>CM053026.1:712751556-712809017 GCA_028564925.1 Lithobates sylvaticus | reverse complement strand
TATTGGACCTCAGTGCAGCGTTTGATACTGTGGACCACAATACTCTACTCATCCGCCTTACAGAAGTAGCAGGAGTCACCGGCTCAGATCTACAATGGTTCGGATCCTTCTTAGGAAATCGCTCTCAGACGGTGAAACTAGGAGCTTTCACCTCTGAAACCCGGGCAATCTCCTGTGGAGTCCCTCAAGGATCACCCTTGTCGCCAGTGCTCTTCAACATCTACATTCGTCCACTCCTCAACATCATCAGGAGATCAGACCTCTGCTTCCACTCGTACGCCGACGACACTCAATTATATTTTCGTATCACCGGACAAAAAGACCATCATCAGCAATTAGGAAAATGCCTCACTATGATAGACGACTGGATGACCACTAGCTCCCTCAAACTTAATGAATCAAAAACAGAACTTCTTATTCTACATGCAAATCATAACCCCCGAACCAAGATCCCTTGGACACCTCCTACCATCTTTGGACGGACCATCACCACTAGGACCAAGGCCAAGAGTCTCGGAGTCATTTTTGACTCAGAAATGTCAATGGATGCCCAAATAGGAGCAGTAGTCAGTGGATCACACCATCTGCTCCGCCTGCTACGCAGACTCATCCCCTTCATTCCAAAGGAGGACAAAGCAGTGGTAGTTGGAACAGTCATCAATTCTCGACTCGACTACGCTAACTCCCTCTACATAGGATTACCCCAATATCAACTTGCGCGCTTACAACTTATCCAAAACACGGCGGCAAGGCTGATAACAGGGAAGAAACCCTGGGAATCCATCTCCCCTTCCCTGAGGAATCTACATTGGCTAAACGTAAGGAATCGGGTCGCATTCAAGACCCTCTGCCTCACCCACAAATGCACACACGGAAACGCTCCGCAATACCTTCGCGAGAAAATAAAACACTACACACCGAATCGCAGTCTTCGATCGGCTAATCAAAATCTTCTCCTCATTCCTAAATCCCGCTACAAATCAAAGGGGGAACGGAGATTCGCTGTCCAGGGACCACGGCTATGGAACGCTCTACCAACCGACATTCGCATGGAAGAAAACCATCAGGCCTTCAGGAAGAAACTTAAGACCTACCTCTTCTAGAAGCTGGATAACCAAAGGCCAATACAGCGCCTTGAGGCGATTCAGTTCGCATTGTAGCGCTATACAAGTTATTCATTCATTCATTCATTCATTCACCAAGTGGCCCGAGATACGGGGCCCCAAAGTCGGGTCAGAAAATGTCATTCTCTGCTACAGAAAAGTGCTTGACTCGAGTATAAGCCGAGGGGGGCACTTTCAGCACAAAAAAAATAGCTGAAAAACTCGGCTTATACTCGAGTATATACGGTATCCTACATTTGGCTTGGTATCGACCTCTTTGAGGCCTCGTTCATACATTCGTTTGGATCGTCTTTGAGTATCTGCGGGAAATATAGCAGGCTTTCCTGGGAACAGCTGCTTACTTCATATATGTGCGGCCACGGTTTTGTGCCTGGGGTCCAGTGCGTTTCTGTTCACTGGTTCCGGTGTCATTCAGGTCCGAATTTTTCCTAAAATCCGCATCTGAACTGGAACCAAAAACGCACAGGACGCTTTTGCAGTCCGCTTTGCAGCTGCCCCGGACCTGTGTGAACCGGCTCCATTGAGAGCCGGTCACACTCGCCTGTCATGCGAATTGGATGCAGTGAAAACCCACATCCAATGCGCACATATGTGAAGCCAGCCTCAAACATTGCTGTACTGAACCATATACCTGGTGATCCTAAAGAGTATCTGCTTGGGAGGAAGGAACACACACTACTACAATATCCTTGCTGCCTCTCACAAACAGCCCAGTCTGTACAGTAAAAAAGAAAAAGTCAGCATTTTTATTTTTCTTGCCACCAATCAATAGCAAAATGACATTGAAGACTGATTGTGATTGGTGATGCAGGCAGCAGAGAGATGCGGTTACACAGCATAGCCTTCAGGAACAACCCTCTGTGTGTCAATGTATAGACGGGTGCCTAATCTGCGGTGGTTAACCGAGAGGACTTTCACATTGAAGTACAGCTGCTATGTTTGCTGGATGAACTTACTACTGCTTTTACATGTTGCCTGCATTACTCGCCCCTTGTGAGGCATAATGCTTAGAATATTAGAAGTCACTGAGGAGTTGTGTGACCTTTTATAAATGCACAGTACAGCTTTGTGCATTAATGGGCTCCATAAACTTCCTAATTACTGTACAGCAGAGGGCACTTCATTCAACATATAGCATTATATATATATATATATATACACACACAGTATTTCACAAAATTGAGTACACCCCTCACATTTTTGTAAATATTTTATTACATCTTTTCATGTGACAACACTGAAGAAATTACGCTTTGCTACAATGTAAAGTAGTGAGTGTACAGCTTGTATAACAGTGTAAATTTGCTGTCCACTCAAAATAACTCAACACACAGCCATTAATGTCTAAACCGCTGGCAACAAAAGTGAGTACACCCCTAAGTGAAAATGTCCAAATTGGGCACAATTAGCCATTTTCCCTTCCCGGTGTCATGTGGCTCGTTAGTGTTACAAGGTCTCAGGTGTGAACGGGTTGCAGGTGTGTTAAATTTGGTGTTATCGCTCTCACTCTCTCATACTGGTCACTGGAAGATCAACATGGCACCTCATGGCAAAGAACTCTCTGAGGATCTGAAAAAAAGAATTGTTGCTGAGGGTAAAGGTGATGGGCTGGCCAAGCATGTCTCCAGACCTAAACCCTACTGAGCATCTGTGTGGCATCCTCAAACGGAAGGTGAGAACGCAAACTCTTTAACATCCACCAGCTCCGTGATGTCGTCATGGAGGGGGGGAAAAGGACTCCAGTGGCAACCTGTGAAGCTCTGGTGAACTCCATGCCCAAGAGGGTTAAGGCAGTGCTGGAAAATAATGGTGGCCACACAAAATATTGACAGCTTGGGCCCAATTTGGACATTTTCACTTAGGGGTGTACTCACTTTTGTTGCCAGCGGTTTAGACATTAATGGCTGTGTGTTGAGTTATTTTGAGGGGACAACAAATTTACACTGTTATACAAGCTGTACACTCACTACTTTACATTGTAGCAATATACATTTATTTATTTTTTATTATACTACTAATAAAAACCACGTATGTTCAATGTTTCTTGCCCGTTTGGGAGGATGAAAGGGAGAACGTTGTTGCTATGAGCAGCAAAAATGGTTTCACCTCCAGACACTTCTGCATGATGCCCAGTACTGTTCCCTGACCACAAAAGAGATGATGTTTCTTCTCATTGTCATCCTCAGGTGTTGCTGATCAGTTGCAGACAAACTATGCAAGTGACCTAAGGAGTATCCTAAAGACTTTGTTTGAAGTCATGGCCACCAAACAGGAGATAGATGACAAAGGGAAACAGAAAAAAGGTAACTTTTTTTAAATTCTTCTAAATAGATAGACTTTGATTGGAACTGTATAAGGCCTCGTATGTCTGATAATGTATTAAAGGGGCTGTAAAGGTTAGTTTTTGTTAAATAACAAACATGTTATACTTACCTCCTCTGTGCAGTTGGTTTTTCACAGAGTGGCCCCGATGCTCCTCTTCTGGGGTCCCTCAGCGACGCTCCTGGCTCCTCCTCTTCTTGAGTGTCCCCATGGAGAGCCGCATTTCATGAAGGCACCCGTGCGGGCCTGCTCCCGAGTCCTGCTGCTGCGTCCATTGACACAGACAGCAAGACTCGGCCTGCCCTTGTCTTCCGTGTCACTGAATTTGATTGACAGCAGCGGAAGCCAATGGATCCTGCTGCTATCAATCTATCCAATGAGGACCTGAGACAGCAGCTGGAGCTGCTGTGCTCGTCCCCATCGCTGGAACGATCAGATTCAGGTAAGAAAAGGGGGGGGGGGGGCTCTGGGGGGCTGCAGAAGGTTTTTCACCTTAATGCATAACATGCATTACCTGTAAGTTGTTTCCGCTATGGGGTCTAGGGAGCGCAGGCGGCGACCCGCTTCCGATGTGATTGGACACGGCGGGAGCCAATCAGCTTGTTGTAAACAAGGCAGATCGCTATTTTGTCAAAGAGGGAGAGAGAGATCTTGTGTTCCTGCTAATCAGGAACAGAGATGTCTCTCTTCCTCTAGTGCATCCATCCCCCACACAGGAGATAGGAGCGCACTTAACCCTTGGATCACCCCTGGAGTTAACTCCTTCCCTACCAGGGAGGTATCCATAGAAAGTAAGAATCTCCGCTCAACCATGATCTGACCTATAAAGTTCATGAATAGGATCAAGCTGACAACTCATAGCATCCAAATAAAGTCCTTCGTATTTGTATGCCACGAGTTACCAGCTTAATCTTACTATAAAACCAGGGAGGTGTAGTCTAAGGAAAGTTCATAATTCCGTTTAACCATCTCCCTCTTTTCATGAAGATCTCGCCCCTTCTGTGAAGTTGCATACAGTTGTACAGAGGGCTCTGTATATAGATAGGGTTAAAATGGAAGTCTGGTCAAAACCTAACCAAGCTTAAACCTGCTCCTACCCAGCTGTCTCTTCTCTCTCCTGAAGCCACCGCTGGGAGCTAGTCACGTGACTGGACTGGAGCACCAGGGGCATAATTACAGGGGTTGCAATTGTGACCTTGTCCCATGCTCGAGGAAAGGAGTGGTGTTGGGGCGGCATATAGAGGAATCGATCCATCTATTTTCCTTCTGCAGGAGGAAAATGGAGGGGATTGGTTCCTCTTTATGCCGCCCCTCCTATCCAGCTTCCTCTTCTTTCTGCTGTCCCTGGACCCCTGTGTGCTCCCCTGACCAACATCCCCCAACCCCTCAGCAACTTGCGGGTGGGGGGAGAGGGGGAGCTGTGTCAGGATGGAGAGTGGGGAAGGGGCCGGTAAATATGTCATTTAATGGCTCCTTCCTTTTCTAAATAGACGGTGTGTTTACACCCCATTCACACTTGTGCGACTTGTAAATCAAAGTCGCATGACAAGGCGTACCCTTTGTTTTCCAATGATAATCATTCATATATGTGTGACTTAAAGTAGTTTATGAACTAATTTTGTCTGACTCATGCAACTTGAGGGTCAAAGACTTCAATATTATCCCTCAAAAGTTGCAATGAATTTGTACCTGAATGTTTAACCTGCAAAGGTGGGTGCAACTTTGCAGCGGGACAAGTCACATCCACAAGTCGCACCCATCAAAAGTTGCAATCACGCACCTTTGGAGTTGTATGAGTGTGACTTTGCCGCAATTTCACGTCCTCAATTTTGAGGTTACTGTGCTTTACTGTGCTTTACGGTGTTTACTATGCTTTAGTTTGTGAATGAACGGGAAGCTTTGTACAGAGCTATCCCTGTCTATTCATTCTGTGCAGCTGAGGCTGTAGAGCTGAAGAGGGATGAGGGATGTGTCCTTAATCTCCTTTCTCCCTTTCTCTGTCTCTAAGGTGATACATCAGGTATTTCGCCAAAGCCCCCCTTCGGGGCTCTTAAATAAAATAAAATAAAAATTAATAAAATAGTAAAAAAACGAAATTAATTAAAATGAAATGGTAAAAAATAATAAGGAAAAACTACTGAAACTAGTGGGGTCGCATAGGTCTCACTTGCAACCGGGCCCTGTCATTCTGCCACTGGGCTTGGAGGGAGGAGCTCTAGCCAGGGTCGGGGGCCCTTCATGGTTTCTTGCAGTGGGGCCTTGAAGCTTTTAGTTACGCATCTGCGGAGCACCCTTCGATTAGGTAAGTATTCACACCTTTCCTTTACAGGGTAGTTAGAATGGGAGTGGGAGCAAGTTGATTTTGACTTTACGTCCACTTCCAAAAAGTGCATTGACTTCAACTTTAAGACTGTAGACCAAAGTAGGGCACATAACAGAAAATCATTAAATACTTTGAGGAGGTAGTGATGCCTGAATCGAGTAACACATAAGAGAAGGAGCACTAAAGACGTTGTGGGGACGGGAGGGGCAGAGCACACTGATATTTGGAGACTCGGGCATGTGCTAAAACTAAGGCATTGGGCTCATTTCACAAAGCTATAGCACAAGGTAAAGAAACTTCATTTTAGCCATGTGACTGTAATTGTCAAATCTCATTGAACTTAGCTGAAAAATATAATAACTTTTTAAAATGGAAGTATACTTATCTGGGTGTGTTGGATTTGTGAATTGCAACCAGCTGACAATGGGAGCCGACACAGGTATTGCGATAGGAGTTGTGCTTAGTGGTTTCAGAAGATCTTAATTTTTAAAATAACCTGCTCTTCTCCTAGAAAAGAGTCCTTCTAGAAATGGTAATGGATTTCAAGTAAACTTAAAATGTATTAAATTGTGCTGCAATGGGTTCTCGTATATTAACATTTCTATTGACAAATCCACTGAAACGTACTGCCCTCTTGTGGCAATAGTTTAGAAAACAAGCACCTGCTATCAAGAACCAGTAAAATGTAAATGACTCTGGTTTGCTGAGGTTTTCCCCCAAAATGAGTTGCTACACTTTTTAAGACGGGGATTATATGTACTTTTTTAGTATAGGTTTATGATTTTTAAAGTTTTTTATTTTTTCTTTGTGAAAAGGAATTTAAAATACGAGGGATAAAAATATGCCGTATATCTCTGCAATCTATTCACATTCCCATTAAAAATGTTGCAAGTACAGAAAAATTCCTGTTCATCTGCCAGAAACCCCAAGCAGTGTTTGCCCAGCAAAACTGAGCACCGACTGCAAAAGGAGAGCGGTTCTGGGATCCAGCAAAAATGTACTTTTGTGATTTTTGTTTTTCACAACTCTACATTTCGGACTAATTTTCAAAAGCAAAGGGGAAGCAGCACTGATCCTCAACTAGGTGATACAAATGTGAATGCTGACAAACTAAGAAAATAACCAAAAACACATCTAATCTTAAATAAATCCCCAAATTCTTGCTGAGGTATGCATAAGCGGCAGGTAAGACGTCGTATGATGAAACGCGTAGGGAAGGGCAATGACTCTGACATCAACACGCCATCCAGGATCACACTCGCGGCTCGCATACCAAGCTGAGCAGCTGGAGGTGATCAGGAACACATGTGCTGGCAATCCTTAGTGTCAGGAACTTTATTTATGTGCATTTGTTTGAGCATATTTTTCCATATATTTTTATATACTGTATATACTCGAGTATAAACCAACCAGAATATAAGCCGAGGCACCTAATTTTACCACAAAGAACTGGAAAACGTATTGACTCGAGTATAAGCCTAGGGTGAGAAATGCGCAGCTACTGTAAGTGGAAAAGTGGGTCAACAATGCCTATTTGCAGCCTCACTGTGCCCATTTGCAGCCATAGGTCCCCCAAACTTCAAACTCGGTAGTTAGGAGTTCCTAGATGCCCCCTAGCTGCAGCCAAAATTTGGGGTTTCTGGACCCAAAGGGACCCAAAATGACATTGCTGCAGATGGACACAGTTGACCGACTTTGGGGCCCCGTATGTCGGGCCATTTAGTGCTAGGAACCCCAAAAGTGCAAACCCAGTGCAACTAGCACTACAATATATCCAAATTTGGGGTTCCTAGCACCAAGTGGCCCTGAGATACGGGGCCCCAAAGTCTGTTCGGAAAATGTCATTCTCTGCTGCAGAAAAGTGCTTGACTCGAGTATAAGCCGAGGGGGGCATTTTCAGCACAAAAAAATGTGCTGAAAAACTCGGCTTGTACTCGAGTATATACGGTACATATTTTTTTGGAAGATATTCAGTTTTGTGGATCACCAACGAGATGTTTTTTTTTTCTTTTTTTTTTTTGCAGATTATGGCACATTGCGATATTTTTTGAGCACTTTGCACTTTATAGATATACATATGCATACCTCAGCAAGAATTTGTGGATTTATTTAGATGTGTTTTTGGTTTCTCAAAATGTCCCAAAGAACTGTAGATTGTTCAAAGCAAGTAGTCGGCATCATTTGCATCCCAGTTTTGAAATGTAAGGGAGACTCAAGATGCTTTGGGTGACACGGACAGTTTTTTTATTTTAGAGGCTGTGAAAATTGAGGAGCTGCTCCATTTTGAGCATGAAATTTGAACTTTTTTTTCCAGTTTGTCTGAGCTCTGGTGTCTGGTTTGGATGTACAAATTATGATTTCTTTCTTTTTCAGTGAGCCAAGGCCTGAGGAGTTCTGCTCTAGAAGATTGTGCTCTCTGTCAGGAAACCATCTCATCCTCAGAGCTGGCTGCCAAGGCCCGTGATGGGGAATTTGAAGGTATGGATGGCTAATATAAAGTGTTAAAAATATAAATATTCATTTTTCTAAAACTGCAATACAATGGTGTCTCATTTGGACTGCTGGATTTTTACTAAATTACATATAATGCAGCAGCTGAATTGAAACTCCTTTGCAAGTTCTGCAACCAGCTGGCTTCTAAATAAATTCTGCAGCAAGCTAGGAACAAGTAGGGGGCTATTTAGAAAGCACAGGCGATATCTCTACCTGCTCTTATTTCTCTCAGTACTATTGCATGCATTTATTTTGTTATGCAGGGTTACTTCATTTATTATACATTTAGACCAATCCCTACTATTAAGGAGCTTTCAATTTAAAGGGTAAGTTCAGAACTCAGTTTCATCCTTTATAGCAGATATAACAGGAAACCTTTCCACACTTACTCCAGCTTCAGCCCTATTAGGTATTGACCTTGAGAAATATCCCATTATACATAGAACTATAGTGGTCCACATGTTAATAGCATCAAGACTTACAATAGCTAACTTCTGGAAATCCACAGAAGCACCCAACCTATCTACTGTTATAACCAAACTGAATACACAAGCACAGTTTGAATTAATGCTTGTTTACAAAAATCATTCCATTACCACATTTAGTAGAAAATGGAATACTTGGATATCCCACCCTAGAGCCTCCAACTATTAAAAAGAATGCAAATTCTAACTTACCCCACAGTCTGAAATATTTTGCTCACTTAACTAAGTAATAGGTGGATGTAGAACATTATCTATGTTATCCTCTACTCTCTGAATTTCCTATAGTGTTACCCTCCCCCTTCCAAATGTTATTCCCTTACTTATAGTTGTATAGGCTGACTAGCAGCTCAGTGTGGTGACCTCCCAGACCTACAGCGTGAGGCTGGATTGGGCCATCAAGATTTGAACGAAGCCTATTTTATATGCCTTTACAATGTTTTTTCATTACAATGATATGTACCATTTGCAACAATCTTAACTGTTATGTTCTCTTTTGATAAAATAAAACATTTATGGATAAAAATAAATAAAGTGTAAGTTCACCTTTTGGAACATGTTATCTGTATTTAGGGTGCAACATGTTCTAATACCTGTAGCCTCTCTTCTTCTGGCGCCCACTGCCACACGGGCACGTCATTCATTCATTCATTCACAGTTTCCTGTGAATGACTTGACACACAAGTATCGTCAACCTTTGCGGCTGGCGGCTTGTAGTTCTGGATGGATTGCGAGATTGCTGAGGAGCGGCCTCATAGTTCATTAACAAGCAGCTTGTAAACAGCCAACCCGTATACAGGTATGGGCTGAAAGCTGCAGGGTTTGTCTGCAGAGTCTGCCATTGCACTCCTGATACACTGGTCGGTGCAATGCCTTTCAGGCTCTCTGGGGGAAAAATAAAAACTGCACTGGAAAAATAATATTTTTTCCCAAAAGGTGAACTTATCCTTTAGGCTGGGTTCACACTGTTGCTAATTGGAGGGTTTCCCCCGCATCCAATTTGCATGTGAGGAGATTGTGACTGGCTCTCTATGTAGCTGGTTTGCACATCTCCGGAGCGGCTCCGGTGCAAATTGCACAGAAGTCCTGTGCATCTTCAGCTAAAAATTTGGGCTGAAATCAGATCTGAAACGGTGAACAGGGACGCACAGGACTCCTGCTGTGAGCCGATCCATGCTGCGGTGTGAAGCCAGCCTTCAGGTCCCTATATCACATTCATTCCTACCTATATTAGGGCCAGTTTAGAAAGAAGCCAATTAACTTATTAGCATGTCTCTTGGTGTGTAGGAGGAGACAGGAGAACTTTAATAGAGCTTTGCTGGCTTTAGAGCCACAAAACTGGTGGAGGAGTGTTAAGCATATTCGTAACACACCTTGTTGTGCTTTATAAATTTTATGTTTTTTTTTTTTTTTTTGTGATAGGCCATGGCTAAGCTGTGATATGGCCATGGCTAGGCCATACTGCTGTTTTATAGATAAACCCCTTTGTAATCTAATCCCATCCTAAAAAGTGAGTGCTTTGCCATGCCCCCTTGCCATCTCTCCATTGGGGAGGTCTGGGCCTTGCCTATAAAGGAAACTGCTAGAGCTCTGAATTTGGAGCTGAAGGTTGCAATTATCCAACAGTGGTTTGAGGGACTACAGGACTATTCCAGAAGATAAGGTCTGTGCAGGCATTGTGGGTGTGTGCAGTTGGCATTAGCTCAACTTGATTGGGTTAATCAAATGATAGGTTTCATTTAAATCTCTAAGGCATATATAGTACAGAGGAGCTTGAATCTTTGTGGACCCAGAAAAAGAAAAATGTAAATTGATATGCTCATCAAGAAGTATATGGGCCAAGTCTACTCGCCCTACACGTGGGGGTACCTCTCCCCATGTGCGCGCACCAATTACCAGGACCAGGTGGGGCCGCGGCCGCGTGGACTCAGCATTAAGGCGGAACCCTGACTTAGAGGTGAGCCGTACACCTTGTGCAGCTGCGTAACCACATGCAGATTACTACTGTGAAACTCTCTGTCTCATATCGCTGCTTACCATGTCTTCCCGAATGTAGCGTTTAGAGGGGAACATCGCTGAGCCTGTGTCCCACTCCACCAGTCCAGCTTTCCTATACCACCTCAATCCCATTGGCAGAATGGGGTCCCACCACGCGCTAAGCGCAGACGACATGCGTGTACATAATTAACTCCTTCAGCTCTTCCATACCTGCAGCTAGGTCCATAGGGTCTCTGTGCTACGGATTTGGTCCGTATTGCTTTTGGGGCACTGACGGTTAGGAAGGAATGTCAGAGAACCGCCCTCTTCACTACCAGATGACCCGTTACCCTTGCCTGGCACCCTTCACCGCTGTTTGGCTGCTATTACATTCCCACCAGTTCATGGTTACCCGTAACAACTACTCCTCCCCGCCAGCTACTTTGCTAAGTTTACTTTTTGTGATGGCCTTCCATTCCCTTTATTATCATCCCTATGAGTGTGTTAAAGCCCCTGTTTTACCGATTACGCCATGTACCTTCACGCTCCCCCTTAAGTAACTTCAGACCCGGCATGAAACAGTTAATATGACTTTACTGAACATCTTGGCAATACAGTCCAGCAAAATAATGAACATTCTGCAATATCTGTCCCTAACTCTGTCACAGCAGGTTGCCCAGTACATACTTTCCCAAGGTAAGAGTCATTAAAGTCCATGATCCATCAGAGTCCTGGTTCTAGGTGGACTCCTTGAGGGCTTCACAGGTTGCTATGGGTTACATCTTTCTTCTGGTCTCTGCTTTCCGTCCAGACCACAGCAAGTAACTCTCAAGCAGAGCCTTCCCCCTTTTTATTGACAATGCAGGGTGGAGGGCAGAGCCCAGAAAATCCCCCGGGAAAAAGCCGGACCTCACTTAACACCTTCCTTTCTGGGAAGCCTGAATAATTATCTATATCACCACAGACAACTTGTAAGCACCTGCATACAAGCAGGCACCTTTGCACTTACATTCATTTGTATTGCACTTACATTCACATGCCGAATTACAAAGTGTGACGTCATTGCGCGCTTGAACGGACCGCGCCCATCTTGTTGGTTTGAAAGTTTACTCTGACATGCTGTTTTCTAAATTGATGAATGTAAGTGCAATACTTTAAATAAATTATTGTTTGTGATTTTTGGCCTTGTTCTCTTCTGTGATGTATCTTGTCTTGAGAGAGATGTGGCTTATCTGATGCTGGAATTGGAAGGAGTGGTGCTTACAGAGGGAACCGATTGGTGACTTATATCTAGAGGGCTGATTACCACCTTTGGGTCCAAAACTGGGCTATTTGACCAATCCTTGGGGTGGTCAATCCTTATGGTAAGAGGCTGTGTTATTGGTTTGACAATGAAGGACTTTCCTATTTTGTATCTCAAGCACCAACACCCACAGATTGATAAGGATTTTGCTTGGACTTTTAATTGATTTACTATTACATGTTTGCACCTTTCCACATCTATTTTGGTGGAGTTGCATGTTTACCAAAATTTGTTATCTGAAAACTGATAGTGCTGCACTTATTACTATTTATTATATGATGTATTTTGCCCACCAAATGTGCTAGAGGATCTTTTACTCTTTTATGTTTCGTGCCCGAGCTCAAGTGCCTGTCTGTAATTTTGAAAAAGAAGCTGTGTCCTTTAAAATAGGACAGCTTTAAATGCCACTGATCATGAAGTATGGATAACTTAGTCATAAACTCTCCTGCTGACAGGTTGGGTTCAAGAGCCTAGCTAAGGGATGCTGGCGGGGACCTATTAGCAGGACTAGTTTGTGAAGAAGAGGCATCCTCTAGTACACGGCAGTCTCATTTATTCCACTGCCTGCTAGAGCAATTTTAGGAATCAAATTCCCTAAAGCACAAGGTGTGTGCAGGCCTGATCTTCGAGATGCCACTGAAACGCATATTTTCTCTTTATTTGTATTCCCCTCATCGTTATCCGCTGTAAGCAGCTGTACTTATTGCCTTGTGTGTTTGAATAATGCTTACCGAACCTCCCGCTGAACAATAGAGCGCTCAGTAATCGTACAAAGCAGCTGGATTTACGGGACGCAAGTTGGGGTAATGCAAGGCCATACCATGCGTCACTCCACTGCCAGCATTATCTGTTGGGGTGTTTGGAACTTTTTAAAGGGAGACATGTAACGTACAGCATTGTTACACCAGCCAATTTGTAATTTATAGTTTGAAACGGGGCCATTCCATTCCAATCTGCAGCCAGCTACGCTTTTCTAAAATAACAAGAAAATAAACATTTTTCTTCCTGACAACCAAGGCAGCAGTTCTGTGTACTGAAAAAAATATCATCTCACCGCAGTGCTTGTGGCGTTTCTCAGATATACACGCAGAGCTCGCAGTCATTTTACAGACATTTCCCACAATGGTAGCTCCATCTTGAGTAAAGTATTTAAAGTGTAAACTATATTAAAGAGGAACTGCAGTCTGCTCACATCATTTGTAATAAAAACATCTTCCCTCCGACCACTTTGCATATTATTCTATATATACTGTGGTTCTGTACTTGCCAAACATGCTGCAGAAATCTCCCTCCACTAAGTCTGGCTGCATCCATTTTAACTGTGGGCAGCTGAAGCTGCTGCCTGTTCACTTCCTGGATTTACACGGACACACAGGGGCACACCTCCAGCTCTACAGCTCTGATTGGCCGTCTTATGACTCATCCCCCCTCCCTTCCTGGCAAACCCTCAGGAGAGTGAGAGAGAGAGAGAAAGCTGTGCATGATGTCATAAGCCTAGGCTTTTTACCAGACTAGAAACAGGAAGTGGGCTGTATAAGGTACAGTGCCTTGCAAAAGTATTCACCCCCCTTGGCATTATTCGTGTTTTTGCCTCACAACTTGGAATTCACATGGATTGTTTGAGGATTTGCATCATTTAATTTACAGAACATGCCCACAACTTTGAAGATGTTTTTTTTTTTATTGTGAAGCAAACAACAAATAGGACAAAATAGCAGAAAAAGTCAATGTGCATAACTATTCACCCCCCTAAAGTCAATACTTTGTAGAGCCACCTTTTGCAGCTATCACAGCTCCAAGTCACTTTGGATAAGTCTCTATGAGCTTGCCACATCTTACCACTGGGATTTGTGCCCATTCCTCCTTGCAAAACTGTTCCAGCTCCTTCAAGTTGGATGGTTTGCGCTTGTGAACAGCAATCTTTAAGTCTGACCCCAGTATTATGAACCCATTAAAATATTTTATTAGAAGATTAAAAGTTACTCACAAGAAAAGTGCACTAGATATGGTCGCCTTTTTAAATTACATACCTATATATTGCCCCCTTAAACATGGACATCTAGGAGAGGATATGTAAAGATGGCCTATTTCCAACTTCCAGGCGTGACGATGTCACGTGGCTCTGCCCCCTAACAAAACACACACCGTTTAATGTACATTGTCCTGTCTATTTCTGTATGTGGATGATGGCACTGTAATTATTTTAATTAAAATAAAAACACCTATGAACCTTTTTCCTAATCGATATACAGCTGTCACTTGACCCAGCTCTTTCCCAGTCTGTCTGCAGGGAAACATAAGCAGGAGGAGCTTCTAGTCCTCTGCTGCTGGTCACATGTTTAAAACAAAAAAAAAACAACCTTTGCAATACAGAGTAAAAATAAATAATTTCAATAAACTGTTTTAATTTGTCATACCAATATATATTTGAAATCAAATCTTTATAATTTTTTGGGTAATTACATGGTTTGGGTGGATTTCTGCCAGTCATAGCCTGTGCCGCACTTCTCCAGCCTGTGTCTTAGAATAAAAAGGAGGTGAAGCCTCCATGAATCTACATGTAATATCCCACCCTCATTGTATTTAGCTGGTTAGTGGGCATGGAGGAAGGGGGAGAGAGTGGGCTGTCATTTACCACTGTGTTTCCGCCCACATGTATAGTCACATGGGCTGCGCAGAGGTGATAGGGAGGAAATGCTCAGCATAGAAACTTGCTGAAAACTGAGCATGTGCAGAACTGCCAACACTGCTCTGCAAACGTCCCCATCCGCAAGCGGAAAAAACGGACTTGACGGTCCTTACAAGTTCGACATACGTCACACGCAACGCCCACGTGATAAAAATAAACAACCTCGTCACATGACAAAAGAGGCTTATAACCCCGATCGTACTATATAACGGAAAGGCATTTGCAAATCGCGTGGTAGTAGTTGGATGACATTCCGACGGGAATCTGGAAATTCAAACCAGCAATCCAATCATGCTAGAAAAAACAAACTATACGATAAAAATATGTAAAAACCATATGGAGAAGAGTGACTTGGAAACCGGAGTCCGACTACCACCAATCACTCGACTATTTACATTGTCATCAGTATAGATAGTAATAAATTCATATACTAATAGTATCCATAAACATATTATGAAAAGATATTATCAGTTAGCCCACCTACATTTTTCCACAATATGAAGGGGTTCTATCCATGTCGCAAATGCAGCGTATGTCTAAATAACATATGTCGCAAGAAATGCGACTCTTTTAGGTCTAATGTGACGGGTAAGACCTACGAAATGAATTGCTTCACGACCTGTCACACGAGATACATTGTGTATCTTATCACTTGTCCGTGCGGGAAGCAATACATCGGACGCACCATTAGGACCTTTGCCATTAGGGTAAATGAACATATTGCTGCGATAAGGGCAGGACGCACCAATCACAGTGTACCGAAACACTATTTGTCCTGTCATAACAGGAACCCAGCGGGCTCAAAATTTCAGATTATAGACAAGTTCACAGCCCACTGGAGGGGTGAATCTAAAATTAGGGGAGTATCTAAACTCGAAACATTTTGGATACACCAGATCAAATGCTACTTTCCACACGGGATGAATGTAGAGTGGGACATCAATTTGTTTATTAATCGTTCCTGATATACCCCACTTTTGCGTCCCTTTCATTTATCCCCACCTTGTCATGACACCTTCTCATGCCACTTCTTTGAGGATACCTCTTCCCTTCCATTCATTTCATTATGAACATTCCATCTTCTATACATTCATTTTAAACTCAGAGACCTACATATATGATAGTTGGTTTAATGGTCAATATCAGCTCATTTAGCACTAATTAAATGTGTCCTGTAAATGCCATGAATGTTTAATGTTGTATAGATTACATCTATTAGGATGTTTTTCATAGCCAATCTAACATCTTTATTATAGTCGAGTTTCGTCCTTTTTTTCCTCCTTGTAAATACTTGGAGGACTAGCTACCAGTATGATAAATGATTGTTCATTAACTATTGTTCATCAATTAATTGCTTAATAATTAATCCTTTTTGGATGTTAACATGATATGTGCCTGCTGTTTTTTGTTAATATCATTATGGACACTGTGTGACCACACATCTGCTCGTTGTGATTTAAGTTACTATTGGCCAATATACTACCAGTGTATAGTAGTTTATAATATATGACTACTTCATTTCCAACATATAATTTTCTCCGTATTTTTGACGTCATTACGTCCTGTTTCCATTTTCTGTTGTTTATTACTTTATTGAATATTATGATGAATAACTGATAATATCTTTTCATAATATGTTTATGGATACTATTAGTATATGAATTTATTACTATCTATACTGATGACAATGTAAATAGTCGAGTGATTGGTGGTAGTCGGACTCCGGTTTCCAAGTCACTCTTCTCCATATGGTTTTTACATATTTTTATCGTATAGTTTGTTTTTTCTAGCATGATTGGATTGCTGGTTTGAATTTCCAGATTCCCGTCGGAATGTCATCCAACTACTACCACGCGATTTGCAAATGCCTTTCCGTTATATAGTACGATCGGGGTTATAAGCCTCTTTTGTCATGTGACGAGGTTGTTTATTTTTATCACGTGGGCGTTGCGTGTGACGTATGTCGAACTTGTAAGGACCGTCACGTCCGTTTTTTCCGCTTGCGGATGGGGACGGGCTCGCTTCCGTTTATAGCGCAGCCGCTGATTGGCTGCGGGATAACGTCATCACGCTCTGCGGCTTGCGCATGCACCGCACAGCGTGTGCGTTGTCTGGCGGGTACTTCCCCATCCACCACACGCCACTCGTTTGTATGTGACGTTGCGTCCTCCCATTTGAGTGACGCACTCCCTGCTTCTGTTCGCGCTCAAACCAGCATGTGTTTTTTGCGCCCTCCCATTTAAATGACGCACTTCCCGTTTTTTCGCGCCTAAACCAGCATGGGATTTTTCGCGCCCAAACGCCCACTCTTCGGATGTACACGCCGTTCAGGGCGGTCTATGGTCATGTTGCCTTTAACAGCCTATGATCTTAATAATATCCAGTTCGACACTTGGACAGTCCAATACAATCCTGCATGGTCATACCAGACCCTCCCAATCGGGTAAGTTGCCATTCTTATTGGCTGTGTGTAACCAATTGGATAGGTCCTTGATCCATGGGAGTGTACAACCGGAAGTGTGACTCCCCCCAAAAAAAAGCTCAGGTGTTAGCTTTTATGTATTAGTATAGTGGTATATATATAACGCAGAGGTGGTCTACTAGCTTATGCCCCTGTAGAAGTCTGTTAAGACGAAACGCGTAGGGCGGATACGCTATACCCATCACCACTGCGTTTGCTTTTTTACTTCTTGATTTGTCTTTGTTTTTACTGATCGTTCTTTCTGACAAACAAGAATTTTATAAATAAATCCATTCCGGTATCGGATTGATTCACCCTATGAGGAGGCTTTTTGTTTTATCTCTTTTCCATGATTTTTACCCATTGAGCTGCCTCGGGGTCAACCATTGAGTTCCTGCACAGTTGCTCTAAGTGCAGTCCTTATACCGTTATCTGAGATTCGGTGAGTACACACCATGGATCGGCCCAGCTGTGCCCTTTCAAGTTCCTGATTCCGGTTTACCATCCTGCCGTTGCCATCCATCGGCATATCCAAGCTCTGTTTGACCCCTCACCAAAGGTCAGTGGGTCCATCTTTGACGGTAAGAGTACCCAACTTTATTTCTACGCCTCAAAGTTCTTGACGCCGTCCAAAACATATGAGGATGATACGTTGATGAACACTATCTAAGTTCTGAGGAATATCAAAATATTGATATATCATTGCTAATGTGATTTTCCATTTGGGACACCTGTATCTATATATACAAATCACCCTAACACGTGTTAATATAGCACTTATTTGGGTTCACTTTATATATATGTTTTTATTGTGTTCACTTATTTTCATGAACGTTATTGTTTGTGGATTATGATTACATTTAGTTCATACATACTGTAATTCTGATTATAGGTGGTTATACAAAGGAACTGTATTGCATTATATGATTTCCTGTTCTTCAGAGACAGGCAACCTAGTATTTCCACTATATATAGTAACACTTCTTTATCTTCATACCATAATCAGTTCACTCATGCGATTCACATAGATTCATGTTGGATGCTCACTTTTATTTCTAACAACATTTGTATTTTTTACATGTATTTTTTATTTATACAAACAGTTCTGATGTGGATTGTTTGTACTTACTTTTCCCACCATCCTTTACAGATGGTGATTAATCACTAAAATCTGGATGATAGCAATATAATGAAGATTGCATTCTTCCTTGTAGCTATTGATCAGATACAAAGTTTCACAGCGCCACACTTAACCATTTTTTAATATACATTTATTTATTTTTTATTATACTACTAATAAAAACCATGTATGTTCAATGTTTCTTGCCCGTTTGGGAGGATGAAAGGGAGAACGATGTTGCTATGAGCAGCAAAAATGGTTTCACCTCCAGACACTTCTGCATGATGCCCAGTACTGTTCCCTGAGATGTTTCTTCTCATTGTCATCCTCAGGTGTTGCTGATCAGTTGCAGACAAACTATGCAAGTGACCTAAGGAGTATCCTAAAGACTTTGTTTGAAGTCATGGCCACCAAACAGGAGATAGATGACAAAGGGAAACAGAAAAAAGGTAACTTTTTTTAAATTCTTCTAAATAGATAGACTTTGATTGGAACTGTATAAGGCCTCGTATGTCTGATAATGTATTAAAGGGGCTGTAAAGGTTAGTTTTTGTTAAATAACAAACATGTTATACTTACCTCCTCTGTGCAGTTGGTTTTGCACAGAGTGGCCCCGATGCTCCTCTTCTGGGGTCCCTCAGCGACGCTCCTGGCTCCTCCTCTTCTTGAGTGTCCCCATGGAGAGCCGCATTTCATGAAGGCACCCGTGCGGGCGTGCTCCCGAGTCCTGCTGCTGCGTCCATTGACACAGACAGCAAGACTCGGCCTGCCCTTGTCTTCCGTGTCACTGAATTTGATTGACAGCAGCGGAAGCCAATGGCTCCTGCTGCTATCAATCTATCCAATGAGGACCTGAGACAGCAGCTGGAGCTGCTGTGCTCGTCCCCATCGCTGGAACGATCAGATTCAGGTAAGAAAAGGGGGGGGGGGGGGCTCTGGGGAGCTGCAGAAGGTTTTTCACCTTAATGCATAACATGCATTACCTGTAAGTTGTTTCCGCTATGGGGTCTAGGGAGCGCAGGCGGCGACCCGCTTCCGATGTGATTGGACACGGCGGGAGCCAATCAGCTTGTTGTAAACAAGGCAGATCGCTATTTTGTCAAAGAGGGAGAGAGAGATCTTGTGTTCCTGCTAATCAGGAACAGAGATGTCTCTCTTCCTCTAGTGCATCCATCCCCCACACAGGAGATAGGAGCGCACTTAACCCTTGGATCACCCCTGGAGTTAACTCCTTCCCTACCAGGGAGGTATCCATAGAAAGTAAGAATCTCCGCTCAACCATGATCTGACCTATAAAGTTCATGAATAGGATCAAGCTGACAACTCATAGCATCCAAATAAAGTCCTTCGTATTTGTATGCCACGAGTTACCAGCTTAATCTTACTATAAAACCAGGGAGGTGTAGTCTAAGGAAAGTTCATAATTCCATTTAACCATCTCCCTCTTTTCATGAAGATCTCGCCCCTTCTGTGAAGTTGCATACAGTTGTACAGAGGGCTCTGTATATAGATAGGGTTAAAATGGAAGTCTGGTCAAAACCTAACCAAGCTTAAACCTGCTCCTACCCAGCTGTCTCTTCTCTCCCCTGAAGCCACCGCTGGGAGCTAGTCACGTGACTGGACTGGAGCACCAGGGGCATAATTACAGGGGTTGCAATTGCGACCTTGTCCCATGTTTGAGGAAAGGAGGGGTGTCGGGGGGGCATATAGAGGAATCGATCCATCTATTTTCCTTCTGCAGGAGGAAAATGGAGGGGATTGGTTCCTCTTTATGCCGCCCCTCCTATCCAGCTTCCTCTTCTTTCTGCTGTCCCTGGGCCCCTGTGTGCTCCCCTGACCAACATCCCCCAACCCCTCAGCAACTTGCGGGTGGGGGGAGAGGGGGAGCCGTCGGAGCTGTGTCAGGATGGAGAGTGGGGAAGGGGCCGGTAAATATGTCATTTACTGGCTCCTTCCTTTTCTTGAGCGACTTGTAAATCAAAGTCGCATGACAAGGCGTACCCTTTGTTTTCCAATGATAATCATTCATATATGTGTGACTTAAAGTAGTTTATGAACTAATTTTGTCTGACTCATGCAACTTGAGGGTCAAAGACTTCAATATTATCCCTCAAAAGTTGCAATGAATTTGTACCTGAATGTTTAACCTGCAAAGGTGGGTGCAACTTTGCAGCGGGACAAGTCACATCCACAAGTCGCACCCATCAAAAGTTGCAATCACGCACCTTTGGAGTTGTATGAGTGTGACTTTGCCGCAATTTCACGTCCTCAATTTTGATGTGATTTCAGGGAATGCCTGTGTAAACTTGAGGTCTATGGACCTCAACTCGCATCAAAGTCTGACCAAAGTAGTACAGGGACTGCTTTGAAGTCGGTGAGACTTGAAGTCGCACAGATATGAATGGTACTCATTGGAAATCATGGGGTACGACTTGTCATGTGACTTTGCAGTCCCAAGTCGCACAAGTGCGAAAGGGGCCTTACTGTGCTTTACGGTGTTTACTATGCTTCAGTTTGTGAATGAACGGGAAGCTTTGTACAGAGCTACCCCTGTCCATTCATTCTGTGCAGCTGAGGCTGTAGAGCTGAAGAGGGATGAGGGATGTCTCCTTAAAGAGGAAGTAAACCCTCTTTTACAACTTTAGCTTACAGGTAAGCCTATATTAAGGCTTACCTGTAGCTAACAGGGATATCTCCTAAACCTGCACGGTTTAGGAGATATACCTGTATTTGCATGTGCCGACGTCATGCGGCACATGCGCACTTGCGACAACTGAAGCAACGGCGCTATATGCCGATGCTTCAGTTGTTATATGCCGTTCTCGTGCGCATGCACGTGACGTCATCGCGGCTCCGGCAAATCACAGCGCCGGAGCCGCGATACTCGGAAGTCACTCCGGGAGAAGATGTCGGCGGTCGGAGGGGGAGAAGAGGACCGATGCCGAGGCTTCGATCTCAGGTAAGTGATGCATAATTAGCTAGTATGCTATGCATACTAGCTAATTATGCCTTTGTCTTGCAGTTTTTTTTTTTTTTTTTTCGTTTTTTGTCAAGAGGGTTTACTTCCTCTTTAATCTCCTTTCTTTGTCTCTAAGGTGTTACATCAGAGGTCTGTTTAGACCCCTGGTATTTCGCCAAAGCCCCCCTTCGGGGCTCCTAAATAAAAAAAAAATTAATAAAATAGTAAAAAAACTAAATTAATTAAAATGAAATGGTAAAAAATAATAAGGAAAAACGACTGAAACTAGTGGGGTCGCATAGGTCTCACTTGCAACCGGACCCTGTCATTCTGCCACTGGGCTTGGAGGGAGGAGCTCTAGCCAGGGGTCGTGGGCCCTTCGTGGTTTCTTGCAGTGGGGCCTTGAAGCTTTTAGTTACACATCTGCGGAGAACCCTTCAATTAGGTAAGTATTCACACCTTTCCTTTACAGGGTAGTTAGAATGGGAATGGGAGCAAGTTGATTCTGACTTTACTTCCACTTCCAAAAAGTGCATTGACTTCAACTTTGAGACTGTAGACCAAAGTAGGGCACAAAACAGAAAAACATTAAAGACTTAATGAGGAGGTAGTGATGCCTGAATCGAGTAACACATAAGAGAAGGAGCACTAGAGAAGTTGTGGAGATGGAAGGGGCAGAGCACACTGATATTTGGAGACTCGGGCATGTGCATTGGGCTAATTTCACAAAGCTATAGTACAAGGTAAAGAAACTTCATTTTAGCCATGTGACTGTAATTGTCAAATCTCATTGAACTTAGCTGAAAAATATAATAACTTTTTAAAGTGGAAGTATACTTATCTGGGTGTGTTGGATTTGTGAATTGCAACCAGCTGACAATGGGAGCCGACACAGGTATTGCGATAGGAGTTGTGCTTAGTGGTTTCAGAAGATCTTAATTTTTAAAATAACCTGCTCTTCTCCTAGAAAAGAGTCCTTCTACAAATGGTAATGGATTTCAAGTAAACTTAAAATGTATTAAATTGTGCTGCAATGGGTTCTCGTATATTAACATTTCTATTGACAAATCCACTGAAACACACTGCCCTCTTGTGGCAATAGTTTAGAAAGCAAGCACCTGCTATCAAGAACCAGTAAAATGTAAATGACTCTAGTTTGCTGGGGTTTTCCCCCCCAAATTAGTTGTTACACTTTTTAAGACAGGGATTATATGTACTTTTTTAGTATAGGTTCATGATTTTTTACATATTTTTTTTTTTTTTGCGAAAAGGCATTTAAAATACCAGGGAAAAATTTAAAAAATATGCCGTATATCTCTGCAATCTATTCACATTCCCTGTGTTCCTTCCCTTTAAAAATGTTGCAAGTACAGAAAAATTCCTGTTCATTTAACAGAAACCCCAAGCAGTGTTTGCCCAGCAAAACTGAGCACCGACTGCAGAAGGAGAGCGGTTCTGTGATCCAGCAGAAATGTCATTTTGTGATTTTTGTTTTTCACAACTCTACATTTAGGACTAATTTGCAAAAGCAAAGGGGAAGCAGCGCTGATCCTCAACTAGGTGATACAAATGTGAATGCTGACAAACTAAGAAAATAACCAAAAACACATCTAATCTTAAATAAATCCCCAAATTCTTGCTGAGGTATGCATAAGCGGCAGGTAAGACGTCATATGATGAAACGCGTAGGAAGGGGCAAGGACTCTGACATCAACACGTCATCCAGGATCACACTCGCGGCTCGCATACCTAGCTAAGCGGCTGGAGGTGATCAGGAACACATATGTTCTGGCAATCCCTAGTGTCAGGAACTTTATTTATGTGCATTTGTTTGAGCATATTTTTCCATATTTATTTATATACTGTATATACTTGAGTATAAGCCAACCAGAATATAAGCTGAGGGACCTAATTTTACCACAAAGAACTGAAAAAACTTATTGACTCGAGTATAAGCCTAGGGTGAGAAATGCGCAGCTACTGTAAGTGGAAAAGTGGGTCAACAATGCCCATTTGCAGCCTCACTGTGCCCATTTGCAGCCATAGGTCCCCCAAACTTCAAACTCGGTAGTTAAGGATTCCTAGCTGCAGCCAAAATTTGGGGTTTCTGGACCCAAAGGGTCCCAAAAATGACATTGCTGCAGATGGACACAGTTGACCGACTTGGGGCCCCGTATGTTGGGGCCATTTAGTGCTAGGAACCCCAAAAGTGCAAACCCACTGCAACTAGCACTACAATATATCCAAATTTGGGGGTTCCTAGCACCAAGTGGCCCTGCGATAAGGGGCCCCAAAGTTGGTTCGGAAAATGTCATTCTCTGCTGCAGAAAAGTGCTTGACTCGAGTATAAGCGGAGGGGGGCATTTTCGGCACACAAAAAATGTGCTGAAAAACTCGGCTTATACTCGAGTATATACAGTACTTATTTTTTTGGCAGATATTCAGTCTTGTGGATCACCAACGAGATGTTTTTTTTTTTTTTTTTTGCAGATTATGGCACATTGCAATATTTTTTGAGCACTTTGCACTTTATAGATATACATATGCATACCTTAGCAAGAATTTGTGGATTTATTTAGATGTGTTTTTGGTTTCTCAAAGTGTCCCAAAGAACTGTAGATTGTTCAAAGCAAGTAGTCGGCATCATTTGCATCCCAGTTTTGAAATATAAGGGAGACTCGAGATGCTTTGGGTGACAGTTTTTTTTTTTGTTTTAGAGGCTGTGGAAAGTGAGGAGCCGCTCCATTTTGAGCATGAAATTAGCATTTTTTTCCCAGTTTGTCTGAGCTCTGGTGTCTTGTTTGGATGTACAAATGATGATTTCTTTCTTTTTCAGTGAGCCAAGGCCTGAGGAGTTCTGCTCTAGAAGATTGTGCTCTCTGTCAGGAAACCATCTCATCCTCAGAGCTGGCTGCCAAGGCCCGTGATGGGGAATTTGAAGGTATGTCTAATATAAAGTGTTAAAAATATAAATATTCAGCCCCATTTTTCTAAAACTGCTATACAGTGGTGTCTGATTTGGACTGCTGGATTTTTACTAAATGACATATAATGCAGCAGCTGAATTGAAACTCCTTTGCAAGTTCTGCAACCAGCTGGCTTCTAAATAAATTCTGCAGCAAGCTAGAAACAAGTAGGGGTCTATTTAGAAAGGACAGGCGATATCTCTACCTGCACTTATTTTTCTCAGTACTATTGCATTCATTTATTTTGTTATACAACGTTTTACATGCATTATACATTTATACCAATCCTTACTATTAAGGTAAGTTCACCTTTTGGAACATGTTACCTGTATTTAGGGTGGAACATGTTCCGATAGCTGTAGCCTCTCTTCTTCTGGCGCCCACTGCCACACGGGCATGTCATTCATTCATTCACAGTTTTCTGTGAATGACTTGACACACAAGTATCGTCAACCTTTGCGGCTGGCGGCTTGTAGTTCTGGATGGATTGCGAGATTGCTGAGGAGTGGCCTCATAGTTCATTAACAAGCAGCTTGTAAACTGCCAACCCATATACAGGTACGGGCTGAAAGCTGCAGGGTTTGTCTGCAGAGTCTGCCATTGCACTCCTGATACACTGATCATTGGTGCAATGCCTTTTAGGCTCTCTGGGGGGGGGGGGAATAAAAACTGCACTGTGAATATAATATTTTTTCCCAAAAGGTGAACTTATCCTTTAGGCTGGGTTCACACTATTGCGAATTGGAGGGTTTCCCCCACATCCAATTCGCATGTAAGGAGGTTGTGACCAGCTCTCTATGGAGCCGTTTGCACATCTCCGGAGCGGCTCCGGTGCAAATTACACAGAAGTCCTGTGCATCTTCAGCTAAAAATTTGGGCTGAAATCAGACCTGAAACGGTGAACAGGGACGCACAGGACTCCTGCTGTGAGCCGATCCATGCTGCGGTGTGAGCCCAGCCTTTAGGGCCCTATATCACATTCATTCCTACCTATACTTTAGAAAGAAGCCAATTAACTTATTAGCATGTCTCTTGGAGTGTGGGAGGAGACAGGAGAACTGGACACCCACGCAAAACACTGTGAGAACATGCAAGTAGCATTGTGGTGGGAGTCATACCGATGACCCCAGTGCTGCAAGGCAGAAGTGGTAACCACTGCACAAGGCAGCCAGCCTATTAATGTAAAGCAGCTGAAACCTGTGGTTTTCTAAGGAGATCCCTCTGCCTAATGCAACAGAGAGAACTCCGTGATTGGAGGAATGCCAGACATGTGACATTGAAAGTTAACATGACAGGACCCTCCTCCCAGATTTTTTATCTTTTTTTACAAACTCTATTTATTTAATAGAGCTTTGCTGGCTTTAGAGGCACAAACTGGTGGAGGAGTGTTAAGCATATTTGTAACACACCTTGTTGTGCTTTATAAATTTTATGTTTTTTTTTTTTTTTTTTTTTTTTTAAGCTGTGATATGGCCATGGCAAGGCCATACTGCTGTTTTATAGATAAGCCCCTTTGTAATCTAATCCCATCCTAAAAAGTGAGTGCTTTGTCATGCCCCCTTGCCATCTCTCCATTGGGGGGGTCTGGGCCTTGCCTATAAAGGGAACTGCTAGAGCTCTGAATTTGGAGCTGAAGGTTGCAATTATCCAACAGTGGTTTGAGGGACTACAGGACTATTCCAGAAGATAAGGTCTGTGCAGGCATTGTGGGTGTGTGCAGTTGGCATTAGCTCAACTTGATTGGGTTCATCAAATGATAGGTTTCATTTAAATCTCTAAGGCATATATAGTACAGAGGAGCTTGAATCTTTGTGGACCCAGAAAAAGAAAAATGTAAATTGATATGCTCATCAAGAAGCATATGGGCCAAGTCTACTCGCCCTACACATGGGGGTACCTCTCCTCATGTGCGCGCACCAATTACCGGGACCAGGTGGGGCCGCGGTCGCGTGGACTCAGCATTAAGGCGGAACCCTGACGTAGAGGTGAGCCGTACACCTTGTGCAGCTGCGTAACCACATGCAGATTACTACTGTGAAACTCTGTCTCGTATCGCTGCTTACCATGTCTTCCCGAATGTAGCGTTTAGAGGGGAACATCGCTGAGCCTGTGTCCCACTCCACCAGTCCAGCTTTCCTATACCACCTCAATCCCATTGGCAGACTGGGGTCCCACCACGCGCTAAGCGCAGACGACATGCGTGTACATAATTAACTCCTTCAGCTCTTCCATACCTGCAGCTAGGTCCATAGGGTCTCTGTGCTACGGATTTGGTCCGTATTGCTTTTGGGGCACTGACGGTTAGGAAGGAATGTCAGAGAACCGCCCTCTTCACTACCAGATGACCCGTTACCCTTGCCTGGCACCCTTCACCGCTGTTTGGCTGCTATTACATTCCCACCAGTTCATGGTTACCCGTAACAACTACTCCTCCCCGCCAGCTCCTTTGTTAAGTTTACTTCTTGTGATGGCCTTCCATTCCCTTTATTATCATCCCCATGAGTGTGTTAAAGCCCCTGTTTTACCGATTACGCCAAGTACCTCCACGCTACCCCTTAAGTAACTTCAGACCCGGCATGAAACGGTTAATATGACTTTACTGAACATCTTGGCAATGCAGTCCAGCAAAATAATGAACATTCTGCAATGTCTGTCCTTAACTCTGTCACAGCAGGTTGCCCAGTACATACTTTCCCAAGGTAAGAGTCATTAAAGTCCATGATCCATCAGAGTCCTGGTTCTAGGTGGACTCCTTGAGGGCTTCACAGGTTGCTATGGGTTACATCTTTTTTCTGTCTCTGGTCCTGCTTTCCGTCCAGACCACAGCAAGTAACTCTCAAGCAGAGCCTTCCCCCTTTTTATTGACAATGCAGGGTGGAGGGCAGAGCCCAGAAAATCCCCCGGGAAAAAGCCGGACCTCACTTAACACCTTCCTTTCTGGGAAGCCTGAATAATTATCTATATCGCCACAGACAACTTGTAAGCACCTGCATAAAGCAGGCACCTTTGCACTTACATTCATTTGTATTGCACTTACATTCACATGCCGAATTACAAAGTGTGACGTCATTGCGCGCTTGAACGGACCGCGCCCATCTTGTTGGTTTGAAACTTTACTCTGACGTGCTGTTTTCTAAATTGATGAATGTAAGTGCAATACTTTAAATAAATTATTGTTTGTGATTGTTGGCCTTGTTCTCTTCTGTTATGTATCTTGTCTTGAGAGAGATCTGGCTTATCTGATGCTGGAATTGGAAGGAGTGGTGCTTACAGAGGGAACCGATTGGTGACTTATATCTAGAGGGCTGATTACCACCTTTGGGGCCAAAACTGGGCTATTTGGCCAATCCTTGGGGTGGTCAATCCTTATGGTAAGAGGCTGTGTTATTGGTTTGACAATGAAGGACTTTCCTATTTTGTATCTCAAGCACCAACACCCACAGATTGATAAGGATTTTGCTTAGACTTTTAATTGATTTACTCTTACATGTTTGCACCTTTCCACATCTATTTTGGTGGAGTTGCATGTTTATCAAAATTTGTTATCTGAAAACTGATAGTGCTGCACTTATTACTATTTATTATATGATGTGTTTTGCCCACCAAATGTGCTAGATACTCTTTTATGTTCTGTGCCCGAGCTCAAGTGCCTGTCTGTAATTTTGAAATAGCAGTTGTGTCCTTTAAAATAGGACAGCTTTAAATCCCACTGATCATGAAGTATGGATAACTTTGAATATGGCACGTAGTCATAAACTCTCCTGCTGACAGGTTGGGTTCATGAGCCTAGCTAAGGGATGCTGGCGGGGACCTATTAGCAGGACTAGTTTGTGAAGAAGAGGCATCCTCTAGTCCACGGCAGTCTCATTTATTTCACTGCCTGCTAGAGCAATTTTAGGAATCAAATTCCCTAAAGCACAAGGTGTGTGCAGACCTGATCTTCGAGATGCCACTGAAACGCATATTTTCTCTTTATTTGTATTCCCCTCATCGTTATCCGCTGTAAGCAGCTGTACTTATTGCCTTGTGTGTTTGAATAATGCTTACCGAACCTCCCGCTGAACAATAGAGCGCTCAGTAATCGTACAAAGCAGCTGGATTTACGGGACGCAAGTTGGGGTAATGCAAGGCCATACCATGCGTCACTCCACTGCCAGCATTATCTGTTGGGGTGTTTGGAACTTTTTAAAGGGAGACATGTAACGTACAGCATTGTTACACCAGCCAATTTGTAATTTATGGTTTGAAACAGGGCCATTCCATTCCAATCTGCAGCCAGCTACGCTTTTCTAAAATAACAAGAAAATAAACATTTTTCTTGCTGACAACCAAGGCAGCAGTTCTGTGTACTGAAAAAAATATCATCTCACCACAGTGCTTGTGGCGTTTCTCAGATATACACACAGAGCTCGCAGTCATTTTACAGACATTTCCCACAATGGTAGCTCCATCTTGAGTAAAGTATTTAAAGTGTAAACTATATTAAAGAGGAACTGCAGTCTGCTCACATCATTTGTAATAAAAACATCTTCCCTCCGACCACTTTGCATATTATTCTATATATACTGTGGTTCTGTACTTGCCAAACATGCTGCAGAAATCTCCCTCCACTAAGTCTGGCTGCATCCATTTTAACTGTGGGCAGCTGAAGCTGCTGCCTGTTCACTTCCTGGATTTACACGGACACACAGGGGCACACCTCCAGCTCTGCAGCTCTGATTGGCCGTCTTATGACTCATCCCCCCTCCCTTCCTGGCAAACCCTTAGGAGAGAGAGAGAGAGAGAAAGCTGTGCATGATGACATAAGCCTAGGCTTTTTACCAGACTAGAAACAGGAAGTGGGCTGTATAAGGTACAGTGCCTTGCAAATGTATTCTTGGCCCCCTAACAAAACACACACCGGTTGCCTTTTTAAATTACATACCTATATATTGCCCCCTTAAACATGGACATCTAGGAGGGGATATGTAAAGATGGCATATTTCCAACTTCCAGGCGTGACGATGTCACATGCCTCTGCCCCCTAACAAAACACACACCGTTTAATGTACATTGTCCTGTCTATTTCTGTATGTGGATGATGGCACTGTAATTATTTTAATTAAAATAAAAACACCTATGTACCTTTTTCCTAATCGATATACAGCTGTCACATGACCCAGCTCTTTCCCAGTCTGTCTGCAGGGAAACATAAGCAGGAGGAGCTTCTAGTCCTCTGCTGCTGGTCACATGTTCAAAACAAAAAAAAACAACCTTTGGAATACAGAGTAAAAATAAATAATTTCAATAAACTGTTTTAATTTGTCATACCAATATATATTTGAAATCAAATCTTTATTTTATTTTTTTTGATAATAACATGGTTTGGGTGAATTTCTGCCAGTCACAGCCTGTGCCGCACTTCTCCAGCCTGTGTCTTAGAATAAAAAGGAGGTGAAGCCTCCATGAATCTACATGTAATATCCCACCCTCATTGTGTTTAGCTGGTTAGTGGCCATGGAGGAAGGGGGAGAGAGTGGGCTGTCATTTACCACTGTGTTTCCGCCCACATGTATTGTCACATGGGCTGCTCAGAAGTGATAGGGAGGAAATGCTCAGCATAGAAACTTGCTGAAAACTGAGCATGTGCAGAACTGCCAACACTGCTCTGCAAAATCCCTAGCTGAATTGGGGCATGAACAGAAGGGGGAGATGGAGAACAGTAGGATCAATCCGTTTTTTTGCAGAATACTGAAACTGAATCTCGTAATGACTGAGTGAGTATGAACAGCATGGAAAACACAATTTTTTGATAGTTTTTTAGTATGTGGGTTTAGTGACAGCTTAAAGCGGAGTTCCACCCACATGCACACAAAAAGTGTAGCTGCTGACTTTTAATAATCAGACACCTAACTGTCCCATAGTCCAGCAATGCGGGTGCAGGAATCCTCGCTCCTCTCCCCCTCCTCTCCGCGGCGCTGGCATACTATCTGTGGGTGCCTGGCTGTCCCAGAAGATTGCAGGGAGGGATCGGGGAGAGGTGATCTTCCTTCCGGCGCCGCGCCAGGGGAGGAAGTGGGAGCTGGGTGCCTCTAAAAACAGGGTACCCACCCCCCAATAAAAGGACATACCAAATGTGGCATGTCAGGGGGGTCACCAACACTTAAAGCGGAAGTTCAAATTTTTGGGTGGAACGCCGCTTTGAGTGTACACCGGGACAAAGGGCAGTGTTTTTCCTGATGGGATACACAGGTGTTCTGTGCATCCCCATGCAGACAGTCCCATTCATGTCAATTGGGACACAGCAGCTGCACAGACACAGTCCCTGCTCCCAATCTGACAGCCATGTGGGTGTGGATGCACAGTCCCGAACTCGCACTGTTCAGGAACACACACTTGCACCCACATGAATATAAAATTGGGAGCAACGGCTGTGTCCATACAGCCGCTTTGTCCATACAGCCTCTGTGTCCCAATTGACATGAATGGGACTGCCTGCATGTGTATGCATGGAACACCTGTGTGTCCCGTGAGGACAAGCACAACCCTTCCCAGTGGTGTATGCCTAAGTATGCCCATGTGAACAGTGTGACCAGAGAAACTCATTAGCAGCTCACATATTGCAGTGATTGCGCTTTATATTAAGATCATCTTAAGATTGTTACTTCTCTAACCCTTTTTTTTTTTTTTTTTTTCATACAGATCCTCCTGACTGGGTCCCGGATGAAGCTTGCAGTTTGTGCACCGCATGCAAAGCTCCTTTCACAGTGATACGCAGGAAGCATCATTGCCGCAGCTGTGGCAAGGTAATTTTCTGTCTACCATAGACCATGCATCTCCATCCGCTGGTTTCCAGCACTTTTAAAGGGGGTTTTGTCCCTTGACAGATAAAAGTAGCCGAATGAGGCAACATGCATACAAAGCTATGGGCAGTGGCGGAATTATAGGGGTCGCCAAGCTCGCCATGGCGACCGGGCCCCCTGTACTCTTTGATAGGAGGGGAGGGTGAGAGGAGCTCCCCGATCGTCAGCCGAATTGTAATCGGTGCAGGGAGCTCCTCACATACCTAAAGGGAAAGCACTGTGTGCTGTGCTGTGCTCTTTGTCTCCCCCTACAGTGCAGTACCCGGCAGGAAGAAGGTAAATGTCTGCCGTTTTTTTTATAAGACTATCTACTGTATGTTTGTTTATATGTGTGTGCATGCATGTGTGTGGGGGGGGGTGTGTGTGGGGGGGGGGCTGTGCATGCGTGTGTGTGGGGGTGTGCATGCGTGTGTGTGTGTGTGGGGCTGTGCATGCGTGTGTGTGGGGGTGTGCATGCATGTGTGTGTGTGGGGGGGGTGCATGTGTGTGTGCATGCATGTGTGTGGGGGGGGTGCATGCATGTGTGCATGTGTGTGTGGGGGGGGGGGTGCATGCATGTGTGTGTGTGTGTGGGGGGGGGGGGGGTTGTGCATTCATGTGTGTGTGTGGGGGGGTGGTGTGCATGCAGGTGTGGGGGGGGAGTGCATGCATGTGGGTGTGCATGCATGTGTGTGTGGGTGTGCATGCATGTGTGTGGGTGTGCGAATGGGCGGTGGGGATTCACAGTGGCAACATTTGGCACACTGGCAGCATTTAATGGGCACAGCGGCAGCATTTGATGGCACAGCTGCAGCATTTGATGGGCACAGCGGCGGCATTTGATGGGCACAGCGGCGGCATTTGATGGGCACAGTGGCGGCATTTGATGGGCACAGTGGCGGCATTTGATGGGCACAGTGGCGGCATTTGATGGGCACAGTGGCGGCATTTGATGGGCACAGTGGCGGCATTTGATGGGCACAGTGGCGGCATTTGATGGGCACAGTGGCAGCAATTGATGGGCACAGTGGCGACATTTGATGGTACAGTGGTGGCGTTTGATGATACAGTGGCTGCAATTGATGGGCACAGTGGCGACATTTGATGGTACAGTGATGGCGTTTGATAATACAGTGGCTGCATTTGATGGGCACAGTGGCGGCATTTGATGGGCACAGTGGCGACATTTGATGGGCACAGTGGTGCCGTTTGATGGTACAGTGGCTGCAATTAATGTTTTTATTTCTGAATTTTTCAGTTTGCTTGCGCCCCCCCTAAAAATTTTGAGCACCAGCTGTCACTGGTTTATATGTGCATTTATATATATATATATATAGTGTGGGTTTTTTTTATATAAAAATGAAGAAATCGGTTCCTTTATATGCAGCCACCCACTTGTGACTGGGCCCTGGTGTTCCAACATCGGGCTCGGAGTAAAGAGCTTTGACCGGAGGTGGGGGGGGGGGGGGTCCTCCATGGTTTCTTGCATCGGGGCCCTGAGGGTTCTAGTTACGCCACTGGCTATGGGGTTGATATAAAAAAACAGAAAGGAAAGGGGATTCTATGTCCTAAGTCAACCGAACACACATTAGTGATTTTTAGAAAAAAACGCTTTATTGCATGGTTGGTAGAGAAGGTCAGAGGTTCTAAAGACCCTGTCGCCAGTTCCTGCCTGTCCTTTCAGGTACGTTGCAGTTAACCACTTCAGCCCCGAAAGGTTTCACCCGCTTCCCGACCAGAGCATTTTTTTGCGATACAACACTGCGTTGATTTAACTGACAATTGCGCTGTCTTGCGATGATGTACCCAAATAAAACTTGTTCCCTCAAATAGAGCTTTCTTTTGGTGGTCAAATAGAGCTTTCTTTTGGTGGTATTTGATCACCTCTACGTTTTTCTATTTTTTGCGCTATAAAAAAAAAAGACTGACAATTTTGAAAAAAAATTAAAAAATTTACTTTCTGCTATAAAACACATCCAATAACAAAAATGTAAAAATCGAATTTCTTCATCAATTTAGGCCAATATGTATTCAGCTACGTTTTTTTGGTAAAAAAAATCCCAATAAATGTATATTGATTGGTTTGCGCAAAATTATCGCATCTACAAACTATGTGATAGATTTATGGACTTATATATAAAAAAAAAATTTTACTAGCAATAGCGGCGATCAGCGATTTTTAGCGGGACTGTGACAATGCGGCTGACAAATTTGACACCAAGTGGCACTTTTTTGGGGACCAGTAACACCAATGATCAGTGCTAAAAAAAAATGCACTATATATATGACACTGGCAGGGAAGGTGTTAACATCAGGGGCGATCAAAGGGTTAAGTGTGCTCCTAGGGAGTGATTTCTAACTGGGGGGGGGGGGGGGCTGTGACTGGAGGAAAACAGAGATCCGTGTTTCAGAAACACAAGATCTCCATTTTCCTCCCTCACAGAACGGCGGTCTGCCTTGTTGTCTCTCGAAGGCACAACTGGACCTGCTGATTGGCTCCTGCTGTGTCCAATCACAGCTGAGATGGGCGCCCCAGACCCAGAAGATATGAACAGCGTACAGGTACATTGTTTCACTCAGCCGGGCCGCCCTGCCGTAGTATAGGTGCAGTGGGCGGTCCAGAAGTAGTTAACCAGTCTTTAACCAGTTCCCACCCAGGCCAATTTTGACATGTCTCCCCTACATTCATTTTTTTGCTAGAAAATCACTCAAATATGAGACCCCAAATATCTCCTCTACCCTAAAAAGCATGAGATTAAAAAATAAAAATAAAAACATTGATCTCTGCTTTCCAGGGAAAAAAATGGCAGTGTTTACAACGTCCAGAGCCAGAAGTGATGTCATACCTGGATCTAAAAGACCTCTGATGTCTCACCCGTCCTCCAATGAAGCTAATGCAGTGCAAATCAGAGCTGTGTGGATGTCTATATAAACGTGAATGTTCCTTTAAACTAAGGCAGGGGGCATGAATCCGTTACCGGGGTGTATGGAAGCAATGGAGCGCTGGCAGAGCCGCAGGAATGCTTCCATCTGACAGTCCGCTTGTAAGACCTATACACTTGTCAGAGTGTTTGTAGAAACTCCCGCTGCTACCGATATACATCAGTGGTAGTAAAAGGGTTAAGGGACTTGTTCACACGTGTCTTGATCCGCGAAGAGCGGTCTGCGTTCAGAGTGCTCTTCAGAGAGTATTTGAAAGGCACCTGCTTTAACCCCTTGAACCTGGCACTAGCGCAGTTGCATAGCACTTGCAGAGAAGCCCTATTCACTTGAAAGAGAAAGGAGGTATAATTTCTGCCATATCTGCAAAGCATTGAAAGAGAGCTTCATGTGTGGCCACTGCCTTTGCAGCTAAAGAGGGAGCAGTTACGGGGCGGTAAAAAAAAATGTTGCTCAACCACAGGGTTTTACTGCCCTTCCACTGCTAGTGTGAATGAACTCTAAAGGACTTAATAGTTCTTGTGAAGTCAGAGCCCACACACTTTGTATGGGAATTGATTTTATGTTGTGTTGGAGCAGCCCTTTAAACATCGAGTGTATGTGGGCTGTGGGCAGGCTGATGGTTGTACAGCTCATTTACTGCTCCTGTCATGAAGGAGTTGTGCTGCAGAAAATGACAGCGGGCCCGTGTAATAATCTTGTATAAATCACACCCGCTCTCATGCCGCCTTCACTTCACTTCCGCATATATTTTCCAGACATTAAAGCTGTAGTGAATCGTGAAACAATTACCAGGTCCCCGGTGAGACGTCACCGCATGTAAAACAAAGGGTAATTTGATAGAAATGTAATGTAAAGATGTTGAATCATGTTGCTACATCTCATTATTCACATTTTTATTCTGTGCTTGTACAATCCCAGTTGCTGCAAGGTCATCAGAAAGGCGCCAGCCGCCGTTTGTAACGAATAGGTCTTGAGTGGATGTGGGCCATCAGAGCTGTGGGCCTTTTTGTTTTCTCTCCTCCAGTGGTAGAATGAAAGGAAAATATGATTAGAGGAAATTGTACATAAGGTTCAACGTTTGGTCTTCTCTTCCTAAAATACATTTGGGTTGTAGTCTTATGCCGCGTACACACGAGTGGATTTTCCATCAGAAAAAATCTTGGATGTTTCTTCCGACGGAATTCCGCTCAAGCTTGTCTTGCATACACACGATCACACAAAAGTCCGCTGAACTTTCGACCGTGAAGAACACAGTGACGTACAACACTACGACGAGATTCGAGAAAATTAAGTTCAATGCTTCCGAGCATGCGTCGAATTGTTTCCGAGCATGCGTGGGAATTGCTACAGACAATCGAAATTTCCGATCAGAACTTTTTCCGACCGAAAAATTGAGAACCTGCTCTCAATCTTTTGCTGGCTGGAATTCGGCCAGCAAAAGTCCGATGGAGCATACACACGCATTTTCCGACCAAAAGCTTTAATCGGTCTTTCGCTGGCCGAATTTCAGATCGCGTGTACGCGGCATAAGTTTAGTAAAAAGTGACCAACAAAGACAAATTCCCAGCTCAACTTACCAGCCAGCTTGCAGCAAACTGAACAGTTTACGTTAAAAACGGGGGTTTCGTTTGCACACATTTGCAAATGCATGCGTAAGCTGCAGAGGCCGCTACAAGGCACCCCAGTATTATCTGCAGTCTTAATTCTAAAAATTTTAAGAGCCTCCATAGTAGGAGCACATACTATATATTGTAATGGATAGATTGAGGGCAGGGATCCCTGGAAGGAGCCCACTCCTCCTTAAAGGTACCAAGGGTGCCCAGGATAGCAAATAGCACAATGGCAGCAAAGATGTCCAGTGCGCACCCTCATCAATGGTACAAACGGCAACTGCCCCAACCTATAACTGCCCTTAACAGCAAGGAGCACATGAAAGGGCGACAAATGTCAAATAACAAAGTAAAAATTCCCAGCTCAACTTACCAGACAGCTGGCAACAATCCAAATTGTCCTGTCCAACAGTTCATGTTAAAAAACAGGTTTAGTTTGCACACATTTGCAAATGCATGCCTAAGCTGCAGAGGCCACGTCACAGCACCCCAGTATTATCTGCAGTCCTAACTCTATAGATTTTGACAGCCTCCATAGTAGGAGCTCATATATATATATATATATATATATATATATATATATATATATATATATATATATATAGTAATGGATAGATTGGGGGCAGTTATGCCTGGAGGGAGCCCACCCCTCAAAGGCACAGGGGCGCACTGGATACCCAGCACAAAGCTAGTAGAAAGTGAGCAGTCATCGTTTAGGCCGTAAGTCAACGCTCAAGGGATTGGGCAATACATATGTATAGCCACAGCTCCATGATCTGGACATTTGGTGCCTCTTCCAAACCTTTGGATGTGTTGGATGTTGGGGGAGAACAATGGACTAGGCAACCTGCAGCCTCATATCTACACTCCTGTAGTTGCATTTTCTTAACGGGAAATAAAGAATGAGATTAATAGGAAGACTCTGTAGACAAATATTGTGAGTCACTAAAGTCTTAAAGATGAATTTCAGGTATTGTTTTTTTTTTTGTCCAGCTGGGATCAGTGTAAGTATGCATATTTTATACCTGACCAATCCCAGGGGACCACTGCCACTAATACCGACATTCTCACTGTGTTATAGATCCTATGCTCAGTGGCTGGTCTCAGCGGCGGCTGGCCCATAAGGGGCTCAGGGGCACCACCCCCCTAATTTACCATGCCGGGTGCCAGACTCATAGGTTTCTATGAGTTTTTTTTTTTTTTTTTAAGCACATGATTAGAGCCTGAGGCTCTAATTGGCTTCAGAAAGGTTAGGCTCTGTGCCCCAAACCCACCCACTTGTGACATTAGCGAATCAACATTTGCTATGGTCTTCCGGCTTCTCCTCCAGGCCAATCAGGATAGGAGGTGGATCTTAAGACTGTGTTAGCCAGTAGGAGAAGCCGGGACTGTGGATGGGGTGAATGCGGACCTGGTGGGGGGTTTGTTTGCCACCCCCCTCCCCCAAAAAAATTAAGCACCAGCTTCCACTGGCTGGTCTGCTGCATAGCAACCACAGAGGGTTGCCAGCTCAGCATGGGTGCTTGTCATTTTCTAAATGAGTATAAGGTGTGTCTGATTGGATGAGGGGGACGCCACTGTCTCAACTCTCTACTTGTCCAATCAGAGAACACTTTGCATTCCTTGAGAAAATGAAGAGTGTTTTTTGAATGCCACTTGTGCTAAACTAGTGACCCCCTGTGGTTACTATGCAGCAAGGCAGCTCACTCAGCATGGGACCTGCAAGACCATACAGAACAATGTAGTAGCAGGTGGCCACTATGCTTTTCCAGCTTCCACAGTGATCCGCCAAGTATGAAAATATGCCTACTTACATTTGTCCAAGCTGGACCAATGTAACTATACAAAAACATCAGTACCTGGAATTCAGCTTCAAAATAACACATTAAAGTTCGAAATACAATATATGATAGAAAAAAGGTCAGAATAAAAAAAATATAAGTTTTAAAAATAGATCTAAACCCAAAAACTGAAGCTGGCCATACACCAGTAGAAACTTGTTTTTTAGAATGTTCACTTGAATATCTAATGGTTAGTGCGGTCCAATCAATATTTGTTTACAACTGTAGTGACAAGAAAAGTCAAAGGATTAGGATGGAATTTTTTTCTCAGACAAATGAAATTCTGTCAATGTGGCTTTTGTTTAGGAAAAATGTAACATATAGTAATACAGGTTTATAATGTCTGAGATTCCATTCAATTAGCAGATCTGAATATAATTTGAAGGGCTTTTGAACTAAATTAATTGACATAATGATGGCAAGAAAGAATGCTCTAATGAGTGATTTTTCTGAATTTTCATACAATTGTTCAAAATAAAGTCTACTGGCGTATGGCCAGCTTTAAATCACTTATAAGCTTAAAGCGGAAGTAAACCCATCGATTTTAACAGTCTAAAAAAAAAAAGGCATGCCGGGAATGCTAACTGCACATTGGCTGTGCTCTCAACCAAACAGTCAAACCATCCAATGGCTGGTGTCATAACAGATCACATGTGCAGCACTGTGGCAGTTGAAGATTAAACAGAGGCAAAGATGGCAGCTTCCTTGGCTGAAAACGATAGGGGGGGTTTACTTCCACTTTAAACATGTCATTTCAAAGTTAGTTTTCAGGTTTCTTTTTTTTTTGGATCCTACTACATGCATCCTTGATAGAGACAAGAGGTGGCCGTGCTAACATACTGTATATTGCTCAGGCATGCTCCACCATTGTGGCTATCAGGAAGCCGGTCCATTGCGGTGATGATCTGCTTTCTTGCTCTCTCTCTATTGACTCTTCGAACATGGAATGCAGAAGCACAAATTAAGTTTGAGTAGAACTATAGGCACAACTTTTTTTTCATTTTGGATAGAGCAAGGGAGAGTTATAACCTCTGTGAGATTCTATATTTACCATCTGTGTCCCATTACAAAATACAAATTTCTTGCGCCTCCTATGCACATACAAATGATATCCACCTCTAATAAGTAAAACTGTGAAACAAATATATACTATACAGGCATAAAAAAAAAGGGGGGGGGGGTAACCAGTGCGCACAACCTCACTAACGAATAAGATAGGAAGCTGCCAACATAAATGTGATCTCACACAATGGGTAATAATATATATAATAATATGTGGCGCTACCTGTCTCCAAATGATGGAATGACTAAATTACAAATGATCGTAATAATAAATTAAATCTACAGTGCTATATGAAAACCTATTGTGCAAAAAATCTTCATGTGCAATAAACCCAAAAATGTGCAATAATTTTGAAGAGTAAAAATTCAATATCCATATACATGCAATATATATAGAAATAAAATTCATCCAAAAATGCAATACATCCAATATATTGTAAAGTGCAATTCTTCTGATTGGTATTGTGCAATACTGTGTAATATCAATATAGTGTGCAAATAAGCATAACATAAATATAAAGTGCAATCCGTGCCACCGACAAATCTGTGATTATAAAAGAACTTCAAACTCAGCCAATGAAGTTTTTTTAAAAAGGTCTAAAAAATATAATATAAAAAATGAAAAATAGGGAATAAATACTATAAAAAATATAGCACCAAATCCCAGTGGCTGAACGAAAAAATATTGAAATAAGTCCACTACAATAGTATTCGGTAATAGTTCATCCAAAACACTGTCTGTAAGCAATTAAGTAAGATTTGGTGTTTAAAGAGTGTTGATCCATGCATCAATCCATGCATCAAGTGTGGTCCATGACATTCGGGGTGCCCCCCACTGTTTCCCCCAGCCTCTCACCTCCAACAGTGGCCTCCACAGGCCTAGTAACGCTGTGTGTATGTTTTCGATCAATCAATCCCCCTGTGTGGAATCCCAGGTACAGCAGCGCTCCCGATTTCTAGATATAAATTTTTCAATGGGCAGTCAGAGGAAGAGATAAGGGGCTCCAATGTGTAATATCTCAATGCAATATTTATTGAAAAAAATATAGTAACTTACTTGCAATGTACAGCGATGAAGATTCAGGAAGCTTACAGTCTTGGCCGTGACCGGAAGCACAACAATGACACCTGGCTCCTTCCCTGACGCGTTGCGTCACTGAACACTTGACTTTTTCAAAGGGTCAATATTTGACGATTTGTAATTTAGTCATTCCATCATTTGGAGAAAGGTAGCGCCACATATTATTATATATACTATACAGGCATACCCCACTTTTGAATACACAATGGGGTTTATTTACTAAAGCTGGAAAGTGAAAAATCAGGCTCACTTCTGCATAGAAAGAAATTGAGCTTCTAACCCCAGATTGTTCAATTAAGCTTTGGTAATAAAACCTGGAAGCTGATTGGTTTCTATGCAGTTTCTATGCAGTAGTGAGCCTGATTTTGCACTTTCCAGCTTTAGTAAATAAACCCCATTGTGTACTTAAAAGTGGGGTATGCCTGTATTACAAATACACACTTCGCGATTACCCGTCTCTTTTGTGCATTAACATAATCATAAATGTCTATAAAAGGTTATTAAGAATTTATAGTCATTCACATGCATAGAACTCCCACCAACTTTGCACCAATTCGCTCACCTTCATTAATTAATCTGCCAGGATTCAGGTCAAATATACTTTTCCTCTTCAGGGGATCCATCCCAGGCTCTTGTCTGGTAATGCTCCTTTTCACCTTCCTCCTTATGATGCCAGTTTAGACCATCTAAAATAATCTGGTGTTTTGCCCTTTAAGAAATTCCAGCTCTGCAGATCAACTCGCATAACATAGGGGCCCCTCACGATGTAGTAGGTTATAAAATAGCCATTTTATTAAAACAACTTGCATTAACATATATTAAAGAAAGATGGCTTTAAAAAACAAACAGCTAGGCTGCAGCTCCCACATTGGTTGTGGCTTATGTCACATGTTTACATCACCCAGCTCCACCCTAGCTTGTTGTCACAATCACGTGACTTCCTCAGGGACACGGGGCCTGGCGATCACACTGAGGTTTTATATTATGCTGGTCATGATAACCTCCCAATCCTCATTACAATGTTATAACCTAGTAAAGCTAAACAAAGCATACTATGATCTTGCTAAACCTCAAGTGACACCACAAGATAAAAATGCCTAAATGAAATGAAAAGAATAAAATCTTTGTTTCCTAAAAACGACCTAATAATAGAGAACCTGTAGAGGTACTATCTTCTAGTGGACATAAAACTTATAGCACACCCCCCCTCCCCATATTTGTATTTAAAAATCACTAATGAAACAATTTATGTCAAATTCAATGTTAAGACCTCTAGAGTTTATAGTGTGTAACTCATAAATCCACCTTGATTCTTGTTGGCTGAGAGATTTGACCTTATTTTTTCCTCTCCAATGACTTTTACATTTTTCCAAACCCCAAAATTGCAGCATTGATGGATCTTTAGTATCCCACGCTGAGATGTCAGCGGAGGCTTCACTTTGTGGAAGTGTGTAGGAAAGGCAGCCAACAACTAAAGCCCCATAGTAACACTATGGGTGACGTCACTTCCCAGGCATTTCCCAGCCAATGTCTCTCTTGGACACAGCTTCCACCGCTGGAGACCAGACCAGATCGGCTGAAGAACAGGTAAGTACAGCGATTTTTGCTTTACAGGGCTATATAGATTAGTCTTAGAATGTGGCATACAGTAGGATTCGAGTTAGTTAATTTTTGCCTAAACTTCCACTATAAAGTGGTTCTAAAGCATAAAGGTTTGTTACCTTACTGCATTCTCTACATTAAGGTAAAAAACAACCTTCTCTTATTAGGGTCCCACAGAACACCCCTCCCCCCCTTTTATACTTACCCAAGCGCGATCTTGATTCTGCACTGTGCCCGAGAACTGTGCCTCTTTACATTTTCTGTCTCCTCAAAAGACAAAGTGGCAGCAGTGGGAGCCACTGGCTCCTGCTGCTGTCAGTCAAAGTCTGTGACGAGGGGATGGGGCCGAGCCACGCTGTCTGTATTTATGGAGGCAGGCAGCAATGGCTTTGATTCGAGCCCACACCAGTTCCCCCGATAGGAAGCAGCTTCCTAGGGGGCCACTCGCCAAAGAGAATGAGACAAAAGCACCAGCTTGTGACCCCAGAAGAGGAGGTTCAGGATGCTCTGTGCAAAACCATTGCGCAGAGCAGGTAAGTCTAACGTTTATTATTTTAAAAAAGTATAATTAAGCTTTACAATTGCTTTAATCCCAGCTTTACCAAACATGGAGGTCTTTGCCCCATCTTTCACCCATCTTTCCCCCATTGTCATTTCTTCTTTGCTACCAGCAATATTTTTCATATAGCCAATGTTTTGCATTGTGACCAGTATATTGACTTATGAATTTCATTCTTCTCTTCCAGATCTTTTGTTCCCGCTGCTCTTCCCACTCTGCTCCACTACCGCGATATGGGCAGATGAAACCAGTCCGCGTCTGCACACACTGTTATATGTTCCATGTCACTCCTTTCTACAGCGACAAAGCTGGGATATGATGTCCTGACACAACCCTCCCCCCACCCACCTCGCAGGCAGATGGCTCCTAAGTCTTGTTGCTTTTGACCCACGCCAAGAATTACTCTGAGAAAAGGACTTTGCTGGAGGCATGCTGGTTTTCATTTAAAAACTTCTAAATACCTGTACAGAGAAGTTTGATTATGGATTTTTTTTTTCCTTTATTTCTTAAGCTGCTAAAGAAAAGGATGAAATGTCTGTGGCTCCCAGCTTCAGTACAGTCTTCCAGATGTTTTGGTTCTGACATGACAGACACCATGACACCATAATGCTTTGAAGATCCTCACTGCGTCACGGATTACCTTGAATGGTAAAGATTACCAGATTGATTGTAGCATCTGTCACAGCACACAGCTCTGAGGCATGGCTGCACATTTGTGCGCTCGTGAACGCTGCCATCACCTGCACAGTTACGCTTCCATTGTACCTTTGTCACCGTCTCCCTTTTATTCGAGGAAAAACAAATCGAGCGGAAGAGTTGTTTTGTGTTCCAGAAGAGAAAAGACGGTTTGTGTACAGAGCAATATTTCACAGTGTCAGGAAGAGGAGGGCTTAAAGTCATTTATTTAGTAATACTTTCTGTATTTTAATTTATCTAATTTAAGGTAAACTCCTCTCAAAACCAATAATTCAATATTGTATTTTTTTTTTGAAACAATGTTTCGGGGGACTTTGTGGGAAAGATGAGATCTCCCCTCCAGAATTCCCAACTAATGTACCCATTACAAGGCTAGATTGTGGTACTGTAAACCCTCCATAGAGGCTCCACATCATTGGTGACCCACCAGCAAGAATATTGGAGCTTCATATAAGTTGCAGGGCCAAGCACTTTGCAGTAAAAGAAGGGAGGGCTATTGATTCAAGTAGGACTACTATAGATATAGCGAGCTAAGCCCCTCTGTAGTGCCCAAACACAGACCCAGCATCAGTTCCTGCAATGAGATGGGCTTTCCAATATCAGAAACTTTGAAACTGCATCTAGAGTGGGCTTCAGAAATTGGACTTGGTTCATACATCTGTATTGGGGATATAAAGTAGATGGGGAAGTTGCATTGGGTTGGTTTCACTATAATAGACCTTTATGCCCATTTCTGCAGTTCAGTCAGATTGAATGCCCATTAAGCAGCTGATCCCCATTCTTCCATTGACAAGTCTTCTCCCTGTGCATGGAAAACTTGAAAAAGAATACAGAACCGCTTTTGGGATTCTTTAGTCCATCAGTGAGCTTTTACCAGAAAGGAGTGGCTGGTCCTACCTCTGCAGAGCACATGCCTACAACTGGAGGGCCGTAGTTTGAAGACCCCTGCTTTAGTCCATCAGTGAGCTTTTACCAGAAAGGAGTGGCTGGTCCTACCTCTGCAGAGCACATGCCCACATCTATACCTAGCCCCCTAAGGGAAACATCTCTGTACTGTGATCAGTGGTTGGTCCTACCCCTGCAGAGCACATGCCTACATCTATACCTATCCCCCCCAAGGGAAACATCTCTGCACTGTGATCCATGTACTACCAGTCACTAGTTCTAAGTGCTTATGACCGAACAACACAAAACTGCAACCCTAGTAATTTCTTATCATGTTCTCCTTTCCATCTTTACAGAAATTCAAGGATAAAGGTAGAAAATTAATTTGTCATGAAAGAGAAGTTTGGGATTTTTTTAAAATAAACATTTACTCACCTCTAGGTGGATGCAGCATTAGTCCCCCGCCGGAACTGCAGTAAGAACTGAGTGATCTAACATCGCTGATCGCTCAGTTCTTCCGCTTTGCCTCCAGCAGAGAGCCATGACTGTCAGTCAGCGGCTCTCTGCTCTCCCCTCCAGTGCTCACTGGCAGGCTGGGCTATGGAGGGGGCGGGAGGGCATGGTTCAAACTCTCAGCAAATTGCTGAGAGGCTGAGCCAGGTGTTGGTCCAGACTTCTGGGCGGATTTCCAACATATGGTCCAGATCTTTCCTGAGTCTGGACCGGCTGAGTGACGTCAGTCGACAGCAGGCCTTAGTGGTCACAGGAGTAAAGAAGGAACTGAACTCCTGTGATCCATAGGAGAAGCATGGCCAAAAAAAGCTTTGGTTACACTTCTCTTTTTTTTTTTTTATGGCCAGTGTGGCCTTATTGCTTTTCATAACAGCTAGGAAGTACACCAAGGGAGTACAGAGGGCTATCTGTCGACAGAAGTGACAAGGACCTTGCTAGGTGTGTGGAGGGTCAAACTGCTACAGTAAAACCTCACTAACGGAGTGTCTGAGAGTGGTTGTCTTATGCCACCCATGCATACCAAAATGTGATTTATTCGTTTTTGGTGGAGTTGTCCTTTAATACATAGCAATAATTGTTTTTTTTTTTTTTTTTTAATAATACATATACATATTCAGCTGCTGAAAACAAGACACCTCAGAACCTTTTATTTTAACTGGAAAAAAATAATGCTGATGACTCCACACTGGACATGGCCAGACATGAATCCGGTGATGGAGTGCATTTCTGTAGTTTTCACATGTGGAACTAAAAGTTCCTGCGGTACTTCCAGAGTGGTTTTACAACAGAAGAGACTATAACGGCAATCCATTTACTGATGTACAGCCAAGGATAGGACCGACTAGAACTGTCATTTCTTGGGTTCAACAGGGCTCAATCACCCCATACCAGCTGGTTATATTTGTTTCTGTTAGTAGGATCTCTGAAGTTTCTCAGCTCTGCCCACCTGCACCAGGGGAAATTCTTTCTGCTGTATTTGCATATATTTTACAAAAAGAATGCCCATGTTTAGTTTACTTATGGCTGCTGCTGTCATTTAAATTACAGTGCAGAGTTGTCATGGCTGGCACCTTTATTAGAAGTTATTGGGCAGTTTTACATTAAAATAAAATAAAACTTTTTTGGGTGGATATGTCCTTTAAAAGCTGATGCAGTGAGAAAAGTTAGTGGTTGTAAACCCTTACATATACCCGGTGAAGTGACTGGCCTCAGGGGATACACAGAAATAAAATAAAAAAAACTCCTACATAGGTTATACATGTGTATCTGCTGTATTTTCTTCTCTACAGCTGTTCAAAGTGCTAAATATTTAAAGCTCATCTGAGAGTTCAAAAAAGGGGTCGGAGAGCTGAGCTCAGTGAGGAGAGTTCTGAGAGCTGATTGGAAGGAAGGGACACACACCCCCTACGCACAGCACACAGGAACAGAGCTGAGGCTGTCAATCTGCTGGAGATCCCTCCCCTGTCATTATTGTCTCTTGGTGTCAGGAAAGCTAGTCAGACGTGATCCATGCTGATAGCAGAGAAACGAAGCAGCAGACAGAAATTACACTTATGCCCCGTACACACGGTCGGAAATTCCGACCACAAAAACTGTCGGAATTTTTCCGACGGATTTTGTCCGACACTGGTGTTGCATACACACGGTCGGACAAAGTTGTCGGAAAATCCGATCATTCTGAACGTGGTGAAGTTCGTTGCGTACGACGGAACTACATAGAGGCTAGTAGCCAATAGCTTTGGTCTCGTAATTTCATCTAAGCATGCGTGGCACTTTGTCCGTCGGAATTCTCTACACACGATCGGAAAAATTCCGATCGGACTTTGTTGTCGGAAAATTTGAGAGCGGAAAAAGTCCGATGGAGCCCACACACGGCCGGATTTTCCGACAACATGGTCCGATCGGACATTTTCCGTCGGAATTTCCGACCGTGTGTATGGGGCATTAGTGCTCCTAATTGAGAAAAGTACACACTATAGAGGGATATGCTTTGTTCATATTTCATGTCTGAGGTTTACAACCACTTTAAGGTAAAGCATTTATTCTGTAAAGTAGAGTGTTGAAGTACATCTCCAACTGAGAAATTAGTTACCAAATATACGTTTCTGAAGTGTTTTGGGGCTCCTCTCTATCAAATTTCTTGATGCCGCAATGGCAGCCTTTAAAATGTCTTTGCTGCTTTTATTAGAAGATCCCAGCTTTATATCTTTCTAGAAGTCACAATCCCTTTTCCTGACAGTGCTCTGCACTCCATTTGGTCACCAGTGTGTAAAACGGCCATGTGGATGGGTAGGTGCAGCCAGCCTGTAGCAAGCATGCCAAGAGTGCTAAAGCATGAAGAAACTTGTAATCTTATATATTAAATTGATGATGCAACCTACCTTCAGGCTTCTCCATTTGGCCATTCTATTTCATCAGCCATGATTTTAGCACCTAATGTTTGAACTTGCATTCCAACTACTGCATTTGGATGGAACACTTTTAAGCTCCATCACCCACTGGCTTGTTGCAGCCAAGAGGTCACAGCAAGGGATTTTCCAGATTACTCCCACGCTTGCCATTACACAGTATAGTAAATCCAGGCCCGGGCAGGTGGTTGGAGCAGATTTAGAGATCTCACCGGAGCAGTCCTCTAATAGTATAAAAAGTCATTAATTTCTTCTCGCAATAAATTACCTTGAAGCATAACTGCACTTTACTGATGTGTTGAATATCGCAAGGCAGTGCAGGCAAATCAACGTTGTTAGTACATTTATCTTGTTCCCTTGATTTTGTGACCATATGCAGAAATATTAAGATTGCTTTCCTCTTGTTCAGGAGAAAGTAGTACAATCTACTGAATACTTTTCCTGTAAGCTCTGAGAAGATAGATACAGCAATTCATAGACACAGCCGTGTCCTAAGTTGCCTTGCGGCATTGTGCAATTTTGTAGTGCCTGTTCTGGCCTAAGTAAGTGGTATTTTGTGGTCTCTAGCATTAAAATGGCCATACACACTTCAAATTCCTGCTGATTTGGCCGTAATTCGAGCTGTCTCAGAACCCAGCACTTAGTAAAAGTAAAAAAAGTTAGAAAATATTTGGCTGACCAGTGCTTGTATCCAATCAGATGTAGGCACTGTCTAAGGCTTTGCTCTTTCACTTATTAAACACAATGCCCTCCCTGTGTGGCTAAGGCTGGCCATACACGGAGTGGGTTGCAGGAAAGGAATTTGCTAGATTCCCCCATCAACATAGAAAGTGTTGATGCGGGAAGCCCTCCTGCTAGGCCATTGTCTTCTCCCTGCAGGGAGGCGGTTAAGCCATCTCTGCCGGGAGAAGACTGTGATTATTGCTAGTGGCTATGGCAGCCGCTAAGGATAATTGCAGTTAATACTGGCATGCTGGTTGTACCCATGTTATTCGATCGATCAACTTGGTACATTCAGCCTGCCCATACACCGTTCAAATCTCGGCTGGTCCCTGCTGAACCGTCCAAGATTAGAACCGTGTATGGTCTTCCTAAGTATTTAGCACCTGCTGGAGCAGTGGCTGCTAAATACAACAATAAAGAAAGTAGTAGGCACTTTTGTCCCACTCTTCTGCCATATTATAGTTAGGCAGTTTTCATAGCTATTTATTGGTTTAGCTTGGATGATTGGAGATTAAGTGATGCGATTTATTGTCTCACTTAGGATACCAGCATAACTTAGATCCCTTCTTCAGGCTTTAGGGTTCATTCATACGGGTGCTCAGCCCAATGCAGTGGATAGAGCTGTTTGTTTACCCCCCCCCCCCCAACAACTGCATGCATGCAGGCAGCCCATAGACGTGAATGAGTGCGCATCGGCCATGCAAACACCCCCACGGCCGAGTTTGACAGAGTGGACAAACTCTGCATTTGAGCTTGTGTGCCTGTCCCTGCATATCTGTAAAACTTGGCTTGGGGGGGGGGGGGGGGAGTCAGCATAGCAGATGAATGCCTAGTCACTTTCTATGGGTTGCCTTGCCTGCATGCAAAGGAGCCAGGTGGAAAATTGTCCGCCGAAAAGTAACTGAATCCAATCGGGTGCAGATTCTGTTTGGGTATTCAGATAACCACAGTTGCTGAGACTGTGAATACAACATCAGGTGGGGGTAGATTCCTCCATTCACACTGTTTAGAATAGTTGGAGGACTCCTCCATGGGCTGAACAAGAGAAATCCTTGTGTGTAAAGCTGGCAATCAATTTTGGAAGTGTTTTTGAGGAAATTGACTCAGAGGTAAGAAGTCCAAGCAGTATTCTCACCTGAAATGAGAGACTTTTTGAAATGTCCACATACCAGAGAAACGATGAAATACAACCATTAATTAAATGCAGTTATTTGTCTTGACATACTGAATAATATTGATTATTGTAAATGAAAGTTGGCCAATTGGGCATCACTTAAAAAGCAAACTTTCTGCATTAATCCATGGCTAATGCGGTACAACACTTTTAATATCGCAATGTTGGTTTATCTTGACCGCTTTCTGTGGCACCTACCTCCTCAGTGGACTACAGATCACTAGCATGATAATGCTGATTCATTGTCCAAGCACAAGGCTGGAGGTGGACATGTAATACAGGAAGTTGCAAACAGGACATGTCCACCGTCTCTAACCCCTACCCCATCCTCCCCACTCATTGAAGCCAAGGTTTTTAAATCGCAACAGAATAACATAAAGGTTGGCAGGTCGGTATGCCTGGTGTACAGCTTTAAAAAAAGATCTACTTTAATAAACAGCCACTTTAATCTGAAATAAGACCTGTCTGTGATATCCCACACCACCATTTATTCTGATTCAGACATGCATTGGAAGATGACATTTGGGATGCTATGCCAGTCCTTATTTTAAATACTACATTTGACTTCACAGAGCTATAATACAGCTGTTGACCACCTACAGATGAGCTTACAGTGTAATGTCCCTACCCAGGTCAAACAAACACACACACTGTCTGGTTATATGTCAATTTACCAGTTTTTAAGGTTGAGGTTGAAAACTGGAAAACCTGGAGGACGCACACATCAACACACACAAAACAAACTACATGCAGATGCAACAGTTGGTGCAAGACTACAGCGCTAACCAATAAGTCATCAAGCTGCTTCAGAACATTTGATAAGGCACATTCGAAAACCTCGAAACGGTCAGCCCAACAGCCTTACCGATCCTCCCACATTATATCCATGATGTATATGGACCCTTTTTGGACCATTTCAGGTCTTGACAATAAATCAGGTTTTTAGTGGAATCGTAGAGTCTGCTTTGACTTCTGTGTCAATCTGTGTTCTTTGTGCATCTAATTTTGTGTTGCCTCATTTTGTGAATCTGCAGTTATCATAGAAAGGCAGGCTAATAAAAGAACCTGCAGATAATATGGACACAGAATGGTGGTTCTTAATATGAGGCACATTTCCTAACATTTCATCTGTCAAATTGACCAATAGGATGTTGTTCAACTATGGAGAATTCTATAGTAAGATTGATATTACTTCTAAGAATATGATTATTGCCATATATAAAACATTTGTGGCCACGTAAGTTGGGTTTGCCTGCCTTTTGGGCAGTATATTTCAGATTTTCTAGACACTATTTAAATGTTCCTATAGCAGTGAATTAAGTGACGGTGCAGCAGACTACACATGCTACCACAAAGCCGTGTCTGGGGTGAATTGTCTGTACATGAATAGTAGTGTTTAAGACGTGTTGGTTTAAATAATGTCTCAGGAACTTATTGAAACTGATAATATTTCCTGAACACAGCTGACTTCCAGCCTATAATGCCAGATAGGTTTGATTCGGCTTCAGATATAAAGCTTGAAAAATGCTAAAGGGGTCAGGTTATGTTAAGTTCAGCAAACTTGAAGTCCACCTACTTTTCTGAGATTTATTTCACCCAAAATGTATGTCTCACTTATGGATGGGATGGCAAAATTGGCAGTTTCTTGCATCCAGAAAAGGTCCTCATAAGTGAATCTCCTTCTGTAATGTAGTTAAAAAAATATAAAAAATCTAGCTGGGACACTGGTCTATCTGTAGCAGATGGACGGAGCTAGGAACCCAGATGCAAAGATCTTGACAATCCTGCCCCTGGTGCAGAACACACATTGGGGTTCATGATGATGGGTGTTCTTGTCAAATGTTGCCCTTTCTATTAGAACACATGCACCATGTTCATTTGGAAACAGTGTTTGACAAGAAAAGACTGCTTTGCCTGCATTTCAAAGGCACTTCTGTAAAACATGCTGGGGGAGATTTACTAAAACTGGAGCACACAGAATAAAGTGCCATTGTACATAGTAACCAATCGGCTTCTAATTTCAGCTTGTTCAATTAAGCTTTGAGAATAAAACCTGGAAGCTGATTGGTTACTATGCTCACCTGTAGCCCACAATTGTCCCTGATTTGGAACAAAGTCCCTCTGTCCCTCTTTCCTCCTCATTTGTCCCTCATTTTGGTCTGATCTATATAGTTATATATAAAATGCACTTTTTATCATTCAAAAGGTGTTTCCCAGTGTTAAACCTTTCACCCAATATCTAAATTGCTGCATTTGTAAATTTCCAAAGGCAGTATAAAGGAATAGTAGTGGTGAAAAAAAAGCACTTGTAGGTTTAACTTATATTTTCTTCTTTAGGCCCCTTTCACACTTATACGACTTGTCCCACGATTTGGGACTGCAAAATAACATGACAAGTCGTTCCCCATGATTTCCAATGGCAGCCATTCATATTAGTACAACTTCAAGTCGTTCCGACTTCAAAGTAGTCCCTGCACTACTTTGGTCCGATTTTGATGCCACTTACACAGGTATTCCTTGAAATCGTGGCAAAATCGCACGACTTTGAAGTCGCACAAGTGTGAAAGGGGCCTTAAGGGGGTGCCTCCTATGCCTACATACGTTTGCTAATAGGTGTCCCTCCTTCCCATCTCAAAAAGTTGGGCGGTATGTGCACACCTGCACTATATTCTGTGTGCACCCGTTTTAGTAAATCTCCCCCAACTGTGTCCAAAGAAATGCTGGGGGCCAAACCCAGCCTCAGCTCAATGCTCTTGCATTTGACATACATTATAAATGTGGGCAAACCATGCCTGTCCACATAAGCCCTTAAAATCTGATAGGTAAAATTCTTTAGATTATCCAACAACTATGGAGTGCAATGGTCTATTATGATGTTCTAATAACCAAATACATTATTTGGATAGGTGCCTGTACTACATAAAGGAGATTTTTTTAAGATTGCACATCAGAATGCTGTGACCAGCTTAAATGTAGTGTTTTATTGGCCCTTAAAGTGAATCTGTAGGTTCCTAAGCTAGCAGTACATCTGAGGTGTAGTTACCTTATGTCACCTGCAAGTATATGTGACCATGTTAAAGTCTGTTTCTGTGTTCCGTATAGAGCTCCTTGAAATCCAACCACAGGACCTTTTAATGTCTGCTCAGTTCTTCAGTAATCCCTCTTGGTGCTAAGACTCTCCACACTCCACCATCCAGAAGTCATGCCAAAACCTCTACTGGCAACTGAGGCTCTAACACTGGACTGTTGAATGGTGGGGTTTAGCATGAAGAGGGCGCAGAGCATAATGGTGACAAAGTTGAGGTCTTGTATTCAGCCAAGCCATGGAATCCAATGAACTCAGCATGGACACTGAAACTTATTTGAAGGTTGATACAGGTATTTGTTGGTAACACAAGGTCAGCAGTCCTGCCAGCTTAGCACTCGGTAGCTTTATTTGAAATAGCAAGGCAAGTTATGTTGTAGGTGTAATGGCCTTTTAACTTCTGTCCTCACCAATATAGCTTTTTAATTGTAATTGACAAGATAAGCTGCTTTAAGTATTTCATACATATATGCTATGTATATGAGATTGCTTACTAGATACCATAAATAAGAAATGAGACTGGCCTTTGTAAAGAGATGTGTTCATATTCCTTCACCCTCCCTACCCTCTACCACTTAGTTCATAAACACAGATATAGACAAATACATTGAACACAAATGAGTGAATCCTAGACACTGGAATGTTGTATTGGCCCAAATCGATTACTTTCAAGCCAATGTTCTCTCACTTGTGGGGTAAGTCACGTGTAATTGTGGCTTGTGTTATAAACACTGGAAGATGTAATTATTCACTGTTTATATACTATATATAAATGTGTATATGGAAAACTGTTTTGTACCAATGAGGGCTGTCAATAAAGATATGTACATTGGCTATAATGACGTTACTAAGTTCCAGTGGGTGGAATTGTGGACTGGACTTAATTGAACACCAGTTTGTTGCACTTTGTTTTACAATACATTGTTTATACTTCATGTGTTATAATTTGTGCCACTTCATGGGGTATCTTCTACTACTGTTTGCTACAGCTGCTTTCAAACAGGGTATCACAGTCATCCACAGTCTATTGAGGTGTCGGTCATTCGGCAACACTTATAGTCATTAGATGATTCTATAATGCCGACTTCCACCAGTTAGCCGATACACAAATTCAGATAATGGAATGATCAGACTAGAGAACTGTATGTATCATAAAGGAACAATACATTTCTCTTTTTGTGATATATTGGGCACAGTAAGTTGCTTATGGTTCACTATACCTCACGTTGGTGGGCCGTATCTGCCTCATTGCTCCATGTTCTTCTCCGTAATCTTGGTCTTGAAATCTCCTTGTCACACCTAATGTAAAATCCCCCAGCCAATGATGTCACACCCATCTTCAGTACGAGCCATACAATGTTCAAGCCGTTTCAGCCAAATTTGATTTTAAAAACTACTAAAAGGCTCAATGCAACCTGCAAAAAATATCAAACGGTAGAAACTGCTGGTTGCCTTGATCCTGCAGAGTCATTGATGTGATTGAAAGCTTGGTGACATTGCCTGAAACTTGCAGTGTGTAAGGTGACTAGACAACTTATGGAGTTGAAAGGGATTTCCCTCTTACAGAGCTATAGTAGAAGGCTTTGGAAGGAGATACATGGATGGTGGAAGAAAAGTTCCTAAAGCAGGCTTTTATGACCTTCACAGAGATTATACACTTGTATATTAAGTACAGAAAACAAAAGAAATTCCACTTTATAATTACGTGCCACTTTGTTTTGGTCTATCACATAAAATCCCCAAAAAACAAGTTTACGTTTTTGGTCGCAACATGACAAGATGTGGAAAATTTCAAGGGGTATGAATACTTTTTTAAGTAGTGAAGAAAATCCAGATAGCCGTACTCCAATGCAATTACCTTGATTGCTATAAAAGATAGTCCATACAGCACAAGAAGCATAAGGGACAGCTGTAGCTAACTCGTTTCACACCCTCACTGGTGCTTAGTCATAGCTAAAATAACACACGGTTATATACAGTATAGGGTAAATTACTAAATATGTCAACCTAAACCTAGCTATGTGTAGCTAATAGAACACACATGAAAGTGATTATGGCAATTAGGATGGTTGGAATAGTAAAATTAACCCATGTAATGCCAAAACTCACTAATGCCTTGTTTATAATGAAAACACCCTTAAACTGATGCTAATAGAAAATGATAGTGAAACGAAAGCAGAAAATAGAAATGTCAAATATCTTGAAAGTATATACATATATATGTCTAATGACATCCGACAAATACAGAGGCTTCAGACACATAGAGGAAAATGCTCACAAACCAAAGCTCAATCTGAAGGACTTCATTGGCTGGTGTGCAACAAAGTAAAAATAAAAGACTAGGAAAAACGTAATAGAAAAAAAACCCCACATCGCTACAGAAGGATGATGATACCCTACACACAGAGAAACAAATACAAGTCGAAAACATCAACATAAATATTAACTTAGACACAGCCAAATGTAGCACCAAAAGATACAGATCGCGTAATGCAGTCATAAAAGTAAAATGAATGAATCAAATAATGCCAAACACCTGGCTGTAAGTTACCAATGTTAACTGTTCTCTGTACATATGTATGTGCACATCCAGTTTACAAATATATACATGGGAGGAAAAATTTTGAGTTAAAAAAGACCTCACTCATACTAATGGGAACATCCCATTCAAAATTGTTATCAAATACTTACCGTAATTTTCCTTTCCTGGCCCTATTCTCACGTCAGCACAAAACAGGTTAACACCTCCTCCGGCTCCCCACATGATCACCTGTACCTGGCTAAATAAAAGACAGACCCTCCCTCAACTGGGATGTTCGATAACTTAGCCTGCGACAGGCCACTAGGGAGGGAGTCCTGTGCTGACTTGAGGATGGGCCAGGAAAGGAAAATTACGGTAAGTATTTGATAACAATTTTCCATTTTCCTGGCCCACCTCACATCAGCACACAACAGGATATACCAAAGCTAATATAGGGCGGGAGAGAACAAATGAAAAGACACTGACGATCAAAGAAAAGCTGCTAAAGCCAGAAATAATTGATCTCTCTTGTACCAAACTTACTGGTCGCATATTTCATTGTAAGGTTGAATGAAGGCCGCACCAGACCTTTAAGCTAGCCTTTACCTAGATCTTCTAAGCAATCCTGGCATAACTGCCCCAAAGGCTGCTACCCCTCTAGTCAACTAGGCTTGCAATTGTTTCAGAGCAGAAAAGCGTACTTCCTGCATGCCAATCTAATCACCCTGATAACCTAAGAGTGGATCGCTCTTGAGGGCCTGATGGCTAAATGAAAAGATTGTACACTTTCCTCTTTTGACCAAGTACACTGTTAATAACTCGACCATGTGTAAGAAAACTCAAGCCTTCCTGTTGTGCATGCAGTGACTCTCGTGTGAAACTCGGAGGGACTACTTCCCAGTTTTTCTGGAAACTGGATACCATTTAAAATTGAACTTTGGAGATAGTTGTGGTATCCCTATCTCTGGTAAAAAAAACGTACAAAAAAAAAGACACCAAAGGGCCCTTGCAGGAAAGTGTTGCAATCTTTAACATCCTTCTGTCCTAAGTAGTTGCTGTTAGAACTAGTTTTACCACGAGGTACTTCAATGGACATGAAACCTATTGGAGCAACGGGTGCTCTCAGATCCAAGCCCAAGTCCCACAGAGGGAACAAGGATTTCCCTCAAGGTCATATATATATTTTGCCGTCTAGAAGAAGCATCTGGTCACTGGCTTTTGGACCCATCTGCAGCCTGCGAAAAGATAAAGTAGAGATATGTACCTTAAATGGAGTTGTATGACAGACCAACCTCTAGCGCTGACTGTAAAATGTCAAGGATATTGGCTAGAGCAGCAACAAACTTCTTTCATATTCCATAGCCAGGCTATTAAAAGTAGTCTCATTGGATTGGGGTGCCATTACTGACCTTGCCTTAAAAGATTTAATTCGACCAGAGACAAAGATCAAACAGAAAATTCCATAGCACTGTGAACCTATCTTGTATGATGGAGTCTTTGCGTTGGTATCCTGTTGCAAATATCAAAAGCTGCATGTTCAGTGAAGTCTCCCTGAGAACTACTGCCGGGATACCCCATAGGGCCAATATTGGTATGAGGCACTTGTTGAAAAAATATTCTGCTTAATCGAACCAATAATTTGATTTGGCTTCCCTGGCAAGAAGACCTACCTTAACTAAGTGGTTCTCTGCCCCACGATAAGTTTCTTTGCAAGATGTAACAAGAAAATACTTTTCTAGTCCCCTTGTCAGGCAATGTAGGCTACTTCTGTCTTGTTGTCAACCTTACTCAGCCCCCTTGAAGATCCTGAAAGGCTTGCAATGCTAGAAAAGACTTTCTTCCATTCAAGATACTTGGGGAGTCTATGCTTCACAGCGTTCCAATGGCCTTGCACTTGTATCTTCAGTTTGTGAACTCCCCAGCCCCAGAAACTGGCATCAGAATCATCCTATCTCCTGGGCTGAGAGGCATGCCTCTGAAAAAAGCACAGTGCCGATGTTCAAAATTCCAGTTCTTGTTAAATTTGTATAGGCAAAAAGATTTTCTGATCCATAGACAGCCCAACTCATAGGTTAAAGAAGACAACTTGAAAACGCCCTCATGTGCCACCTGGCCCAAGGTACCACCACTGCCAACAAGATCTTCAAAAAGATTCCTGGGGCTGTGCCAATTCTGTAAAAGGCAGACACCTGAACTGGAAGTGACATCTGGCCACCGCAAATCTCACACGCCTCTGGTGCTCGGCATTGATAGGTACATGGAACTATGAGTCAGCCGGTCGACTGATACCAACTGGTCCTTCTGCTGAATTGTCCCTGTGACTGTCTACATGGACTCCATCTTAAACCTCTTGGTGTGTATGAACACATTCGATTCCTTTAAACTGAAACCGGCCAGAAAGCTCCTGCCTTAAGTACTAAAAACAGGGGGAAGGGCCCCCAGATGATTCCATGTTTCTGGCATCACTGGCATGATGGCCTTGTAGCAGTATAAAAATCTTGCAAATATTTTCTCTTCTGAGATATGTTGAACATAAATTAAATGAATTCAGTGGTCAACTTTGGGATTCTCTATTGTACTCCCACCTGTCTTCTGGACCCACTAGTCTTTGATGATTGTCGTCCAAACCCTCCAGAAGGAGGCTGCAAACAAACTTCACTCAGGCCCCCTGGTCCCAACTGGAAGAGACTGGTTGGACGCACCTTCAAAAAGACTTTCCAGCCATCTTAGCAGCTTGCTTTGGACTTTATTTTATGTCAAAAGTAACTTTGAGACACCTCCACTGTGATCTGTTAAATCTGCAGCCTGTCCTATAAGGTTTGGCCTCCTGCACCTTCTGAAGTTCAGTAGGCTTAAAGGGTGACGGCTTCCTCTTACTAGTCTGTGGCCACAGACATTTCCTCCTGTCATTCGCTTAACTGCATTGTTCAGTGTTTGGCCAAACAAAAATCTCCCATTATAGGAAATGTCAAAGGCTTGTGTAGAAGTTCCGCCTGCCCTCCAGTGGCGTAACCATAATGCTTTCATAGCAGTGACTGAGTGCGTCAGCGCTTGTACTAGGTCTATCAAAAGCATTAACCAAAAGTCACTTGCTAGGTTCCACTCTTTCCAGAAACTATGCCAAATCTTGTTTGTTTCCAGTGTTCAGTGTAATACAATTTCTGAAGTTTATATAGCGAAGTTAACTCTATTGCTGATTGGCAGGCAAAATCTGTCGCTGTATAGATTCTGTGCAAGCCTGATGGCCAGATCACCACAATTTCTGTGTTCATGTGTTTATGCATGAGTGCATTCTCAATGCGTTTTGCCACTTTCCAGATGTGTTCCATACGGAAACAATGCAACATTCTACTTTTGTTGACTCCACTAGAATGCGCTGCACTGATGTGAACTAGGTAATTGGAATCAAAGTTAGACACTGTCCACGCGTTCTTGATGCAGAATAAAAACACACTGGACTGCATCTGGTGTGAACAAGTCCACTTTCTCATGCATAAGATCTCTGAAGGCAACCGAGTTTTAAAAAGGCAAAGACACTTGCTGTCCCAGACACTAGAGGGCAGCATCCACCCCTGGAAGTGCAGTGCATAAACATACATCAGCCACCCTATTTGGATAAAGTGCAGAGAACCTGTTACTGTAAGTTGGTCTTCTGACGAGGTCTCGGTCATCTTTCATCAACAAGCGACTTGCACTCCGATATGGGAAAGGACCACCA
>CM053026.1:712732796-712751132 GCA_028564925.1 Lithobates sylvaticus | reverse complement strand
AATGGCACGGACAGGCATAAGGGCGTACAGGTACATCCCCTTTAAGATGCTGCCTTGCCATCGAGCGTGCGCCGATCAGGACCCCCGTGAGTCCGGTCGCGGGTCCCGCGAACTCGATCGCCACGGGGATACCCCGCGATCGTCTCACGGGAAGGCTGAACGGGGAGATGCGGAAATAAACAGCATCTCCCCGTTCTGTCTAGCAACTAGTGATGCCGATCTCTGCTCCCTGTGATTGGAGCAGAGATCAGCATTCACTAGCTCACAGCCACGCCCCCCCACAGTTAGAAACACGCCTCTAGGAACACTTAACCCCTACACTGCCACCTAGCGGTTAACCCCTTCACTGCCAGTGTCATTTACACAGGAATCAGTGCATTTAAATAGCACTGATTGCTGTATAAATGACAATGGTCCCAAAAATGTGTCAAAAATGTCCGATGTGTCCGCCATAATGTCGCAGTCACAATAAAAATCGCTGATCGCCATTACTAGTAAAAAAAAAAAAAATTATTAATAAAAATGCTACAAAACTATCCCCTATTTTGTAAACGCTATAACTTCTGCGCAAACCAATCAATAATCGCTTTTTGCGTTTTTTTTTACCAAAAACATGTAGAAGAATACGTATCGGCCTAAACTGAGGAAAAAAATTTTTTTTATATATTTTTTGGGGGATATTTATTATAGCAAAAAGTAAAAAATAATGCGTTTTTTTCAAAATTGTTGCTCTTTTTTTATTTATAGTGCAAAAAAAAAAAACGCAGGGGCAATCAAATACCACCAAAAGAAAGCTCTATTTGTGGGGAAAAAAGGACGCCAATTTTGTCTGTGAGCCATGTCGCATGACCGCGCAATTGTCAGTTAAAGCGACGCAGTGCCGATTCGCAAAAAGTGGTCTGGTCTTAAGCCAGCAAAATGGTCCAGTCTGAAAGTGGTTAAAGGAAAACTTCACCTTTGGTGCAGTTGTCCTTTAAAGGGGTTGTATACCCTCAATTACAACTTGCACCTACAGGTAAGTCTAGATTAAGGTTTACCTGTAGGTACAAGAAATATCTCCAAAACCTGCACGGTTTAGGAGATATTTGCAAAAAAACGTTTTGCACCACTGTCTACGGCGCATGCGCGGAGCGACGTCTTCGCTGCACTGGCCAATCACAGCACCGCAGCGGCGCTGTGATTGGCCAGAGCGGCGATACACGGAAGGGTGTCTGTGGAGAGATGGCTGCGGCTGGAGGGGGAGACGAGGACGGCGTCGGGGGCCCCGATCTAAGGTAAGTGATGCATAATGAGCTAGTATGCTAGTCATACTAGCTCATTATGGCTTTGTCTTGTAGGTAGTTTAAAAAAAAAACAACCAAAAAACGTGTATACAACTGCTTTGATAATTGCCCCCTCCTTCCACCTGAGTCCCATATTAGCCTTGTCCATCTTCCAGCAATGTTTCTTCCAAAATGGTCCAGACAGGCTCCTCTTCATACTGTACAGCGCTTCACTTTTTCCACATTTTTTTATGTTACAGCCTTATTACAAAATGGATTAAATTCATTATTTTCCTCAAAATTCTAAAAACAATACCCGATAACCACTACGCGCCCGCGCTATAGCCGAAAGACGGTCCCTGGACGTCCTCCTGTTTACTTCCCTAATGCGCGCTCCTGAGAGCGCGCATCGGGGAAGTTCTGTGCTGGCCGCGTCCGTTGGACACAGCCGGTCACAGATCGCTGTAAACGGCCAATCACAGCGGCCGTTTACAGCGAGATCGGGCTGTCCAATGAGAGATGATCTCATATGTTTGCATATGCAAACATATGAGATCATCTGTCAGCGCCGCTCTGCCTCCTCACACAGACAGCGTGTGAGGAGGGAGAGAGGAACGGCGCCGTAAGTAAATAAAAATAAAAAATAAAGTGATCTGTTCCGCTGCCACCTGTCATCAGTACCACCTGTCCCCAGAGTGCCATCCGTACCACCTGTCCCCAGTACCACCTGTCCCCAGAGTGCCATCTGCCAGTACCACCTGTCCCCAGTGCCATCCGTGCCATCTGCCAGTGCCACCTGTCCCCAGTGCCACGTCAGTGCCATCTGTCATCAGTGTCACATCAGTGCCACGTCAGTGCCATCTGTCAGTGCCATATCAGTGCCACGTGTCATCAGTGCCACGTCAGTGCCATCTGTCATCAGTGCCACGTATCAGTGCCATCTGTCAAAAGTGCCACCTGTCAGTGTCACGTGCCATCTGTTATCAGTGGCACGTGTCATCAGTGCCACGTATTAGTGCATCTCTCATCAGTGCCACATATTAGTGCCACATATATCAGTGCCACGTATAAGTTCCATCTATCAGCAGTGCCACATATTAGTGCCATTTGTCAGTGTCACGTGTCATCAGTGCCCCTGTATTAGTGCCATCTGTCATCAGTGTCACGTGTCATCAGTGCCCCGTATTAGTGCCATCTGTCATCAGTGCCACATCAGTGTCACGTGTCATTGTCCTGGTGCTCCAGGGCCTTCAAAAGTGTAATAGGTAGTCAACAATTTAGATGTGTAATTTATGCTCCTAGAACACGTGATGGCGCTCCCTGCATGTTGGGCCTCTCTAAGTGGCCAGGCTGTGTAAAAGTCCCACATATGTGGTATCATAATACTCAGGAGGAGTAGCAGAATTTATTTTGGGGTGTCATTTGTGGTATACGGATGCCATGTGAGAGAAATAACCTATTACAATGACAATTTTGTGGAAAAAAATAAAAAATAAAAAAATAATTCATTTTGCAAAGACTTGTGGGAAAAAAATGACAACATCAAAAAGCTCACCATGCCTCTTACTAAATACCTTGGAATGTCTACTTTCAAAAAAGGGGTCATTTGGGGGGTATTTGTACTTTCCTGGCATGTTAGGGCTCTTTCACACATGCGGACCGTATGTCCGTTTTTCATCCATCCGTTTTTGGATGAAAAACGGACATACATGCATGTCTATGGGGTAGCGGGTGTCAGCGGATGAGCATCCGCTGACACCCGGTATTGTCCGCCTCCGCAATTGTCCGTTTCTGCAGACGGAGGAAAATCCTATTTTTTCATCCGTCTGCAGAGTGGATCGGATGAACACGGACAGACGGTCCGTGTTCATCCGATCCTCCATAGAGGAGAGCGGAGAACAGACAGGGCGGTCCCTGCACAGTGTGCAGGGACCGCCCTGTCATCAGCCGGCTCAGCGGGGAACAGCTGTGCGATCCCCGCTGAGCAACGGATCTTCACGGGGCGGATCATTACGGATCCGCCCCGTGTGAAAGGACCCTTAGGGTCACAAGAACTGAGATTGGCCACCAGTACATCAGGTGTGATCAATTTTGTATGATTCGCACCACAGCTTGTAGAGTCTCTAACTTTCACGAAGACCAAATAATATCCACTAATTTGGGTTATTTTTACCAAATATATGTAGCAGTATAAATTGTGGCCTAAATTTATAAAGAAAAATTAATAATTTGCTAAATTTTATCACAGAAACAAAAGAAAAATGCGTTTTTTTTCAAAATTTTCGGTCTTTTTTCATTTATAGCGCAAAAAAAAAAAAAAAACCAGAGGTGATCAGATACCACCAAAAGAAAGCTCTATTTGTGGGAAAAAAAGGACAAAAAATTAATTTGGGTTCAGTGTTGCATGACTGAGTAATTGTCATTCAAAGTGTGAGAGCACCGAAAGCTGAAAATTGGTCTGGGCAGGAAGGGTGTTTAAGTGCCCTGTAAGCAAGTGGATAATGACAACGTGAAAGAAGTTTGTTTGAAATCTTTGCAAATTTATAAAAATAAATAAATCACATGTACATAAATATTCACTGTCTTTGCCATGACACTCAAAATTGAGCTCAGGTGCATCCTGTTTTCACTGATCATCCTTGAGATGTTTCTACAACTTGATTGGAGTCCACCTGTGCTAAATTCAGTTGATTGGACATGATTTGGAAAGACACACACCTGTCTATAGAAGGTCTCACAGTTACAGTGCATGTCAGAGCACAAGCCATGAAGTCCAAGGAATTGTCTGTAGATCTCGAGACAGGATTGTATAGAGGCACAGATCTGGGGAAGGGTACAGAAACATTTCTGCAGCCGTGAAGGTCCCAGTGAGCACAGTGGCCTCCATCATGCATAAATGGAAGAAGTTTGAAACCACCTTCCTAGAGTGGGTCACCGGCCAAACTGAGCAATCGGGGTAAAAGAGCCTTAGTCAGGGAGGTGACCAAGGCAGATAAAATCCATCTCTTCCCTTAGTAAAAGCATTTAACACAGTACACAAAAACACTGGCTAAGCACAAAGTTAACCCTTTGATCACCCTAGATGTTTATGTAGATGTGTCCACTTTTAAACACAAAAAATATGTGATGGCTGCAGCTAAAATAATCTTGTTAATAATATAGTATATGCATAGTTGTAGTTTTTCTGTTGTCCACTAGATGTCAGACAAGGTCCAATCTTATGTTTTCTTTACTTGCAGTAGGAGAGTAGTAGACCGCATTACTCAATGATGTAGATCAGGGGTCTCAAACTCAAATTGCCAGAGGGCCGCATGCAAACTTTCAAAAAACAATAAACTATACCAGGAATAATATACTATACTATAACCAGTTTAAAAATGCAGAAAGGGGGTACCGGCGCCAACTCCTATATTAAAATTAGTTTATGAAGGCTGCACTCTGGAAAGTAAGAGGACTAGTTGTTCAGTTACTGATTATGGTTATGATGATTAACCGCTTCCCGACCGGCTCATGTACATATACGTGAGCAGAATGGCACGGGCAGGCAAAATCCCGTACCTGTACGGGATTTTTTAAATGCCTGCCCGTGGGTCGCGTGCGCGCCGCTCGCGACCCGGTCGGGAGCTCCGTGACCCCGGCCGCGGGACCAGGGTACCCGATCGCCGCTGGTGTCCCGCGATCGGGTCACGGAGCTGAAGAACGGGTTGAGGTATGGTTAAACAAACCTCTCCCCGCGCTTCCTACTCTGCCTGTCATTGATTGGCTGTTCCCGGTCATCGGGAAAGCCGATCAATGACGTCAGATGTCAGCCCCGCCCCCTAATGTAAAAAAAAACACACACGTCACAGCCCATAAACCCTCCCCTCCCCCTAGTGGTTAACCCCTTCACTACAACTGTCATTTATACAGGAATCAATGCATTTAAATAGCATTGATTGCTGTATAAATGACAATGGTCCCAAAAATGTGTCAAAAATGTCCGATGTGTCCGCCATAATGTCGCAGTCACAATAAAAATCGCTGATCGCCGCCATTACTAGTAAAAAAAAAATATTAATAAAAATGCTATAAAACTATCCCCTATTTTGTAAACGCTATAACTTTTGCGCAAACCAATCAATAATCGCTAATTGCGATTTTTTTTACCAAAAATATGTAGAAGAATACGTATCGGCCGAAACTGAGGAAAATTTTTTTTTTATATATATATATATTGTTTGGGGATATTTATTATAGCAAAAAGCAAAAAATATTGCATTTTTTTCAAAATTGGCGCTCTATTTTTGTTTATAGCGCAAAAAATAAAAACCGCAGGGACGATCAAATACCACCAAAAGAAAGCTCTATTTGTGGGAAAAAAAGGACGCCAATTTTGTTTTGGAGCCACGTCGCACGACCGCGCAATTGTCAGTTAAAGCAACGCAGTGCCGAATCGCAAAAAGGGGCCTGGTCCTTTGGCTGCCAATTGGTCCGGGCTGAAGTGGTTAAGAGAGTTGCGCCAGTCAAAAGTTCTTTTATATCCTTTAGACACTATGTTTAAAGGGCTTATTTTATACCACTACTGTCAACTACAGATCCCTTTGAAGGTTCGGCCAATCCTATGGTGTGTGAGGTAGGATGAAAAATATTGTTGAAAAATATTGAAAAATGTTGTTAAAAAATAAAATAAATGATTGTATTGTGTAAATAGTCACATTTACACAATACAATAATTTATTTTATTTTTTAACAACATTTTTCAACAATATTTTTCATCCTACCTCACACACCATAGGATTGGCCGAACCTTCAAAAGGGATCTGTAGTTGACAGTAGTGGTATAAAATAAGCCCTTTAAACATAGTGTCTAAAAGGATATAAAAGAACTTTTGATTGGCGCAACTCTCTTAATCATCATAACCCTATACTATAACCAGCACTGATGTCAGCCAACGCATTATTAACCCCCAGCATTACCCCCACACTGCACAAATCCCCCCACACTGCACAAATAGCTCCACACTCCATAATTACCCCCCCACACTCCATAAAATACCTCCCACACTACACACATTTCTACCCCAGTCACCCCACTAAGGACTTTGCCTCAGTGTGATGGCTCACTCACCTTTCCTGGCAGTCAGGATCATCTGCCTCCCGAGACCTCTCCTCCTGGCTTCCACACCTGCCTAGTGACGCCCTGGATCGGCCCTGCCTGCGGGCCATTTTTTACCGGTCCGCGGGCCGCAAATGGCCCACAGGCCGGTACTTTGAGACCCCTGATGTAGACATTTTTTTTTTCATTTTGGATAGAGTAATGGAGGGTTATAACCCAACTTTTTATTTTTGTGCCATGTGTCTCATTCACTTCCTTGCCCATAGCCACAATAGAAAATGAAAGCAAATCCCTCCAAAGTCCCTCCAAATCCTCATTTGTGGATAATGGCTCAGTCCGAAATGTAGCTCTCGTTTCAGTGGACCATAGACCTGAAATGCCCTTCGTCTAATGTGGGTTTATCAGATGGATTGGATAGCAATATTCTATAACAACCTTCTTCAAGTTTACAGCAATAGCAGACAACACTGGCTGGCTGACTGACCAGTTCATGGGGGGAGCAACCAGCCACCTGGAAATATAAATGTTAAACAGGTTTAACCCTAAAAAAAAGGATCCAGTTTCTTTACAGCATGTTAAACAGCATAGTGCTTGTGCTGTGTAATTTGTCCCTCTCTAAGCTGTAAAATACCTGGTTGATCCTGCCTGTTCCTGTATCCCCTATGTGAACTGACAACAGTAAGAATGGCTGCCGATCCCTGATACTGTGGTCAGTTTACGTGCCTCTATCATCCCACTTATTTGAGTCTCTCCTCTACCCTCCCCCCCACCTCTCCTTACTCCCTACCCGTCAGTTCCTAGTGTGTGAGCAATTTCCAAACCTGCCCCTCCTGCTGTTATTTCGTGTGGCAGTAAAGTCAGTGAGTACCATTACTGCCAGCCCCTCTGTTATAACAAGATATAATATACAGTGTCAATGTTTTTTTTTTTTTTAAAACACTGCTAAATACCTTATTTCAGTGCGTCGCTGTGCAGTCACATGACCTCCAGCTGCTCTCCTCCCCAATCTGAGGACTACAGTGGCAGGGGCTGAGCAGACAGTACATTGGTCATGTGACCTCCCGACTGACATCAGAGGGGAATCTCAGCCCCTCCTGCTGTAAGTCCCTAGACCAGGGGGAGAAGAGCGGCAGGAGGTCACGTGACTGCACTGCTGCCCTCTGAAATAAGGTATTTAGCAGCATTATTTTTTTTTAAAACATTGACACTGTGTATTATACCTTGTTATAACGGAGGGGCTGGCCCTAATGGTACTCACTGACTTTACAACCACTTTAAGCCGGCCATAGACGGTTTGAATCTTGGCCGGCTCTGCAGGGACTGGCTGAGATTTGAACCATGTATGGAGAGGCTGATTGTACCCAAGTTGATTGATCAATCAACTTGGGTACAACCAGCTTGTCAGATTTTTTATGCGATTATTGCTATGGCTTCCCCCACCAGGAAAACACAAGGGCTGGGAGGGAACACAGTGTTGATGGGGGAATCAAGGTTGCAGGAATAAAATTGCTCCATCTATGGCCGGCTTTAGGCTGGCCATATGTTAGTAGAATTTTGTTCGTTTTTCTAATTGTTAGTGGGGTCAATTCAATGTTTCTTTTCATCATATTGATCAGAAAGGAGCAGGATGGAAACATTTACTTTTTGGTTTGTGTTTTGTGTTTCTTTTTGTTTTTTTTTTTATTTACAATTTTTTTTTTGCCATGCATGTTAATGTCATAAAACAGGTTTGGGGACCCGGTCCTGCCCCAGGGGACAAAAAGCAAAAAGAACTTTTAAAAACTAACGTTTTTTCGGGAGACTTTAGATCAGTTCTGGTAATCATGCGTGTCCCGTTTCCATTCACATCATTGTAGCCATATTTCCTTTTTTTTTCTTTTTATTTTTTTTTCTGGTTTTTTTTTTTCATTGTTATTTCCTTTTTTTTCCTTTGTGTCTTTTTTTTTTTTTTAATATTTATTATTTCAGACAAATATACTTTAGGCTCAGAACGGGCCCTTAGCTCATTTACTTTAATCAACTCCCGTATACATATTTACCCCATCCCCCTCCCCCCGACCCATCCCCCCCCCCCCCAACCCCCCCCCCCCCCCCCCCCCACCTGACCGGATTCTTGGTGGTTTTCCCTAGTGTAAGGCAACAAGGAAAAAAGAATGGACAAAGAGAAAAAAAAAAAAAAAAAAAAAAAAAAAACAGAACCAATGACTCAAGAGCAGGAAAGGTGTTCTCTCAAGCTCCATGTTTTTTTGAAAGCCCGCCATCCTGCCCATTTATCTGGTTTTACCTCCCCCTGCCCCTTATCATCCTGTCTCCTATCCATGGTGTATATCCTTTCTACCTCGTCTACCCATTCCCATGTTGTTGGGGCCTCGACTTCCCTCCATTTCTTGGGTATTGCTATTTTTGCTGCGTTTAAGAGGTGTGGGATGAGTGAGCCTTGGTATTTTTTTAGACCTTCCTTCGTCCCATGGAATAGTAATAACCATGGTTCCATTGGGAGAGTTATGTTGGTTATTTCCTTTATATGTTGTACTACTTTTTCCCAGAACCCCCTGATCCTGGGGCAACTCCACCAAATATGTGACATAGTGCCTAGCTCGCTGCATCCTCTCCAACAATCCCCTTGATTATCTTGTTGGTATTTGCGCGTTTTATCTGGGGTAACATACCATCTTGATAATACTTTATAGTTGATTTCAGCCGATTTATTGTCATGTGCAGACCTATGTGTAAGTTTCAATATTTTCTTAATAGTGGTGCTATCGCATTGTGTTCCCAACTCGTTTTCCCACTTTGAGATGAATGTAGGCGTCCCCCCCTCCTCCCCCTCAAGCAGGAGCCCACCCCACCTAGATATCGTGCCCCTGGTGCTCTCATTTAGACATATCCGTTCCAATATGGTTAGATCTGTCTCGTCCCTTAGGGGGCGTGGGAGGCTCTGCGTGAAGCAGACAAGTTGGCGGTACCTCCACTCATCTATCCCCTCGAATCCACCTGTGTTTTTTAATTCCTGTAGTGAACGCATCTTTCCCTCATTTACTATGTCCTTAAGCTGTGCGTGTTCGTGCTTTATCCAATTCCCTCCATTGATCTTCATCCCTGGTGCAAAAAAATTATTTTCTTTTAAACTAATTAGTGGTGAATTATAGTGTTTATTGTATTTTTTATATATCCCGTCCCAGATCTTTAATGTGTTTTGTGTGAGTTTACATTTACTAGGCTCGGCTATCCTATATTTAGGGGGGTTCCATATAATGTTCCCTAGTTCTGCCTTGTTCAGGGAGCACTCCAAGCTCACCCATCTTTTCTCTTTGTTTTCTTTTATCCATTCTGTAATTCTAGAAAGTACAATAGCCTTGTAATATAGAGTTATATCTGGGATTGCTAGCCCTCCATTGTTTTTTCCCCGTTTCAAGGTAGAGAAGGCTATTCTAGGTTTTTTCCCTTTCCATATGTACCCCGTTAATAGGGATTTCAGTTTTACTAGGTAATATTTGGGGAGTGCAATTGGCATCATTTGTATTTTATATACAATTTTAGGCAGAATAAACATCTTCAGTGCTTGGATTCTCCCAAACCAAGAGAGGGGGCTATGTCCTAATCTTTTTATGTCATTTTTAATGTCATCTAAGAGTGGGACAAAGTTGGACTTAAAGATTTTATTTATATTGGTTGTTAATTTTATGCCTAGGTATCTCAGATCTTCCCGCCAGGGAAATTTAAAAGCCTTTTGGAGTGTGTGCCTCTCAGTTTTCCTGGTGTTAATATTTAACACCTCAGATTTTCCCAGATTTATTTTAAAATTTGAGATCTCCCCGTATTTATGGATTATCTCCATCAATCGGGGCAGAGTGTTACTGGGTTTCTTGATGTAAAATAATACATCGTCCGCGTATGCAGATAATTTGTGTTCCTCTTTCTCTATCTCGAATCCCGCTACTCCAGAGTCGCCTCGAATCGTGGACAGAAGGGGTTCGAGAGAGAGAACGAACAGGAGGGGTGACAACGGGCATCCCTGTCTGGTCCCGTTCCTCATTTCGAAGGGGGGTGAGTCCGTGCCATTGATCTTGATTGTCGCTGTCGGGTGATGATATAGCGTCCTTATCCATTTCAGCATGTTTGGGCCAAAACCCATTTCTTCCAGTGTCAAAAACATGAAGTCCCAGTCTACCCGGTCGAAAGCCTTCTGGGCATCAGTTGACAGGAGCAGACTGGGACCCCCACCCCCCCTCTCATGGAGCAACAGGAGCAGAGTACGGACCCCGTTGTCTCTGCACTCTCTCCCTGGGACAAACCCCGCCTGGTCTGGATGTACCAACTTATTCATCTGCCTTTTGATTCTGCTTGCGAGTATTTTAGCAAACAGTTTGGTATCTGCATTTAGCAAAGATATCGGCCGATAGTTCGAGCAGCAGGTTCCATCTTTATCTTCTTTTTTAATGACCGTTATCGAGGCTAACAGGGCCTCTTTGCTCATTTGGTAGTCTGTTCCCAGGCCATTCAAATACTTGCATAGCCATGGGATCAAGATCTTCTGGAACCGCTTGTAATAGTAAATGGTGAACCCGTCCGGCCCTGGGCTTTTCCCGTTTCCCGTGTCGGCCAATGCACGAACTATTTCTTTTTCTGTAATTGGGCCTTCCATTTCCTCTCTGTCATTTGTTGTCATTTTAACTAGGCCCGCCTGCCTTAGAAAAGCCTTGGAGTATCCCGTTTTGTCTGATATTACGCCCTCCTGTTTACAGTCTACTGCATATAGTTTCTCATAGTAGCACTTAAATGTTTGTGCAATCCCAGTTGTGGTGTATTCTAGGGTCCCCATATCTGTCTGTATTTTCTCGATAAAGTTTAGCTTTTTTTTCCCCTGTAACATTTTGGCTAGATATTTGGGGGATTTGTTGCAACCATAGTATTTTTCCCTGGCGAGGAGATAAAATCTTTGTTTAGTTTCTTGTTCCATATGATTTTTGAGTTCGTCCCTTTTATTTATTATTTCTAGGTATAGCGAGCTATCGGGTATTTGGGATATTTTATGTCTCTGTTCTAGTTTAGCTATGTCCCCTGTAATCTCTTTTATCTTACTGGTCCTGTCTCTTTTCTTCCTTGCCCCTTCGGCTATCAGGATGCCTCTTATAAAGGCTTTGTGGGCCTCCCATATTGTCCTGCTCGAGATCCCTTCTGTGTCATTTGCCCTGAAATATTGTTCCAGTTCGATTCCTATTTTCTCTGCGCCTGCATCTTCTCTTATTATTTCTTCGTTTAGTCGCCACCTAGGAGGCGCTTTGACTTCCGGGGACATTTGTATTTTCATCAATACGGGGGCGTGGTCTGATAGTGAAATTATCCCAATGTTTGATTCTAAAACCCATTCTAATGTTCTGTGTTCTGTCAGAATGTAATCGATTCGTGAGTACGTCCCGTGCGCCCGGGAGTAGAACGAGAAGTCTCTATCTTTAGGATGCTGGCAACGCCAGACATCTAACATTTGGTATTCCCGTAATTTTTTCTTAATCCTATGTAGTTGTACGTTGCTAATCCCGGGCGCCCGGGACGTACTGTCCCATTGTGGATCCAGACAGAAATTTAAGTCCCCCATCATAATCAGCCTACCCCCCTGGAACTCCGACACTCGCCTTAAGATTTTAATCAAGTAAGACCCGGGGTCGGTGTTAGGGGAATATACATTGACCAAAGTAACTTTTGTGTCTTCTAGTTTGCCCTCTAAAAAAAGGTATCTTCCCTCTGGGTCGGACTCCCTCTTTTCCAGGCAGAATCTCACATTTTTGGCAAAGCCGATTGCGACTCCTCTGCTTCTTGTAGTAACTGTATCTGCTTGGTACCATGTGGGAAAATCTTTGGAGACTAGTTTAATATTTGAATTGTGTGAAATATGTGTCTCCTGTAAGAAGGCTACATCGGCGGAGTATTGTCCCAGTTCCATCAAAATTTTATGGCGCTTATTAGGTGAGTTGAGCCCCTTAACGTTATATGTTATGAAGTTTATAATAGGCATCCTATTGTATTAGCCAGGTATAGTCAGTCCTCTGATCTTGTTCCCCAAAGACTATTCCGGTCAGGTCCCCCTTCTTCCCCCCCTTTACCTCCCTCCCCTCCCTCCCCTCTCTCCCCCCTACCTCTCCCCTCCCCATCCCGGGCTTAACCCCCCACTCCCCACCTGGCCTTTCTATGGCCCTTGGCTCGCCTATGGTCCCGATATTCTTGACCATCATTGAGCCACTTTTGAGGGGTTCTGCGCGTTATCCCCTCCTTCTCCGGCTGGGCCCCAAGGGGCCGGTGCGTGAGGACTGGGGGCCCCCCCCCCACTCCCCCTCCCCCCCCTCCGTCGCCCCCCCCCCCCCTCGACCCCCCCCCCCCCCAAGGCTGACTAGTCATCTAGCCAGCCGGGCAACTCTGGAATTGGTAAGTCCAGTTTTTCACAGAACTCTCGTAAGTCCTCAGGGAATACTAATTTTGCCGAGATCCCTTCTCTGAAACCGATCAGGCATGCGGGGAACCCCCAACTGTATCGGATGTTTCGTATCCGCATATTCTCCAGGAGGGGTCTCAACAGTCGTCTTCTATCCAATGTTTCGGGTGCTAGGTCCATATAAATCTGTAGGTCTTTACCCTCGTATTGTATCTGCGTGGGCCTCCTTAATTTTGCCCATATCTCAGCTTTATCTTCGTAATACGTGAAACGAACTATGATGTCCCTTGGGCGGTCTGTATTATACTCCCTTGGCTTGCCAACCCGGTGTATTCTGTCGGTCCTAGGAAAATCTTCTTCTCCTTTGTCGAGGATTGGGCCAAAAATTTTTTGAATAATCTGCTTGAGATCTTCTCCTCTAGTTTCTGGGACAGATCTGATTCTTATATTTTGTCGTCTGCTGCGATTTTCCTGGTCCTCAATTCTATATTGTAATCTCCTTCTGTGCAACTTTTCTTGATGCAACTGTTCCTGCAACTTGTTCATCTCTTGGTCCAGTTTTTCAGTTTTCTCCTCAGTCAATTCCACTCGTGTTAACAGGGAACCTAAATCACCCCTCAGGGAGCTGATGTCTGCTTTTATAGCCTTCTCAAGTCTTGTGAGCAGCTGCTCCATCTCCCCTTTTGTTGGTAGATGGACGTCCTCTCTGGGCTCGTCAATTCTACTCTCCTCCATATCGCTTTCTATATTGGAAATTGAGGCCATGGTCTCTTCTAATATTTTTTCCCCTCCCCTCTTCTTCTCTCCTTTCGGCTGCGATTGTCTTGATCCTTCCGGATTTTTTGGGCTCGTACCTTGGGTCATGTACTGCTTAATGGTGCTTTCAGAGTTTTTCTCTTTACCGCTTTTTGAAGGGGCAGTTTTAATTGTTTTGTTCGTTGACCTGCTCATGTTTGCCCCTTTGTCTTTACTTTTTCTGATGCGTTTGCCCAGCTTCAATCTTTTTTAAGGGGCTGGGTTGCTTCCCGGCCGCCGTGAGTCAGAATTAACTGGGACCACTACCGAGTTTTTATCTGAGTGTCCAAAAGAGCAGAGGAGAGGGCTGGCTCTTCTCAGCTCTTCCGGACTCTTTTTCTATACTTAGGGAATATGATAGTATCGAGGTACGTACTTAGGTCAAGGGTCGGGCTTTTCCGTGGAGCTATATCTGTCCTGCCCCGGCACTGAACGTGGTAGGGTGTTGGAGATAATTAATTGTTCCTGCTTTTGTGCCCAATCCAGCCACAAGACACAAATAAATAACTCCACGGACGGGGGAGGAGAACGAGAAAAAAAAAACTCCCTCCCCTTCCCACAACTTGCCCCTAGGCGGTTATTATGCAGTGGGCCGTCGGCCTATATTTATTTCAGCCCTTACCCTCCTAGTGCTTCGTATATTGTCGTTCTTACTTATACAATACGAGAATTTTTCCCTTTGATACGTGCTCAGGCTTTGTGATTTCTTGTTCCCTAAGCAATCAGTTATAAAGAATTATTGTCTGCGTGGTCTCAGGATATCGTCAGTTTGTAATACCTTCATGTACAGTCGGCCGCTGGTTTAGTGTAGTGCGGTCTTATAGTTTCTACTTTCCGTGGGGTCAAGGCAGAGCCGAGAGGGGAAAAAAAAAGAAAAAACAATGAAGAAAAAAAAGGGGATGAGAAGAGGCCAACTGGAAAAGAAGAATAAGAAACTCTGCCATTCCTTCTTAACCCTTCCTCTTCCCCCCCGCTGAACTGATTTGTGTTTGCTATCAGCTGCGTGTACTGATTGTTCGGGGCTGCCCCTCAGGAAATTCATTCATATACAGTCACCGGTATAGACCTTACAGAGATTTCATATTTTATGCAAACAATTCATACAAGTATCTTCGCCAATCTACCAGAGGCTTGTTTATCTTGCATACACTGCAGTTGTATTATTCAGCAAAAAAAAAGGGGCATATTGAGGTACCGTTTTTATCCCCCGGGCACAGAGATCTCCTCGGTGAGTCTCGTCACTTATTTTCCGGTGAAAGCCTCATCCAGATAAAGCATTCCTATACTAATGTTACCTCCGGTTTCTGATCGTCTGTAGGACCTCATGGGTTGAGGGGAGGGAGGGGGGGCGACCGCCGCAGCTGAAGTTCTCCCCGAGGTCTGAGCGAGGTACCTTGATACGCCGACTGCTGTTACTTGCTGGCAGACGAGGGGGGCCGTTGCCGGGAGGCTGAGAGGGGGAGGGCCCGGGAGACCCTATCAGCCCTGCACCTCCGCCGCACCGAGGCTGTGTCTAAGTCTCCTCTTCTCAGCAAACGGTGTCTCCTATGCCGCGGGGTGCCGGGTCCGGTAGGTGTACGCTGCGGCGGGTGCGGGAGATCTTACCATGCCGGTCCGGGGCTCTCACTCCCCGTCTGATCCGGCGTCCCGCGTTCAACACTCCCGCCGCGAGCGCTACGCGCAGACTCCTCCCATCAGGCCGGCCGGCGTCATCACGTCAGCCGCAGTAGAATCTGAACAGGTACATCATGAAGTGTAGCTCCATCCCAAAAAAAACAATTTTTAAGCTTTTTGGAGAACATAGGGAGGGGTTATCACCCCTGTAACATTTGCTGTCTTTGCACATCTGTTCAGAACATTTCCCCTCACTTTCCGTCCCAATGACAAATGTTTTTGGAAAAGTGGGGTTTTAATTGAAACAAGGATTGGTGATAAAGCATCAGTAGAGAGGAGATACCTTTTTCCCAAATTAAATCTAACAGGATCGAATTTCCCTTTCTAGGGGTAGATTTCCTCTCACTTCCTGTTTTCTCTTTCCGTTTGCAAGTAGGAGTCGTTTGTAAGTTGGATGTTTGAAAGTAGGGGCCTGCCGTATATACTCTGCAGAAATTTGCCCCATTAGATGTTGGTGTAGTCACAAGACTGTAAGCCCTCACAGTTACTCTTGGTGGGCACAGCAATGGGCCCTGCTGTGAGTTATTAGATCAAGATTTGTAATTGCATGCACCTGTTGAACAGGGCAGAAAAATTGGGCCTTTGGTGGTGGTGGTGGTGGTGGTGGTGGTGGACGGTGTTGCCACAAGACTGTAAGCCCTCACAGTTACTCTTGGTGGGCGCAGGAATGGGCCCTGCTGTGAGTTATTAGATCAAGATTTGTAATTGCATGCACCTGTTGAACAGGGCAGAAAAATTGGGCCTTAGGCACTGGTGCTGGTGCCACAACACTGCAACCCCTCACAGATACTGTACTTGGAGCACAGCAGTCAGACGTGTTGCGAAGCATTGCTTAAAAAATTGTAATTACACGCCCCTGTTAAACAGGGGCTGAAAAATTGTGCCTTAGGCATTGGTGCTGGTGCCACAACACTGCAACCCCTCACAGATACTGTACTCTGAGCACAGCAATGAGACCTGTTGCAAAGCATTGCCTAAAAATTGTAATTACACGCCCCGACAGGGGCTGAAAAATTGTGCCTTAGGCACTGGTGCTGGTGCCACAACACTGCAACCCCTCACAGATACTGTACTTGGAGCACAGGTATACTGTACTTGGAGCACAGCAATGAGACCTGTTGCAAAGCATTGCCTAAAAATTGTAATTACAAGCCCCAACAGGGGCTGAAAAATTGTGCCTTAAGCACTGGTGCTGGTGCCACAACACTGCAACCCCTCACAGATACTGTACTTGGAGCACAGCAGTCACACCTGTTGCGAAGCATTTTTTTAAAAAATTTTAATTACACGCCCCTGTTATACAGGGGCTGAAAAATTGTGCCTTAGGCACTGGTGTGGTGGCACCCAGAAACAAAAATGTTCTTCCAAGCTATCAAGGAATGGATCATTGAGGAGGAGGAAGAAGATAGTCAGTGAACATAACAGGACAGTCACTCAGCATCAGCATAGGCAGTCTTGAAGGGATGTGACATTATAAATTATTCAGTTATATCCGCTTCAGGTGCCTGGTAGCTGGTGGTGATCCAAGACTGATTCATTTTTATGAAGGTCAGTCGATCAACCGAGTCGGTGGACAGGCGCACCCTGTGATCGGTGACAAATCCTCCAGCAGCACTAAATGTGCGTTCGGATAGAACGCTGGATGCAGGACAGGCCAGTAGCTCAATTGCATACTGTGCAAGCTCTGGCCAGTGATCCATCCTCAAGACCCAGTAAGCCAGAGGATTTTCGGTGGGAAAGGTGTCCAAGTCTGACCTTGCCCCTAGGTATTCCTGCACCATGTATATCAGACGCTGGCGATGGTTGCTGGAACCGATCATACCTTGGGGCTGCGGACTAAAAAATTGTCTGAACGCATCGGTCAGACGTCCACCTTCCCCACCGCTCCTTCTGCTACTGACCGAAGCCTCAGCAACTCGTCGTCCAGGACCAGGAGTTTGTAACCTCCCAGTTTCTGGGAACGCGTTGCACAGACCTTTCTGCAAGGCCTCCCTGAGATGTCTCATCCTCTGCGACGGCAAGATAAGGTCCGCAAACTTACCCTTGTACCGTGGATCAAGGAGAGTGGCCAGCCATGGTCCCTCTCCTTGATCCGAAGAATACGAGGATCCTTCCGCAGGCTTTGCAGGATCAGGGAGGCCATGCAACGTAGGTTAGCTGAGGCATTCGGTCCGGAGTCTTCTGGGTCACTGAGGACGACATGATCGCCAGCCACCTCCTCCCAGCCACGTACAAGTCCACTGGTTTGTTGGGACTGTACATCATCCCTAAAAGACTGCTGCTGCTGATGCTGCTGAGTGCCAGGCTCCACCTCCATGCTCACACAATCCTCCTCCTCCTCCTCCTCATCCTCTTCCTGTGTGATGGGTGGGACAGAAGGAACACTGTCTGGATAAAGGGGGCCTTGAGAGGCAAGGAAGTCCTCCTCTTCCTGCCTCGGTTCTGCCTCAAGTGCCCTGTCCATTATCCCACGCAGCGTATGCTCCAACAGGTGGACAAGCGGTACAGCGTCACTGATGCATGCACTGTCACTGCTCACCATCCTCGTGGCCTCCTCAAATGGTGAGAGGACAGTGCATGCATCCCTGATCATGCTCCACTGGCGTGGGGAAAAAAAGCCAAGCTCCCCTGACCCTGTCCTGGTGCCGTAGTGGCAAAGGTACTCATTGATGGCCCTCTGCTGCGTGTGCAGTCACTGCAGCATGGCCAACGTTGAGTTCCACCTGGTGGGCATGTCACATATTAGGCGGTTCTTGGGCAGGTTCAGCTCCTTTTGCAGCTCAGCCAGCCGAGCACTGGCATTATACGATCTGCGGAAATGCACACAGACTTTCCTGGCCTGCCTCAGGACATCCTGTAAGCCTGGGTACCTGCCCAAGAACCGCTGCACCACCAGGTTGAGGACGTGAGCCATACAGGGCACATGGGTGAGCTGCCCCTGTCGCAGGGCGGAGAGGAGGTTGGTGCCATTGTCAAACCACCATTCCTGGCTTAAGCTGGTGTGGCGTCAACCACCTCTCGGCTTGCCCCTGCAGAGCTGCCAGAACCTCTGCCCCAGTGTGGCTCCTGTCCCCCAAACACAC
>CM053026.1:712696405-712732325 GCA_028564925.1 Lithobates sylvaticus | reverse complement strand
TTACCAGTTCATATGCAATATGTAAACAATATATAGTGCAAATAACCATGCGACATGTAGTGCAATAGTAAAGTGCAAAAAATATAAAGTGCAAAATAAGACTCGAATGACTAGCTAAAATACACAGGCTAGCCGTAAATAAATATTTGACACAGATTAATAGAAAAATTAAAAGGGATAAATGACACATAAATTAATAAATGAATAAGTCCATATGCAAAGTGCAAAATAGTGCTGATGTAACACAAATGGACACTCTTCAGGGTCCAAGGTGAAGGTGCTCTATAGGAACATCAAGTGGAGGTGTTCTATAGGAACAGCAGGTAATTTCTGTGACTTTCAGTGAATAGTGGGTCTTCAGTGTATACAACACCCGAGGGTGTGCTAAATCATTACCTTACTACTGTAAGGTAAACAGCATTAAGAGAGAGGAGCAGATCACTCTAGATGGAATAGAATGATTTGGTTGGTTCCTGAGCGTTCCTCCTCAGTGTCCTCAGTGTATGCAGATACCTCCTTTTTATTCCAATACCAATGGATACCGCTCAAATACACACATGGCCGGACATAAAAAAGGGGATATATAGAGCCTTCTATGGTGTTGTATTTTCCAAACTGATATTTATTAAAATTATAGAAACAAATCTTCTCACATTTGATGCATGAATAAAGTACAAAGTAAAAACGAGTGCCGAGCTTGTTGCCTAAACGTCACTTCCGGTGCCCGTCTGCCTGTCACGTGACTTCAACGGGGAGTCGTATTTTGCACTTTATATTTTTTGCCATCTTTGCACTTTACTATTGCACTACATGTCGCATGGTTATTTGCACTATACAGTAAACCCCCGCTATATTGCGGTTCAGTTATTGCGGTCCCGGTATATTGTGGTATTTTAATTAGGACCTGTTATTCTGATATTGTGGTAATATTTCGCCATTTTCGCAGTTATGTACTCTATTTTTTACTGTACTGTACTGTTAAGACAATATTTTTGTGTTTTAAAAATCCTCTTGATCTCTCTATCTTTAATGTGTTTCTATTGCATAAAAGTGTGTTTAAAGACCTTTAAATGCTATTAAAAAATTAACAAAACATGCCTAGGGTGTATTTAAATAGGGTCTTTCTATTTCGCGGGTGGGTCCGGAACATAACCCCAGCGATGGAGGGGGGTTTACTGTATATTGGTTACATATTGCATATGAACTGGTAAAGCCATTGTTATGAACACGATTTTATTTTACTGAGGAGCGCAACACCAATCACTTAAGAAGTGAGATAGGCCGTCAGTACATTGTGATTGATCGATTTTAAGATGTATACCATAGTTTGTGAACTCCAACTTTCCTACAGACTAAATAAATATACACTGGATTTGGGTTATTTTCACCAAAGAAATATAGCAGAATATATTTTGGCCTAATTTTATAAAGAAAGATTTATTTGCAATACATTATACCAGAAACAAAGAAAAAAAGCATTTTTTCCATTTGTTTTGCAAAAAAATAAAAAACAGTGTTGATTAAATACCACCAAAATAAAGCTCTGTGTGAAAAAACAATGCTAAAAATGTCATATGGGTACAGTGTTGCATGACCACGCCATTGTTATTCAAAGAGTGACAGCGCTGAAAGCTTAAAATGGGCCTGGGCAGGAAGGGGGTAAAAGTATCCAGCATTGAAGTGGTTAATCATGGGGACCATGTTGGGGGCATGGTGTGGTCAGAGCCTAGGGTGAGACTGACACATACTTCTCAATTAGTGGATTTGCAGTGATGTGCAGCTTGATGGACCTCTCCTTCACTACATGCTGATCTTTGGAGATAAGACAGGCTCTGTTCCTGGCTGGCACTCCTAATACTTGCCGATTTATCGGGATCATCTAGGAGCCTGAGCAGCACCCACATTTGTAGATAGGTCCACTTTGATTAAAAGCAGAGCTACACTATATATTATCAAAAGTATTGGCATCCCAGTCTTAGTCCGTAGGGTTCAATATTGAGTTGGCCCAGCCTTTGCAGCTATAACAGCTTCAACTCTTCTGGGAAGGCTGTCCACAAGGTTTAAGAGTGTGTCTATTGGAATGTTTGACCATTTTTCCAGAAACGCATTTGTGAGGTCAGGCACTGAGGTGGACGAGAAGGCCTGGCTCACAGTCTCTGCTCTAATTCATCCCAAAGGTGTTCTATCGGGTTGAGGTCAGGACTCTGTGCAGGCCAGTCAATTTCCTCCACCCCAAACGCGCTCATCCATGTCTTTATGGACCTTGCTTTGTGGGTGGGTGGGCTAACTCAATAGTGAACAGTATGGACCAAGACTGGGCTGCCTTTAAAGTTCATGTGAAAGCAGGCGCCCCAATACTTTTGGTAATATAGTGTATATAAAACCAAAGGGGCTCCAAATTTGTTTGCCCCAGAATTATGAAATGAATAGAAACTTACCACCACAGAGTCATTTTGGGTTAGGTCTGTTAGGTCGACAACGGTTGACTCATAGGATTCACAAGTCAAATCCACAACGTCTTCCACTGTACACATACAAAAAAAAATAATTACTGTAGAAGGAACACTTTTCCTATTTGTTACTAAAAACAGGACAAAAAAAATTCTATTCTATTCAGCGAAAATATGTTTTCTTACCCATAGTAACCAAACAGCCTATTTTCATCAGTTCACAGCACAGTCAGAATAGTTAAAGCGGAAGTAAACCCATCGATTTAACAGTTTAAAAAAAAAAAAAAAAAGGCATGCCGGGAATGCTAACTGCACATTGGCTGTGCTCTCAACCAAACAGTCAAACCATCCAATGGCTGGTGTCATAACGGATCACATGTGCAGCACTGTGGCAGTTGAAGATTAAACAGAGGCAAAGATGGCAGCTTCCTTGGCTGAAAACGATAGGGGGGTTTACTTCCACTTTAAAGTGGTTCTAATGTCTAAACATTTTCTACCTTAAGGTATTCCCTGCATGAAGGTATAAAATGCCCCACTACCAGTTCAACTCATCCCCCATCCCTAAACACTTACCTGGCTCCTGTCACCCCTCCAGTGCCGTCTTGCCTGCAGCCCCGCTGCTCTCACTTCCTGCTCTCACAAAAGACACTGAAGGAAACGGAAGGCAGAGACTCCGGCTGCTGCCAGTCAAACTTCTGAGGAGGGAGTGGGGGGCTTAGCTTACTAAAGCTGTGCGTCTATGGATGCACACAGACCAGCTCAAGAGCCCACAAGCATGCACGGTAGCCTCCATAGGGCCCAGTTTTCCAAGGGGGCACCCCGAGGAGGGTGGAATGAGCAGTGCTGGCAGCCCAAAGCAGGCAAGTATAATATATATTTTTTTTAAAAAAAATATTACAAAATATAAAAAAGATTCTTGGCTTCTGTGAGTTAGGACATTGTGGTCAGTTTTCACATTAATGGCATTCCGACCAGCCGCTGCAGTTTTACTGCAGCAGAATGGCACGGCTGGGCGAAACGACGTTACCTTACATCGCTTCGCCTTTTGGCCACTAGGGGCGTGCTCGTATCGTGTGCACACAGCCAATGCGATGACCGCCAGGCATCGGCGATGGCTCGTGACAGAGCCAGAACTGGGATCTCTGTGTGTGTAAACACACAAATCCCAGTTCTTTCAGAGGAGTAGAGACAGATCGTGTGTTAATACCAAGAATGAAAACACCAATCTCTCTCTCTCTCTCTCTCTCTCCTCCTAGACCAGGGGTCTCAAACTGGTGGCCCTCCAGCTGTTGCAGAACTACAATTTCCATGAGGCATTGCAAGGCTGACAGTTACAAGCATGACTCCCACAGGCAGAGGCATGATGGGACTTGTAGTTCCGCAACAGCTGGAGGGCCGCCAGTTTGAGACCCCTGTCCTAGACAGTCCCATCCCCCCTACAGTTAGAAAACAGTTAACCCCTTGATCGCCCCCTAGTGTTAACCCCTTACCTGCCAGTGACATTTACACAGTAATCAGTGCATTTTTTTAGCACTGATCGCTGTAGAATTGTCAATGGTCCCAAAAGTGTCCAATTTGTCCACCGCAATCCTGATAAAAATCTACACTAGTAAAAAAAAAAAAAAATAATAATAATAATAATTAATAAAAATGCCATAAATCTATCCCCTATTTTGTAGACGCTACAACTTTTGCGCAAACCAAGCAATATATGCTTATTGGGATTTTTATTACCAAAAATATGTAGAAGTATATAGAAAATCAGCCTAAACTGAGAAAAAAAAAATAAGCTTTTTTTAAAAAAAATTGGGGATATTACAAAATATAGTTTTTTCCCCTTTTCAAAATTGTCACCCTTTTTTGTTTAAAAAAAATTAAAATAAAAAAAAAATTAAAAATCGCAGAGATGATCAAATACCACCAAAAGAAAGAAAGCTCCATTTGTGGTAAAAAAAGGACGTCAAATTTGTTTGGGTACAACGTCGCATGACCACGCAATTGTCAGTTAAAGCGACGCAGTGCCGTATCGCAAAATATGGCCTGGTCATTGAGCAGCCAAATCTTCTGGGGCTGAAGTGGTTAATAAAGTATATCTATCTAAAACCAAAAACATTTTTATATTTTTTTTACTTGAATGAACTAAGATTATGTTGATTTACAGCCTCCCCCATGCGTGCCTTTGCAGAGACTTTCCTTTTCTCCCCCTCTCGAAAACGCAAGAAACAAGAGGAGATCTCTCTGAAGGAAGGGAAATCTTAGACATTTATCACCTGAACAAATTTGCTGGTTTCCCTTGTATTTCTGTTGTAGTAATGAATAAAATTTAGAATTTTTGCTCACCAGCAATTATAGAAATCATGACAAAACAGAGGGTGAAGCTCCTAACTTTATTTAAAACAAAAAAATGTCTCTATAATGAATGGGACAACACAAGGTTTATGCCATATGTGTTGGTATGCACAGCATATTAGTACATTATGGCAGACTTGCCTGTCAAGCTAGCCGTGCAGCTCTGTCACCACTCTAGCGGGTCCCAGGTGCTTCCATTTTAAACGGTAACTTCATCACGGCACAGGGCAGGTGCTGTTATTGTGGTCTGAGCTGCGCATGCATGGCTCAAATCACATTACTACTGACAGGCTGGGGGGAGGCATTTATAACAAAAGAGACCACTAGCGTCTCGGTTATTAAAAGAAATAAATAAAAAAAACTGCTTGTTAGTGGCTTTCCAATTTTCAACTTTAAAACACTGATTTAAAGTGTTACTAAACCCAGTAATATGAAAATAGTTCATCCGCCCCTCTTCACACAGTGTACAAACTGCACAGTTTCTCCAGTGCTGAGAGTTCAGGAAGGTGGAGATTTTCAGCCTGTATACATGCCCACATGTGCAATGTCAATATCATGTGACCTGGCTATCTCTGAGAACAAGAAAAATGTTCTCTCCAGCATAAAAGACAACTGAGCATGTGCAGGTTGAGGTTGGTTGGCTACCCTGCCTGTTCTTACCAAGGTAGACATTGCAGGAGGGGGAGGCTATGCATACAGGATAAAACAGCCTTTTTACACAATGCAGGTTAACCCCTAAAGTTTCACAGTGAGTATAACAAGCATACTATTCTGCATAGACAGATTACTGCTGTGGGTTCCAAGCGCTGAATGAACTGCATGTAGCTTCAGCTACATACAGTTAACATTGCCAGGCTCTGGCATAGAAACAGACTTTCCATCTCTGTCTCCGATTGCCTGAGGCAGACTGATGACATCACAATCTCTGGACTTGGCCAATCAGTGGGAAACTTTGTATTCATTCACAGGAACACAAAGCTGCCAATGAATGACTGAACGTTGATCAGATTGACTGGTTTTGTTCTTGGTGTAAAAAAACGGAAAGTCTTTGTATCACAGGTGGAACCCGGCACAGTGTATTGTGTGTAGCTGAAGCTACATACAATCTGTACAGTGCTGAGAGCCAACAGTCAGTGAAGGAAATTGTTTGGACCAAACTATTTCTAGTGACAGTAAACCTGAAGATCAGCCTTAAAGATAGTTATCTTGAATGTGAATACATACCGCTTTCTTCCAGCTCTATTAGTTCCGAAACTGCTGTCATGGCACTGGTTGAAGCGTTTCCTCTTCTTCTCTTTTGTGAAGATCTGTTCTTTGTGGAATGAGATCCTCTACGCTTTCTCTGGGTCTAGAACACAAGGAAAGAAATGCATGAAGACGAAAAAAAAAAAAAAAAAAAGACTAAAATCATGTATGGTCAAAGTGAATCTTTCAAAAAGTGAGTCTTTCAAAAGGGGATTTTTTTTCTTAATACAAGTAAAAGAGCTTGTACACGGCTGGTATTGTCTTTTCTAATGGAGAGCTGAGCAGAGTTTGCTAGACCAGGCTCTACTGGAAAAATGTATTATAAAAACTGAATGCTTTTATATAGGGAGCTATACATATTTTTATTATATATTCACTTGCAAGGCGAGGAGGCGATCAAGGGGTTAACTGTGTTCCCTGACTGTGTGTTCTAACTGTGGAGGGAGGGGACTGACTATATGAGATGACAGATTGTGGTTTCTAGCTATTACGTACTTACAGTTTGCCTCTTATTTCAGAGCAAGGATTTGCTTGTTTACACACACACACACACACACACACACACACACACACACACACACACACACACGCCCCTGTTCTTCCTCTCGTGCCCGCCGGCCACGAGCATCGCCCCCCCCACCCCCACAATGCAGCTATCCCGTTTAAAAGGAGCCGACGTACAGCTACGACGTTTCACAAGATCGTGCCAACCTGCCGCAGTATAATGATGGCGGCTGGTCGGCAAGTGGATGTAAACCCCCCCAAAAAAAAAAAAAATTTTAATTAAAAGGCTTGCACCTTGTACAGTACTTTCATGTCATCTGTGCCAGTCTTGCTACAAAGAGTTAATCTAGCTCTGAGCAGTCCTCTTATCTTTTTTAAGTGAGATAAAAACTGAGAAAGAGAAATAAGAGGACCCCCCCTTGCTGTGTGTGACAGGTGATTTACATATCTCATGCACCAGCCTGAGACACACACAGTCATTGTACTTCAGATCCCCTCCTCCTTTCTTCTCCAGTTCTCCCAGGATTGGCTGCTCTACACTTCAGCATGATTGGGCATGCTTAAGTCATGTGGTGACTTTTCTAGTTTTGACTGGATGTTAGCGATCATAGCAGAAGTTCAGTGTTTCTTTCCAACGTCAAATGTGCGATCGGAGCTTGTTGTTGGAAATTCCGACCGTGTGTAGGCTCCATTGGACAGTTTCCATCGAAAATTTGAGATCTGGTTCCCAAATTTTCCGACAACAAAATCCAGAAATTTTGATCGTGTGTAGACAATTCCTACGCACAAAGTGCCACGCATGCCCCAAATTAAGCAGAAGAGCAGCACTGGCTATTGAACTTAATTTTTCTCGTCTCGTCGTAAGTGTTGTACGTCACCCCATTCTTGACGTTCGAAATCTCCGACCAACTTTGTGCCACCATGTGTATGCAAGACAAGTTTGAGCAAACATCCATCGGAAAAAACCCATGGGATTTTGTTGTAGAAATGTCTGATCGTGTGTACGGAGCATAAGAAACACAGGAGAAAATGCATGTTGACAAGGGGAGTGTAGAGGTGGGCGGGGAGTCTACTGACATCAGGACTCCACCCACAGAATCTGCAGTTTTACGGGTTTCATAACAGATAGAGGGGGGGAAGACATTTGACAGGTAAGAATACATGCAGGAGACATGTATATCCTTATATATAACCACTATGGCAGTAGTTTAGAAAGGATGAGAGAGAGTTTACATCCACCTTAAGTCTTTACTACACGACTACCAACTGATTGATAGTTTGCATACTCTCAATCCCAGGAGATAGGGACTATACTTTTTATTCTTCACAAAACCTATACCAGATCAGATTAGATTTTTCTGTCGCAAAACGCTCTCTTTCATTTAATCTGTTGGGCTAGTATAGGCTCTCTTTCACTATACCGGACCATGCCCCAACTCATTGCGTCCTTGAGCTGGGGGGGGGGGGGCGGTAATCTCAAGAGTGGCTGTGGAAACTGAACAAATCTCTTTTAAATTACCCTTCATACAAGGATCAAATTACCAGTGAGGCGATTTCATGACTAATGATGATACGGGGGACACTTCACCGTTTAACACCTCTCCCAAAGCAAAAAAAAACACGGAGGAAGCGCTGGCGTCGGGCACATATTAAAATTTGCAGGTAAGCATGTAGGGGAAATCACCACCATGCAAATAGATTCTATTCTAATGTACCTGCACAAAGCAGTTCATCAGGGCCTTGGAGGTCCAGGATCGGACATACCTTGCCCTCCTCCTTTGGGGCACCGTAAACAGGTTTAAAAACAAAAACAAACAAACAAAAACAAAAAACCAAAACACACACACACACACACACACACACCTTGAAACCATTCCAATACCGGAACCAGGAAAATCACCCCCTGAAGCAACAGGTCTTGCACCACCCCATAGAGAGCGTGCAATCGGTCCGGGGTCAAACGCACATTGGACGAGAAGAACATTTCTGGAGGGCAAGAACGAAACTATCACTTCGTGGACCCATTTTTCGTTTACCAGGGAGGTCCACGGGCCTGGTGAGGGCGCGCCATCATGCTGAAGGAGCCTTGTCCACAGGTCTAGAGAATCCCGCTCTTGGCTTGCCAGACTAGGGCCACTTGGGACCTCATGAGGAGGACTTGAAAGATTTTGAACTGGGAGGAGTTACGTACCGGTAACGTCTTTTCCAGGAGTCTTTCAGGACAGAAACCTTGGCTCCTCCCTTCACAGGAAACACCCCCTTAGCTTCAAGATTTAAGCCCCTCCTGCCCCACTGGACCCTTAGCCTTCCAAGAGTTCCTCCGGGCAGAAACAAGAACATGTCATACATATAAAATTTATGTCTGACTGTTCCCCTGTCAGGGACTCCTTATTGAAAACACATTCCGGGTGGGTACCGGTGCTGTCCTGAAAGACTCCTGGAAAAGACGTTACAGGTACGTAACTCCGATTTTCCCTAAACGTCTTTCAGGACAGCCACCTTTGAGAGGATAAACAAGCCCCAAAATGTCTCTGCGTCTCCAGTAGATGGAGCGGGTTTCCTCTTTCCTGCTACTTAGCAGGGCCACCACCCCCATCTGAGAAGCCCTTGCCTTTAGCAATTCTTCCTCGGAAGCCACGCAGTGAAAATCTACTGCTCCACCTGAGGAAAGCAGAATGGACCCTGAGATGAAGGTCCTTCCAGATTGGCAGCATCCAGGAAGGTTCCACGCCAGATCGTACCGGCTCTGGAACCAAAGCCTCCTGGGCCAATGCGGTGCAATGAGAATAAAAAAGACTTAACCTTGGTTTAGGATAAAAAGGAGCAGGTTGTCCAGATAGGCGATTATTGAAATGGCCATGAGTCGCACGCCTTCCCTATTTTTTTTTTTATTACCGTATATACTCGAGTATAAGCCGAGATTTTAGGCCCTTTTTTTAGGGCTGAAAGTCCCCTTCTCGGCTTATACTCGAGTCAGTGCGGTCTGCCTACATGAACAGCTTGTCATGTAGACAGACGGCACTGTTCAAAAGCCGCGCCGCCTCCTCCCGCCCGTCCGTGATAGGCGGACACTAATTTTCCCAGCAGCGCAGTGTTCCGCCTATCACGGATGTTCTCTCATTCTCATCTCATGGACGAGGATGAGAGAATATCCGTGATAGGCGGAACACTGCACATGACCGCTGGGAAAACCGAGTGTTCCTCCTATCACGGACGAGAAGGAGGAGGAGGCGCGGCTTTCAAACCTGCAATGGCGCCTCGCGCCTCAGCGTGTACGCTGAGGCGGAGGAGGGACACCGGACACCCGAGGGACACCGCACACCGCACACCGGGCAGAGGCCCCCGAGGGACACGGGACAGCGGGACACCGGATCGATCGGCACAGGTAGGCTGCACTGGGGACACGGGGGGGGTTGTATAGGACACAGGGGACATGTAGATGGGCATTTGGTGACACACTTTTCCACTTACAGTAGCTGCTCCATTTCCCCCCCTCGACTTATACACGGGTCATTAACTTTTCCCATTTTTTTGTGGTAAATCAGGGGCCTCGGCTTATACTCGGGACGGCCTATACTCGAGTATATACGGTACTTTTTATTGCCATTTCAAAAACATATAGTCAGGCATTTTAGCTCTTACAGAATTTTTTTTTTTTTTACAATTTAAACAGCAAATATATTTAAATATTAAATATCTCAGCTTATAGAGGAGGAGGGAGGAGGAATAAATGCCAATGCACTGCATTCTATTCCAGGCCCGAGATTTTAAATAACATGAGTATTGAACTTCTATTGCACCATATCTAGCCAAAGATTATATATTATAATTCATGACAACTTTAGGTCATTAGAATACTATAATATCAGGGATCTGATATCGTACTATAATAAAACGAAGTCGTTTTAAAATCAAACCCACATGCCCACATCTTTAAGTGTTTGTCAACCATGCCCTTGGTATTGTACCTAAATTCTTCTTTACGACATATATCATCTATTTTTCATAACCATTGAGCCAAGTTCAGTGTAGACTTTTGCTTCCAGTAAATCGGTATTAAGGATTTTGCCGTGTTTAGCAAATGCGGGGTTAGAGTTTTTATATCTAGATATTGATTGTGAAGCAAGGTGAAATAGAACAAGGATCAAACTGAATTATATATATTTTTGCATTATAGACACCATATTAATAACGGTCTGACAATATTTTTGAATAAAAGGGTATGACCACCAGATATGCCCGTGAGTAGCACGGCCTCCACATTCTCTCCAGCATAGAGGAAAAATTAGAGGAGAACATCAAATGCAACTTAACAGGCATATAGTACCACCTAACAAGCAATTTATAGTTAATTTCCTCTATTCTGGAAGAAAGGGAGGTAATGTAAGAGAATCTTTTCTCTTTGTGTATTATTAAGACTGGATTGTAGGTCCGTTTCCCAACGGGCTAGATACGCTGGATATCCAGTCTCTTGAAAAGACAGCAAAGCTTTATAAAATTGCGATATACAATGCTGGGGAGAATCCACCCGTCAAAATATTGCCTCTACTTTAGTTATTTAATTTGCTTAAAGTGGTTGTATACCCTAAAAATTAACTTGCACCTACAGGTAAGCCTAGATTAAGGCTTACCTGTAGGTACAAGAAATATCTCCTAAACCTGCACGGTTTAGGAGATATTTGAAAATAACGTTTTACAACGTTGTCTACGGCGCATGCGCGCCGTAGACAACGGTGCAATTACAGGGTTAATCCCCATCTTCAACTGCGGCTCACCGCAGTTGAAGTGTCCCGCGCGCATGCGCGGAGCGACGTCCTCGCCGCTCTGGCCAATCACAGCGCCGCAGCGGCGCTGTGATTGGCCGGAGCGGCGATACCCGGAAGGGTATCTGTTTTGAGATGGATGCGGCCGGAGGGGGAGAAGAACACGGCGTCGGGGCCCCGATCTAAGGTAAGTGATGCATAATGAGCTAGTATGCTAGTCATACTAGCTCATTATGACTCTCTTGCAGGTAGTTACTAAAAAAAAAAAAATGTTTAAGAGGGTATACAACCGCTTTAATGGTCAAATAGGTTGTGGTAAACTGCCTACAAAATTAGATAACTGAGTATATCGCCAAATATCCATGTACCTATATCTTGTTGGACCACATGAATAGCATAGATTTCACTTTAGATTTTCGGTCACATGGTGAAAGTTGGGGTTTGTCCTCTAAAAACCACGAACTAAACCCTTTATCTAAGGAGCCAAGCAAAAAATAGGAATGGTGTAACAAGGGCATCAAAGGGGAGTTATATTTCCATGAGTAATCGGGAGTGCATTGAGTCCCCATATAGCCAAGGTGGATACCGTCAGGGAGGATACTGAAGGTGCTAAGGTTCTATATTTATGTGGGAGCCATACAATACCAAGTTTCTGCCATAGTATGTTCCATCTGTACCCACAACCTGGAATCCCCTACATATTTCCAATCTGATATTGGGGGTTAAGACTATTGCCTGGTAATATAGCTTAAAATTAGGAAGAGCTAAACCTCCGTTTCACTTAGTGCGATACAGTATATCCCAGGAGATTCTAGAATGCTGTCCTTTCCATATAAAATGGGAAACCAAGGATTGAAGGGTTAAAACAAAAAAGTGACTCCAAAAGGGAATCATTTGAAAACATAAATCAGATACATGGTAGGATATTCATCTTAATTATATTTCCCCAACCAAGTATGAAAAATATAAGTCCATTTACATAAATCAGATTTAATTTCATTCAGGAGAGGAAGATAATTATATTGAAACATGTCTGACAAAACGGGCTGTTAAATTAACTCCTAAATATTTTAAGGTTCTAGGCTGCCAAGTAAATGCGAACAATGGACATAACTTCCTGGCTTCACTTGAAGGAATAGAGATATTAAAGTAGCTCAGAGTCTAGCATAATAATTTTAAAATTAGAAAAGGATTGAAATGTCCGTAGGGAAGCCATTATGTTTGGAAGAGTAATTATAGGTTGCTGAATGTAAAACAAAAAATATCATCTGCATACGCGGCAAATTTATGCATTACCTCTAATTTTCACTCCATGAATATTATGATTATGCCTTATTGTTGAAAGAAAAAGTTCTAATGAAATGGCAAACAGAGGTCAAAGAGGACATCCCTGGTGTGAGCCATTACTAAAGTGTAAATGATTTGCTGAGTGAGCCATTTACCCTTATCCTAGTGGACGGAGATGCATAAAGAGCAAAAATGTGATAAAGCATCATTGAGCCAAAACCCATAAACTTCAGAGTTGTCCTTAAATAGTTCCAGTCAACCCTGTCAAATGTTTTTTCAGCATCGGTAGAGAGTAACAGGGTGGGCTGGGAACACCTCCTGACATAAGAAATAATGGACAAAGTCTGTGGCAAAATTATCTCTTGCCTCACGTCGGGGGATAAAACATGTTTGATCTGGGTTAATCCAGCGCAGGAGCAGCATACGTAATCCATTAGCCAACATCTAAGAATAAAGTTTGATATCTACATTGAGTAAAGAAATAGGTCGGTAACTCCCACAACATGTTACATCTTTTCCTGGTTTTGGGAGAACAGCTGGTTCTACCATCAGCATGAGAAACTTTTGACAGCTCGCCACCATGGGAATGTGCAGATAAGTGTCCCTCAGGTCTATGAATGCCATTAAGCAGGACGAACCCCCTATTTTCCCTTTCTGACCCCAAGACCTCTGGAATGTCGGAATTTGGGACCCTGAATTCTCTAAGGGCGAGACTTTATTCATTGCATGCTTCCTCATACTACACCTGACGGGAAAGGACTCTCTCCCATCCGATCTAAACGGTTTCCAGACCAGGACCTAACCAAAACAAGCCCTCCGTGAAAATCACGCAGAGCTTAGCCTTGGATGCACTGTCCTACTGCCAAGCTTTAACTGAGATGACTAGGGTTGAGGATCTGGCAGACATATGCAGTGAATCAGTCAAGGCATCCACAATATAGGCCACCCCCCACAAGAGCATGGGAAAGGACAAGATTGTCTCCATCCCTGCCCCTATGTGCGCCCCAAGGTAGAGTCTCAGGTGTCCTTCAAGAGCGAATCCATCCTCTTGTCCATGGGAACTCTCCCAGGTAAGGTAATCGAAACCTGATAGAAGGCTGCATCCAGTCTGGGTACCGTACCGACTGACGGACCGTCCTCCATGAAAAGAAAACCTAGGCTTCAGGGCCCTTGAAAGGAAGGGTTTCATCCCCAGATCTTACCAATCTTTGATGGCTTCCACCAGACATTCCTGGGCCGGGAACAACTTCTGTTCCCCCATGCCCTGATACATCTGGTCATGGAGTGATAGCGTCTTCTCCCAAGAGATCCTCCACCCCCTCCATGGAAAGCTTGTAGCGAGAGGGTCTTGAGGGCTCACTGCCTAACCCCTCTCCCTATGACTCCACCTGGGAGCCTAAAGAAACCCTAACTAGCTCCTCCTCAGCTTCTTACTAGTGCCGCCCCCCCCATTAGTGGAGGATAAGACTGATGGGCAGGTGCATTCTGGGCATTGCAGTCTTCCAGCTCACTTTGAAAACCAAAATACAATGCCATACTCCTAAACAACCTCCCTAGTTGATCAGCCCTGGTTCCCAGCGATGTCTCCCTGCTGGAGGAAACACCGAAACTGAGGGTCCAGTGGGGCAGGAGGAGCTTAAATCTTGAAGCTAGCTAAGGCGGTGTTTCCTGTGAAGGGAGGAGCCGAGGTCTCTCAAAAAGGTGGCTGTCCTGAAAGAGGTTTGGGGAAAAAAAATAAAAAAAATTGTGAGCCAAGAAAGAGACGGGCCACATGTGTGATGAGGTTCTTTTGCCTTCCCAGACTGTGAAAGAAAGGTACTCTTCCCCCCTGTGAGACTCTTAATGTCATCCAGGGTAGCACGAAATAGGCAATCGCCATAAAAGGGGTAAATCAGTCAGCGGATCTTTAAATGCTGGAGATTCCTCTACTGGAATCATGGTTGCCTTGTTCAGCCTGGAGACGGGTTGGGGGTCCACCACTGGAGGGACGGTCCACTTCTTGAGAAGTGACTCCCTTTAAAAAAATGGGCACCTCACAGCAAAGCATTTAAGAACCACAAAGGGGCGTTTTGGACGCTCCCATTCTTTATAGACAAAATAGGAGGGATAAGGAAAACACCTTTGCCAAGGGAGATGGCTTGTGGTTGCCAAAGGGGACAGGCATCTCCGCTGCATCCTCTATTTTTAAAAAGTTTCCCGCACAGAATTAACCAGTGTGTCAACTAGCGTCTTGTGTACAGTCCAAGGTCAGGGGGAACCATCCTCACCATCAGACAAATCAGGGAACGTGGCTGTTCCAACCCCCACAGGGTGGGCCACGCCTGGGGCGGCCCGAGTCAGATTCAGTATCTGACGAGACAGATGGGGAAGGCGGGGTGGATGCTTTTTGCTAGCCAACTGCCCAAAGGCCACCTCCACCTGGCACACAAAGGACTCCAGGATCGCAGTCAGTGCATCAATGGGTGTCTAGCACCACTATGGGACACCCCCCGGTCACTGGCAAACAGAGCACCCCACAGCCAGCAGAGAGGGAGGGACCCCACCAGACTCACCACCCCAACAGAGTAGCACCAGAGATAGCCAAGCTCCATGTGCGGTATCAAAAAGGGAAGAAAAAATAAAAATAAAAAAGGGAGTCAACACCAGGGGAAAAGGAGGAGCTCCAAGCTGCCCAGAAGGCTCCACTGTCATGGACGCCGCTTACAAGAATGCCGGACCAACCAAAACATGGCCACCGGCCATTAGGAATACATAGGCCCCAAAGAAAATGGTGCCGGCTACATTAAAAAGGAGGGGACGACAGCTACTCGCCATACCAGGAACCAGGCAGCCACCACTCCAGACAGAACCTCCTCACCATCGAAATGGGGGGGCTGATAGCCAGGAGGAACGATGCGACTCGGGCCGCCACCAGGTCGTATGCGCCCTCGCAAGCCAGCCCTCATCCAGTGGGGCTAGGTTGCGGCTGAACTAGAGCGGAGCTCTGGTCTGCGCGCGCTGGCAAGACTGGGGGGGCGACCCCTGGATCTAGATATTCAGCCCGTCGCCCAGTCCGGCAGTTGATTGTAGATCTCACAGAAACAAACACACACACACACACACACACACACACAAATAAATAATAAACAAAAAAAAAATAATTTAAATAATGCCAGGACCAGGAGATCCTTACTAGGTCTTAACTCCCAACTAGGCAGAAAAAAAAAACTGAAGGCCTATAGCAGAGAGGGGGGGGGGGTGTATACCACACCTAGGACTGCCCATAGGCGTAGCCAAGTCTTTTTTCGGCCTAGTATCCTACTCCTGTAGGGGGCAATATAACCCTATGGTTCTGAAAATGGAACGCTTTTTTTTTCCCCCCAAAATTTTCTTTATTTTGTTGTTTATAGAGCAAAAAAATAAAATTAAAAATAACTGCAAAAAGGTGATCCAATACCACCAAAAGAAAGCTCTATTTGTGGGAAAAAAAATAAAAAATAAAAAAAAGGACAAAATTATGTTATATGGGTACAGTGTCACATGACTGCGCAATTGTTAGTTAAAGTAGCGCAGTTCTGCTCTATGAGATTTTTGATGACTTCCCCTGCTGATGTTATTTCTGTGACGACTTTTGCTGATGTAATGTATTTTATTTGTGTATTTTTTCCTTCTGTACAATGGTAAAGCGAAATAAAGCCAACCCTGTTTTTGTAAAAAGTAACAGTGCTACTTATGGAGGGGGCCCCACCGAGTAATGAAACTAGATCTGGGCAGAGGACACGTTCACCTCCACTCATTTATAACACCTCCACATTAGACATGAGCAGCAAACACATCCCCCTATACACTATATGTCATTCAAATATCACTCCACTCTCCTAGCAAAGACAGGAATTCACACTTGGACTGAACGCATATAAAAAGCCAGAATGATTTTCAACCCAACTGTTATGTATGTCATACAGTTTTTGTTGCAAAAAAAAATATGAAAAAATGAATTGAATTGGAATACAAACTACACTATAGAGAAGATATAAATAAAATATAGAATTTTTGCCATTAGCCAGAACTCGAGAGAACTTGTAGCACAGTACACACGTCACTACTTGACCTCTGCTATTCAACTACATAGAGGTCATACATACAAGCCTTCAATAAACTGTTCTTTTGTTTATAGCGCAAAAAATAAAAACCGCAGAGGTGATCAAATACCACCAAAAAAAAGCTCTATTTATGGGGAAAAAAAAGGACGTCAATTTTGTTTGGGTGTAACGTCGCACAACCGCGCAATTGTTAGTTAAAGCGACACAGTGCCAAATCGCAAAAAGTGCTCTGGTAAGGAAGGGGGTAAAATCGCCCGGGGTTGAAGTGGTTAAAAAAAATAAAAATAAAAATTTAAAAAAAAGGTGAGAAACTTTTTAAGTGTCAGTCACTGATCTCTGCTCCAATCACAGGGAGCAGAGATCAGTGCAACTTGTTGCTAGGCAGAACGGGGAGATGCTTTTTACTTCCGCATCTCCCTGTTCGTCCTCCCAGGGGTCCTGACCGGCGCGCACGCGATGGCGCAGCAGCATATTCAAAGGGATGTACCATTATGCCTGTCCGTGCCATTCTGCCGACGTAAATGTGTGCGCGCCGGTCAGGAAGCGGTAAAAAAATAAAAAAAAGGTGTGGTGTATAATTTAGTTAATATGTAAAGTTAAAAAAAAAAAGGCAATGTATTCCTAAATATCTCTATGCAGTGGTAAATATAAATAACTATATGGTTAGGAAGCAAAATATCTAATTCATTCTGAGAATAACAGACAGAAGAGATATACTGTATATACTATTAAAAGGTGAAACTGGTAAATATTAGACTCAGAGATCAAATTTTTTTTATTTAAAAAAACAAGGTCTTCCTTCAAAAAAAAAAAAAAAATTTAATTTTAAGAACGTTCGTTCGATTTTCTAATTGTTAGTGGGGTCAAAATCGACGTTTATTTTCAATCACAGTGACAGGAAAATTTGGAAATGGAAAACTTCTTGGTCAAAGGAATTGTCAGACAGTGTATGTGGTTTTCGTTCAGAAATTACTGTATATACTCGAGTATAAGCCGACCAGAATACAAGCCGAGGCACCTAATTTTACCAAAAAAAAAAAATGGGAAAACTTATTGACTCGAGTATAAGCCTAGGGTGAGAAATGCGCAGCTACTGTGTGTGGAAAAGAGGGTCAACAATGCCCATTTGCAGCTTCACTGTGCCCATTTGCAGCCATAGGTCCACCAAACTTCAAACTTTGTAGTTAAGGGCTCCTAAATGCCCCCTAGCTGCAAAGGGTCCCGAAATGACATTGCTGCAGATGGACACAGTTGACTGACTTTGGGGCCCCCGTATCTCGGGGTCACTTGGTGCTAGGAACCCTAAATTAGGATATGTTGTAGTCCACTGGGTTTGCACACCAAATTTGGGGTTCCTAGCACTAAGCGACCCCGAGATACGGGGCCCCAAAGTCGGGTCGGAAAATGTCAAGCACTTTTCTGCAGCAGAGAATGACATTTTCGGAACTGAATTTGGGGCCCTGTATCTCGGGGCCACTTAGAGCTAGGAACCCCTAATTTGGATATGTTGTAGTGCTAGTGCCACTGGGTTTGCACACTACTGGGGTTCCTAGCACCAAGTGGCCCTGAGATACGAGGCCCCAAAGTCGGGTCGGAAAATGTCATTCTCTGCTGCAGAAAAGTGCTTGACTCAAGTATAAGCCGAGGGGGTCACTTTCAGCACAAAAAAAAATGTGCTGAAAAACTCAGGTTGTATGTTATATGTGTAAAAATATTCGCAAAAAAAAAAAAAAAAAAAAGTTATAATTGTTTATCGTTTTATAAAATAGGCGATACCAAAAGAAAAAAAAAATAAATAAAAAAAAAGCAGGAAAATAATTAAATGGAGGAGAATAGGGATTTAGAGTAAATTAAGGGTTAACCACTTTAGCCCCGGACCAGGCCCTTTTTTGCGATTCGGCACTGCGTCGCTTTAACTGACATTTGCATGGTTGTGCGACGTGGCTTCCAAACAAAATAGGCGTCCTTTTTTTTCCCCACAAATAGAGCTTTCTTTTGGTGGTATTTGATCGCCCCTGCGGTTTTTATTTTTTGCGCTATAAACAAAAATAGAGCGACAATGTTGAAAAAATGCAATATTTTTAACTTTTTGCTATAATAAATATCCCCAAAAAAATATATAAAAAAAAATATTTTTTTCCTCAGTTTAGGCCGATACGTATTCTTCTACATATTTTTGTTAAACAAAAATAAAAAAAATCGCAATTAGCGATTATTGATTTGTTTGCGCAAAAGTTATAGCGTTTACAAAATAGGGGATAGTTTTATAGCATTTTTATTAATATATTTTTTTTTTTTTTACTAGTAATGGCGGCGATCAGCGATTTTTATTGTGACTGCGACATTATGGCGGACACATCGGACATTTTTGACACATTTTTGGGACCATTGTCATTTATACAGAAATCAGTGCCATTTAAATGCACTGATTCCTATGTAAATGACACTGGCAGTGAAGGAGTTAACCACTAGGGGGCGATGAGGAGTTAGTGTGACGTGTTGTTTTTTTTACAGTAGGGGGGCGTGGCTGTACGTCTGACGTCATTGATCGGCTTTCCCGATGACAGGGAACAGCCGATCAATGACAGGCAGAGTAGGAAGCACGGGGAGAGGTTTGTTTACACAGACCTCTCCCCGTTCTTCAGCTCTGTGACCCGATCGCGGGACACCAGCGGCGATCGGGTCCGCTGGTCCCGCAGCTCCCGACCGCGCCGCCGGTGCGCGACCCCACGGCTAGGCAATTAAAAGGGGACATGTGTGTGCACACACACACACCCCGACTGTGTGTGTGTGTGTGTGTGTGTGTGTGTGTGTGTGTGCGTTTTATTTTAGTGTTTCAGGGCTGAGCAATGTTGGTAATAAACATTGCCGGGGTTGTGTCAAATACTGTCACCCGGATAGTGTACTGTGCTGTGTACCGAGCTTGCGCAGTACAGAGGACAAGGAGACGCTGAAAGTCTCTGAAGTTGAATGGTGCCCGCGTCCAGGTTCAAGCCCCACCATCCAGCTAGGGAGCATCTAGGAACCCTTAACTACCAAGTTTGAAGTTCGGGGGACCTATGGCTTCCAGTAGCTGCGCATTTCTCACCCTAGGCTTATACTCGAGTCAATACGTTTTCCCATTTTTTTGTGGTAAAATTAGGTGCTTTGGCTTATATTCGGGTCGGCTTATACTCGAGTATATACGGTATTTACACATTTCACATTGGAAAAGCACAAAAAAAAAAATAAATAAATAAAAAAAAATCTATTTCATTTGTAAATAACTTTCCAATGCTTTGTACTATTGCCGACAGCTAAAGTTAAAACAAAACAGTTGCGGTAGGTATCGGCAAGTACTAAAAAAAAAAAAAATTTCGGTACTTGTACTCATTGTAAAAATAAATGGTATCGGTGCATCCCTAATCCCTACCATTCTCTCTGCTCACACCTCTGTAATAAACGCTGAATTCTCATTAGAAACAAAAACACTTCTTGGAGTGCTGGGCAAATTCTGCATCCCATCTTTCATGATAATTGCATCACAAGCAGGACACACAATAAATGGAATAAACCAAAAACTTTCACTCCTATTGTAGATATCCACATTCCTGTGGCGGTGAGGTCAAATGATATAGGATATGCAGTGCATACCATACACCTTACATCTTAGGTCCTTGTGTGGGAGTAACTATGATGCATTATAGGAACTGATAAGTTTCTACATACCCATCTTATTCAGCAAAGTGATCAGACACACATTTTTATACTTACACTATTCATGCCCGGCGTTGAATAGGAATATATAGATACAAAAAAAAAAAAAGTGAAGAACACACCAGACAGAGTGCAGAGTGAGAAGTCAGCTTCTTAGAGTGTTCATGGTGCCCGTGTCATACCAAAAATTACAGTTAAGATTCCAGATTCTTACAAGCTTGCTCCTTAGAACCTACAGAGAAGCAAAACAAGAAGGGAGGAACAGAGATGTTACCCAACTCACTCACATTTATGTGCTATGAAATATTTAGGACTTCTCATAACAAATATAAATTTCTCTTAACCACTTGCCGACCGCCCCATGTATATATACACGTCGGCAGAATGGCACGTACAGGCAGAATCACGTACCTGTACGTGACATTCTTCCGGCGGGTGGGGTGTCCGATCGGAACCCCCTCCGCCGGCGGGGACGGTCGGCATCCCTTCAGGAGCGATCCGGGACGAGGGGACGGCCAGTGGTTTCTGGCCACCCCCTCGCGATCGCTCCTGGCGAATGAAAAGCTTCCCCTTCCTGTCTATTGTATAGACAGGAAGGCGAAAGTGATGTCACGCTCGGTGCGCCGGTCTATGTGACGGGAACGCCGAGGAGAGAACATGTACAGGTTAGTGCACAAACAGTACACTGACACCAGTACACATAGGCACACAATCCACCCCCCTGTCACCCCCTGATCACCCCCTGCCCCCCCAGTCACAGTGTCACTAATTGCAGTGATCATTTATTTACTGATCACTGCATTTAGTGTCAGTGTGACTGTAATAACTGTCAGGGCAGTTAGTTTTAGGTCCCAGGTAGCCCCCTACCCCCCCCCCCCCTAATAAAGGTTTAACCCCCTGATTGCCCCTAGTTAACCCCTTCACCCCCTTTTGCCAGTGTCACTAAGCGATCGTTTTTCTGATCGCTGCATTAGTGTCGCTAGGTAACCATTTTTTTTTTTTATTTTAACCGCCATGTTTATATAGGTTCATAAATAGGTTTATAGGTCAGGTACCCCCATATTACAACCTAAATAAAGGTTTTAACCCCCTGATTGCCCCTAGAGTTAACCCTTTCACCAGTGATCACCGTATAAATGTCACTGGTGACGCTGGTTAGCCAGTTAGTTATTTCGTTATTTAGGTTCCCCGTCAGGTTTTTATATAGCGTCAGGTACCCCCATATATTACCTAATAAAGGTTTAACCCCCTGATTGCCCCTAGTTAACCCTTTCACCCCCTTTTGCCAGTGTCACTAAGCGATTGTTTTTCTGATGGCTGCATTAGTGTCACTGGTGCCGCTAGGTAGCCAGTTTTTTTTTGGATTACTGTTACGGGTGACGCTGGTTAGTTAGCTTGTTTTTTATACTGTCAGGGCACCCGCCATTTATTACCCAATAACGGTTTAACCCCCTGATCGCCCGGCGGGTGATATCAATTAGGTTTTAGGGTCAAATAAGGTCTGCGTCGCCCCAGGTTAGTGCCAGTACCGCAAACACCCACGCGCAAAGCATACACCTCCCTTAGTGGCACAGTATCTGAACAGATCAATATCTGATCTGATCAGATCTATACTAGCGTCCCAGCAGTTTAGGGTTCCAAAAAAAAACGCATTGTTAGCGGGATCAGCCCAGATACCTGCTAGCACCTGCGTTTTCCCCCTCCGCCCAGCCCAGCCCACCCAAGTGCAGTATCGATCGATCACTGTCACTTACAAAACACTAAGCACACATAACTGCAGCGTTCGCAGAGTCAGGCCTGATCCCTGCGATCGCTAACATTTTTTTTGTGGTAGCATTTTGATTCAGTCGCTAACAGTCAGGAGCTTTTTTACCTGTGAATCTCAAAAAAATAAAAAAAACAAAAATAGTTGTCGTTTTATTGTTCTCTCTCTCTCTCTATTCTCTCTCTATTGTTGCTCTTTTTTTACTCCATTCTATTCTGCAATGTTTTATTATGTTTTATAATGCTTGCTTTTCAGGTATGTAATTTTGTTTACTGTGTTTTAGTGTTAAGCATTTTTTTGTTTTCAGGTGCGCCATTCAGTTGCAACGCGGATTTATTTATCTTGACAGCAACAGCGTTTGCTCCCACGATACATAAAGCCGCGACTCCAACGCTGTAGGAGGTGATTTCACCACCACAGTTAAAAAAAAAGAGCATATATGCCGAAGCATGGGGGCAGCAGGGGGGGGGGGAGCGATTGGCTCCTAATGCCACGTACATACGGTCGAAATTCCGACCGTGTGTACACGGCATAACTTTTGCGGGAGGATGCCCCCATGCATCGGCATATATAAATGGTGCATGTATGCCCATCATTAGAAGTGGGTGGATGAAGGGAGGTATTCTAATGGTGGGCATACCCACCAATCAATCTCTTTTTTTTTCGTTCAGCCAAGAGGCTGCATGAAAAAAAAAAAGATTACAATATATGTCCAGTATGTTGCTGGACTTTGAATGGTTATACCAGAATGATGCCTGCAGGTTTAGCTATCATCTTGGTATCATTCTTTTCAGCCAGTGATCGGCTTTCATGTAAAAGCAATTCTAGCGGGTAATTAGCCTCTAGACTGCTTTTACAAGCAGTGGGAGGGAATGTCCCCCCTCCCGGATATAAACCGCGCCATTGGGAAATTGGGAAAGCATTTTATCACACCAATCTTGGTGTGGTCAGATGCTTTGAGGGCAGAGGAAAGATCTAGGGTCTAATAGACCCCAATTTTTTCAAAAAAAGAGTACCTGTCACTGCCTATTGCTATCATAGGGGATATTTACATTCCCTGAGATAACAATAAAAATCATAACAAAGAAAAAAAATGGAAGGAACAGTTTAAAAATAAAATAAGAAAGCTAAATAAATAAAAAAAATAAATAAAAAAAAAAAAAAAGCACCCCTGCCCCCCCTTCTCTTGCGCAAAGGCGTACACAAGCGTTGGTCTGGCGTCATATGTAAACAGCAATTGCACCATGCATGTGAGGTATCACCGCGAAGGTCAGATCGAGGGCAGTAATTTTAGCAGTAGACCTCCTCCGTGAATCTAATGTGGTATCATGTAAAGGCTTTTAAAGGCTTTTAAAAATGTATGTAGTTTGTCGCCACTGCGTGTTTGTGCGCAATTTTAAAGCATGTCGTGTTTGGTATCCATGTACTCGGCCTAAGATCATATTTTTTATTTCATCAAAAATTTGAGCAATATAGTGTGTTTTAGTGCATTAAAATAAAAAAAAAAGTGTATTTTTTCGACAAAAAATGCGTTTGAAAAATCGCTGCGCAAATACTGTGTGGAAAAAAAAATGCAACACCCACCATTTTAATCTGTAGGGCCTTTGCTTTAACATATATAGTGTTTGGGGGTTATAAGCAAAAAAAAAAAATATGTTTTCATGTAAACAAAAAGTGTCAGAAAGGGCTTTGTCTTCAAGTGGTTAGAAGAGTGGGTGACGTGTGACATAGGCTTCTAAATGTTGTGCATAAAATGCCAGGACAGTTCAAACCCCCCCCCCCCCAAATGACCCCATTTTGGAAAGTAGACACCCCAAGCTATTTGATGAGAGCAATGTTGAGCCCATTAAATATTTTTTTTTTTTTGTCCCAAGAGATTGAATAATGAAAAAAAAAAATATATATATATTTTTTTTACAAAAAGTTGTCACTAAATGATATATTGCTCAAACATGTCATGGGCATATGTGGAACTACACCCCAAAATACATTCTGTTGCTTCTCCCGAGTACGGGGATACCACATGTGTGGGACTTTTTGGGAGCCTAGCTGCGTACGGAACCCCAAAAACCAATCACCGCCTTCAGGCTTTCTAAGGGTGTAATTTTTTTATTTCACTTCTCACTGCCAATCACAGTTTCGGAGGCCATGGAATGCCCAGATGGCATAAAACCCCCCAAAATGACCCCATTTTGGAAAGTAGACACCCCAAGCTATTTGCTGAGAGGTATGGTGAGTATTTTGCAGATCTCGCTTTTTGTCACAAAGTTTTGAAAAAAAAAAAAAAAAAAAAAAAATTTTTTTTCTTTACTTTCTTCATTTTCAAAAACAAATGAGAGCTGTAAAATACTCACCATGCCTCTCAACAAATAGCTTGGGGTGTCTACTTTCCAAAATGGGGTCATTTGGGGGGGTTTGTGCTATTTTGGCATTTTATGGCCTTCGAAACTGTGATAGGTAGTGAGGAGTGAAATCAAAAATTTGCACCCTTAGAAATCCTGAAGGCGGTGCTTGGGTTTCGGGGCCCCGTACGCGGCTAGGCTCCCAAAAAGTCCCACACATGTGGTATCCCCATACTCAGGAGAAGCAGCAAAATGTATTTTGGGGTGCAATTCCACATATAACTATGGCATGTGTGAGCAATATATCATTTAGTGACGACTTTTTGAAAAAAAATAAAATCTTTTTTATTTTTGTCTTTATTCAATCACTTGGGACTAAAAAAAAAAATATTCAATGGGCTCAACATGCCTCTCAGCAAATAGCTTGGGGTGTCTACTTTCCAAAATGGGGTCATTTGGGGGGGTTTTGTACTTCTCTGCCATTTTAGCACCTCAAGAAATGAAATAGGCAGGTCATAAATTAAAAGCGGTGTAAATTCCAGAAAATGTACTCTAGTTTGTAGACGCTATAACTTTTGCGCAAACCAATAAATATACGCTTATTGGCATTTTTTTTACTAAAGACATGTGGCTGAATACATTTTGGCCCAAATGTTTGACTAAAATTGAGTTTATTCGATTTTTCTTATAACAAAAAGTAGAAAATCTATTTTTTTTTAAAAAAATTTCGCTCTTTTTCCGTTTATATCGCAAAAAATAAAAATCACAGAGGCAATCAAATACCATCAAAAGAAAGCTCTATTTGTGGGAAGAAAAGGACGCAAATTTCGTTTGGTTACAAAATTGCATGACCGCGCAATTACCAGTTAAAGTAGTGCAGTGCGAAATTGAAAAAAGACCGCTGGTCCTTAAGCTGACAATTGGTCCGGGGCTGACAGTGGTTGGGGGCAGAGCATTGCACAGTGGGGGCAGAGCATTGCACATTGCAGGCACTGACCAGCGCTGTGGGCACTACACATCCAGCCCACAGCGCTGGTCCCGTCTCTCCCCCTCTCCCCTCTCACTGTACCGATCAGTACAGAGAGGGGAGGGAGGAACCGACATGTGATCGCTCCGTCATTTGACGGAGCGATCACGTGGCAAATGGCCGCTATCAGCGGCGTTTTACCGTGATCTGCGATGCGCCGGGTCCTCGGGACCCGCCGGTCACGGATGTTCCCGAGTGCGCGCCCCAGGGGGCACGCGGGAGCAAGGTTCTGGGAGGACGTCCGTAGGACGTCTACTCAGAACAAGCCGAGCGCGCTGTAGACGTCTTTCGGCTATGGCGCGGTCGGCATGTGGTTAAAAGTGATTTACAGGAAACCTTTAAGTCCCTTCTTTGTTTAATGTGACTCTGTCCTTGGAATATTTTCTGAATAAAAGAAGTCCGTTCATATATTTTTCCGGCAGATACGGACTTGCATCATCACTATGCTACGGAGCTATAGCAGGGTAGGGCACCTTGGCATTGCAGCTGTCGTAGAACTACAAGTCCCATGAAGCATTGCAGGACTATGCTCACATGCTCGGACTCTGAGGAATCATGTAATGGGATTTGTAGTTTCAGTGCAGATGGAGTGCCGAGGTTGTTCACTTGTGAGCTCCAGCCGCTAATAGAAACTTCACATTAAATATTTCTGAAAATATCAGCCTTCCCTGTCACATGCCGTGGTTCACACAGAGCAGGGCTTGGGGGGCAGCCTGCACGCTTTCTATGGGGACACTCGCTGAAGAATTGGAGCCAAGGAGCACCAGCAGGGGAGACGAGGAGGATCGGAGCTGCTATGTGCAAAACCATTACACTGAGCAGGTAAGCGTGACATGTTTGCTATTTAAAAAAAAATAAAGAAAGAAAAGCTTTACAATGACTTTCATTTCCTAATAAGGGTTAGCCGTCATTTTAAACGAGCATTTAGCATGGTTTCAGCAATTTTCAAGCAGTGCTGAAAGCCTGCAGCATACGCCCTCAGTTAACCATCTCCCTTATTTCTATTCCGACACTTTTAGATTAAAGCTGATCTCTGGCCAGACCAGATGGCACAGCTTATTCCATCTCACTACAGCGTCCCTGGCGCTCGGACATACAAATAAACATTTGCAAGACTCTCAGACAGAGCCGACACCGCCCAGGGTTAGACATACCGTATATACTCGAGTATAAGCAGAGTTTTTCAGCACATTTTTTTGTGCTGAAAGTGCCCCCCTCGGCTTATACTCGAGTCAAGCACTTTTCTGCAGCAGAAAATGACATTTTCTGACCCGACTTTGGGGCCTCGTATCTCGGGGCCACTTGGTGCTAGGAACCCCAAATTTGGTATGCAAACCAAGTGGACCTAGCACTACAACATATAAATAAATATTTTTTTTATAAATTTGGGGTTTCTAGCACTAAGTGGCCCCGAGCTATAGGGCCCCAAATTCGGTCAAGTGTGTCCATCTGCAGCAATGTAATTTAGGGACCCTTTGGGTCCAGAGTCCCCAAATTTTGGCTGCAGCTAGGGGGCATCTAGGAACCCTTAACTGCCAAGTTTGAAGTTTGGGGGACCTATGGCTGCAAATAGGCAGTGAGGCTGCAAATGGGCATTGTTGACCCTCTTTTCCACTTACAGTAGCTGCGCATTTCTCAGCCTAGGCTTATATTCGAGTCAATACGTTGTCCCAGTTTTTTGTGGTAAAATTAGGTGCCTCTGCTTATATTCTAGTACAGTGTTTCTCAACTCCAGTCCTCAAGGCGCCCCAACAGGTCACGTTTTCAGGATTTCCCTCAGATGAAACGGCTGTGGTAGTTACTAAGGCAGTGAAACTGATCAAACAACCTGTGCAAAATAATGGACATCCTGAAAACATGACCTGTTGGGGCGTCTTGAGGACTGGAGTTGAGAAACACTGCTCTAGTATATACGGTATCCACTAACAATGATTGGAAAGAAAAAACTAATTTCACAATGACCCAAGTATAAAGCCGAACATCCAGTTCTGTCAAATCCAACGATGCATGTAATCGAAATATACCAAAGAAATGGCTGCCAGCTTCAGCATCAAACTCCTGTGTCAATCAGTGAGCGGATACACAGCCGCATTCTACTCTGTATGCTCCTCAGTTCTCTATGACCATCCAGTGTCTCATTTCTGGTAAACCTAAACCACAATGTAAATATTTACTTCCAGTTCTTCAGAGACAGACTCCAAAAGCTCTAGAGAGACATTCCTATACTTGTAAATTACAAAGTTAAATACTTTAAGGGCTCGTCCACACATGCTTCAATTATGAAGAATGAAGCAATGCTCATTAAAACACACCTATGGCATTTATGACAAGTTTTCGTTGTGTTTATGAAGTGTTGGAAAAGCTTTAAAGTGATTGTAAACCTTTGTGTTTTTTTTTTTTCTTCAATAACAAACATATCATACTTACCGCCAATGTGCAGCTTGTTTTGCACAGAGCCTCCTTTTCTGGGGTCCCTTGGCGGCTCCCCCTCACATCAGATAACCCCCCTCAGAGAAGCGCTCTCCTGGGGGGGGTTACCGTGCAGGCGAGCTCCCGAGTTTATAGACGCAAATGCTGTACTCAGGCGCGTGCCCGCACGGCAACCCCCTCCAGAAGAGCACTTCTCCGAGGGGGTTATCTGATGTGAGGAGGAGCCGCGAGATCCGCCAAGGGACCCCAGAAGAGGAGGCTCTGTGCAAAACTCAGCCCAGGCACCATCGGATTTGATTGACGGCAGCGGCTGCACTGCTAGCAATCTATCCAATCAAGAGCCGGGAACCTGTGCAGAGAGGGAGAGTGCATCTCCGCTGAGGGAATGAAGGGGCTCAGGTAAGTAAAACGGGGGGGGGGGGGGGGGGGGGGGGGGGGGGGGGCTGGTCACTGCCAGAAGTTTTCACCTTAATGCATACAACCCCTTTAAGAATGCTTGATATATGCCAATGGAAGGGTTGTTTTTCCAGTGGGAAGTGCTTAAATGAGAAGTGATGTGGAGCAGGGGGTCCCCAACCACGGGGCCATGGACCAGTGCCACTCTGTGGTCTGTTTGTAACCGGGCAGCAGCGATACACTGCAGGAGGTGAGCGGCTGGTGAGCAAAGCGGCTCAATGTTTATTTACATCCCCAAATTGTAATTGAAAGACCATTTATGAGAAGACCCCTTCTGCCAGAATAATTATACCAACATGAGTTCACTTTATTAAAAGCATATCATTTTCACAATTTTTTTTTTAGTATCTGTGTACAATACATGACTGAGCACCGCACAGCCTCCATTTGTACCAGCTGCCCCAGTGCCTGGCATCAATCTCCACACCCTTCCTGGTGTCCTGCCCAGCAACTTCTGCCCCTGGTGATTGTGGTACATCGGCTGAAGAGGACAGAGGTGGTCTGAGATTAGAAATCTCATGGCTGTGTGTCTTCCAGGACAGTATCAGTAAGAATGGGACACTGCCATGGCCCACTACTCATGTATTGTGTGTGCTCCAGATCAGTTCCAATGTCAGCTAACATTGGTGTGGGACAGGAGTGCTCCGACTTAACTGGCTGCTTGATTTTCCCGAAATAAAGTGCAGTAAGTGCTGGAATCATCCTGATACCGAGACCCCCCCCCCCCAACACTGCCCAAACCCACAATACTGTTCTCCACCCCCAGTCCATTGAACAGTTGACTTCCACAAAACCAGGTCTCTGGTGCCAAAAAGGTTGGGGACCACTGAATTGTAGAGGAAATTATCTACTTTGAGGTGTGGTTAGGTTGTGGTGTTATAGACATTTTTATGAATTCTCAATGGATTTGTATACTTTGATCTCATTGACACTTGGCCTAGTCCAGCTCAACCTTGCTGAAACAAAAAGCTTTACCACTGGCAATAATGCTCAATGTCTCTGCTCCTACCTGGCACTGTCAGTATTGCTGGCTGGTTGATGCTTTTGCCTGCACACAGAAGCAAATGGTGCTACCACACGGCTGTTCTGTACAAACAGGAAGTGTCTGGAGCTGCTCTGTACTAGTTCTCTATTATTTCCCTGTGCATTCTGGGATACAGGAGCCTCCGCTGCCTCTCCCTCAACACCCAGTTAACACTTTATAAATGCTTCACTAACATGCCATAAATGCTCTAGGTGCTGTTAAAGTGCAGATATAGAGCATTACCACTAAAAATCAATTGAGGCGTTTATGCCCGATGAAAGCGACATGCTGCTTAAATGTTAACGCAACCCAGCGCTACGGCTCCTGTATATCACTGTCTGGTACCATTGTAATATTCATAGCAGGTGTTGAAGGGCAGTTATGAATCTTCAAAAATGCTGAAGAAATGCAGCATAAAAACACAGGGCATTGATGCAAGTGTGAATGAGTCCTTAAAGTGGTTATTAACCCACTGTACTAAAATAGCGTTATCCCCTCTGCATCATAACATTTGTCCCTGTGTAATGTAAAAAAAAACTGCCGATCTCTACCTGTATAAGCTGCACTCTGAGCGCTCAGCTGACATGTCAGCTTCCTTGTTTCTTGAGCTCAGAGCTGAAGTGGGCGGAGCCGAGTCGTCCTGCTGATGTCAGCCAGTAGATTAGGGGGAAAGAGAAGAGAGCATGCCGACAATCAGCTGAGCGGCAGGAGCCGTTTATACCAGGTACAGATCGGCTGAGTTTTTACATTACACAGGGACAGATGTTCTAATGCTACAGAGGGGATAAGAAGATATATGTATAGATATAGAGTATATCTATATAGGTATAGAGAGGAGCAGGGGGGGGGGGGGGGGGTGGAAGACAGAGGACATGGGAAGAGCTGCCGCTAACAGAATCACGCAAATTGACCACGATGTCAGGGGCTCAGCAGCCATGATTATGGTAGTCTGTTTGCAGGGGGGGGGGGGATAGCCAGGCAGGAACAGCCAGGTTTTTTAGGGTATACAGGGGGCCAAATGACAGCACATGCACTGTGCTGTATAACATTCTTTAAAAGGCACAGGATCAGTTTTTTTTTTTTGGGTTAACAAACGATTGTATTTGTTAGGATAGTCTGGTTTCTGTAGTACTAACCTTTACAACGCTGCCAGAAAAATCAGTCTTCTCCTCACCAATCTGCCAAAACAGATCAAAAAAGGTTAATGTTAATGCTAAGAAACTATTACTAGTGAATCCTGATCCATCATACTGCATATGCCAAACCCACCCCCCCCCCCCTCTCTAATACTAGTAATCACAAAATCCATTTTAAGAATAAGGCTCCATTCACATTTGGCGTTTTGGGATCTCTGGTGGAATGACTGCGATTCTGTCCACAATTTCAAATTGAACTGCAATCGCAAAATGCAGGTTTACATGTCGTTAGTTTCAATGGCACCTAAAATACTGTGCGTTCTTGCCACAATAAATTGCATTGCAATCCGCAAAGGCATGAAGCTCGTCGCCCAAGAAGGAGCAGGAGCTTCTTTTGGGCGTCAAGCTTTAAGCATTACGGTTTGCCGTGATAATCACAGCAAAACGGCACAGCGCTTTAGGTGCCATTGAAAAAGTAACGGCAACCGAACCTGCGTTTTTGTAATTGCAGTGCGATTTGAGATTGTGGCCAGAATCATAGCGATTCTGCCTGAGATTCCAAAATGCCAATTTGAATGGAGCTTAAAGTACACCCGACACGAGAGGAATATGAGGGTGGTCATTATGGTCCTCCATTTGAAATTTCTTTGCGCTACAATGCTGCCTAATGATTTTATTGAAGTTTAGCTTACTTTCCAGGAAAATTGTTTCATTCACATTATGTACACCACAATTACAGCATTTTTAGTCCGGACACCAAGAATTATAGATCTTCGCTCTTCTACATGGAAGCCATCAGGTGCGACAGGAACACGAGACATTCGGCTAGGGAGTGCAACAGGTAATACTTTTATTGTAGAGTGAAAAAAAAAAAAGTATTTTAGTTAGCTGGGCGATATGAAGCACATATGTGGCCCGAGTCAAGCGACTATACGATACGGGTTCTAGGCTATGGTTAATACAGTTATACATGTCAATTTGTGAAAAAAAAATCCTTGGGAAGCACTTTGCCGCAAACCAATAACAGGAATTGAGAGGCGGTAACACGCTCTGGCGAATCATATTTTTACGGCAGCAAGACAGACGATTGCCAAAGCCTGGAAATTGCTGGCTCTCAGCTTTAATGAGGTGAAACAACTGGTACAATGTACGCTAGTGAACGAAAAGCTCACAGCAATTCTCACTGACACGAATGAAAATTTTTTCTGTATTTAAAAACTATGGTTAGATCAGTTCCCTTCTATGGAGGCCACCCACATAAAGTCCTGGAGCCATTAGTAGCCCTTATATAAAGGGACATAACTAAAATGGGCCCCCCGGGGTATAAGGGTTCTTTTACACAAGTCATCTGATAAGGCCCCATGCACACGAGACGCAGATGCAAACTCTGCTGAACACATGTTTTAAAAAGCAGAAACCTGCGTTTAAAAACGCGCGTTTTCATGTCGCGTTTGCGTCTATAAGCATTTGTAAAGATAACATCATATAGACTCCCCAAGCTCAGAAAGCATGTATTATTAACTATTTCTGCCATTTTGATCAGAGTGAGCAGCAGCAGCAGAGAGCAGTTGTACACTTGCATTTGCCCCTCTTGTTTTTTTTTTTGGAAATGGATCCCATATTGAATATATGTCAGGAAATGCTCCTGATGTTGCTCCTGATGAGGCAGAAACGTTGTCGCAAATTTGCATGAGAGGTCCAGAATCAGAGCTCGTCGATGCGTTGATGGCACAGCGAATGTCCGTTGGATATTTCACAAACATGTATGCATTTCACAAACATGTATGCATTAGTGAGTATATATGCTCTATGAACGATCTAAACTAATTACGACATTTTAAACCAATTTTTCTAGTATTTTTTTATGGTTTACCATCATATTTCTGAGTTTTCTGGTCCAAAAAATTGGGTTCCTTTAAAAAGGCTTATAAACGCAAACGCGGCTAAACGCAGGTGCCTGCGTTTAGCGTCTGAAACGTAGAAAAGCAAAGTGTCTGAACGCATTTTTCTTCTTCTGGAAAAACAAGGTTAAACGCAACTGCATAAAAACGGGAGAAAACGAGACTGTGTACATGGACACATAGGATAACATTGCATGCGTTCAGGGGCAGTTGAAAAAAAAAGTGTCCAACTGCCTCTGAACGCATGTTTAACAGCATCTCGTGTGCATGAGGCCTAAGGTCCACCTGTCAGTTTATTCTCTGTACACACAGGAATTACTTATGTGTGTGACTTGATACTCCAATAAAAGTTTATTTTTGGTTGCATTATACATTTTATTTGCCTGGAGAGACACAAAAAATGTATTTTTTTTTTTATATATATATATATATATATATATATATATAATAAATATATATATTTTAATAATAATAAAGACTCCATTATAAGTGCATCACAATTGTTAGATGTGTAGATATTTTTCTTTAAGACTGGACATCAACTTTAAAGCAAGCCGGTCCTAAAGAAATAAAAGAAAGTGAAATCACTTCACTGGGAAGCCCCCAGTCTTTGCTTGAATGAAAAAAGTCTGGGCCCTACCTACTACACAAGCAACGTGACCACATTCAGTCTTGCAGTGGAGTCTGTACTCTTCTCTATGGCTGCATGGAGTATAGAGCAGCCATTGGGATGAATGAGGCCATGGTTTGCATGCCCAGTATGTGCCGGGCAGAGATGGGACTGTCGCTCTGTGAAGGCTGTGCGGTTCAAGTAACAAAGTTTCAAAAGTCACTTCATCGTAACAGATAGACTTGTAGTTCTCAAATGAACGGTGATCAGTGCCCTTGTAGTCCACCGACACTTCCCTCCAGCTGAAAGCCTGTACCTCTGTACAGACAGAGCTGGAGAAAGGGTGTGCAAGAGCCTGGCATTGCACCCGCCATCCACTTCTGCAATGCTTTGCAGGCTTATTTACAATAATATAAACATAAAGTCACATTTTTCCTGCAAAAAAAATAATAAAATCTGCATTTATTTTTTGTAATGGGTGGACTTATCCTTTAAAAAGGCCTTACTCAATGGTATGGTCCATTCACAGAGGTAAGCACCTCTGTGGGGTGTTTAGCTTAGAATACTTCTAGGGATGGGGGTGCAGTGATTGGTGACTAAAAGTGTTTTATTTTTTTACTTGAGATTCTTGTTTGAGCTCTGGTCTAGATAAATATAGTTGGGCTTTCTACTTCAGCTGTAGGGCCTCACCATCCCCGCCTCCCAGGGAGGGCAAAAAATAAATAAAAGAAGGAGAGGGGTGCATAACCCCCCCCCCCCCCCCCGCCAAGAGCGACAGGAGGAGAAGTGGTGACACATAAAAGTCCTTGTAAAAGGTTTTTATTCTTGCAGGGGTAACATCCAACATAACACAGTCTCTGATAGGAATAGAGGGCACGGGTGAAGAAACTCAGGCACCTTGAACTGCTGACATCCACTGAATGTCTCCAATCAACCCAGAGAGTGGCCACTCTCAGCCAACATGTGATCCAGAAACTTGCAAAAGTCTCTGACGCAGAATAAACTTGTAACTGAAGATAGTAGGAACCTCTCACAGTACCTGGAACTTTCTCCATCCCCTTGGCAGTACTGTGGAAGTGTGGATTCTTTAGTGTCCATACAACTCATCTCCCAGGCTCTTACCGAGATGCCAGCTTGTTGGCCCTCCTCTGAAGAGTCCTCCCCTGGTCACTTGTACGAGTTGCCGTGTCCCTCCAATACCGAGAGCACACCGGGACGCCTTGAATCCTCCTTCAGTTACTGGGCCTCGGGCTAAGCGGCTCCGAGACTCGGGAACAGACAGATCCCCACCCCAGACCAGGCGGGTCTATGGGGCTGGTCAGACTGACCATGTCTGCGGGACGGCAAACGCTCCGAGGCCCGGGACCCCTCGCGGGGCTCCCCCGGTCCAGGAACAAGACTGCGGCCGAACCCCCGAACATGTGACTTCAGCACCTTAAGCACCCTTCCCCAGACTACACCGCGGGGCCAGACGCGCCCACTGATTGGCTCCGGCAAAGATTGGTACACAACACGTCCAACCAGGCCTGGTTCTCAACCTGTCAGGGGTGTCTCACTGCACCTATGACCAGGCAGAACCCTGGTACAGCCCAGACAAACTGATGCCAAAGTAAACCTGTACAATTAACCCTCAGAACCCCATTACTGTTCTGAGGGGAAAAACTACATTTCCATTTATAGCGCACACTTGTTAAAGTGTGACCGATACACACGTATGGGCTCACTCCACGCACACGTCCGGGCGGATCACTCCACGCACACGTCCGGGCGGATCACTCCACGCACACGTCCGGGCGGATCACTCCACGCACACATATGGGCTCACTCCACGCACACGTCCGGGCTCACTCCACGCACACACACATGGGCTCACTCCTCGCACACGTATGAGCTCACTCCTCGCACACGTCTGGGCTCACTCCTCGCACACGTATGAGCTCACTCCTCACACATGGCAGTGACTCCTCATACATGGTAGTCACTCACTGGGCAGCAGACAGCTGTAAGGCCTACACATGGACTGCACACCTATGAGCTCCCATGACAGCCCTTCACATAACAAAATGCTCGCCGCTCCACCTCTCCCCGCCCTCAGCTCACCTCTCTCTCCGGTCACAGACTCGTTATAGAGCCCACAAACCCCTTCCAGCCGTCCCCGTTCAACTGTCTACTTTTCAGTTTCGCTTCAACTTCCGTCTCAGCCCGGAGCACGCCGGGAGATGTAGTCCTGTCAGAAGGCCGAGCGGCTCACATGGCGCATGCGCAAGGCGTGGGATTCGCTGTTCAAACCTGATGTGGGCGGGGTGGTGGCTTGGGCCGCGTGATTGGTCAGTTGTGGCTACAGGAAGGCTCGGGGCTGTGAAGGACTCGCAGTTGCTCAGTTTGGTCTTCTGAGCTCCAAGCTTTGTGTTGTCATTCTACAGCCTGGGGGGGGGACTGAGAATTCCCCGCACTCTCCTTGTACTGAGGACATCCCAGGTGTCAGCATGGGGGAGGAGGGGGGAGTGCTGGACATGCTGGGACTTGTTCTGTACTGGGGAACCCCTGTGTGACATGAAGGGACCCCAACACTGGTGAACCCGTCCATGTTCTGGGGGTCACACCTGGAGAGGAGGGTTGGCGGGGGCAGAATATACAAGAAGCCATCCTCTGTCTTCTCCTCCTGCTGCTGCTGAAATCCGGCTTCTCCCGCTCTCCCTCCAACAGTCAGCAGGAAGAGAATACAGAAGATGGCTCCTTCTATATTCTGCCCCCGCCAACCCTCCTGTCCAGGTTACTCTCATTTCTGCTGTCAGGCCCCGTGTGCTCCCCTAATCCCCCCACACCACCGCTGGGGCAGGTAAATATGTAATA
>CM053026.1:712685114-712695932 GCA_028564925.1 Lithobates sylvaticus | reverse complement strand
ATGAAAACCCGTCAATTAATAAACGTGCCTTCTCCCTGTTTGGGTACAGGTCCAAAGAGGGGCGCATTCTTTCCAGCCTTTTTTTTGGAAAAATATCTTGCGACGACTGTGGCGCTGTTTTCTTAAAGCACTTTACCATCGGGTGTGGTCCTGCACATACTGAGCATTCATGTCTATACTTGCAAGTTGCATTAAAAGGACGGGAACTCTCATTAAATGCAAAGCAACAACCCTTGCGATACCCTGTATTTACAGGGCTCACCTGCAACTTACCTAAAGCCGGTCTCTGGGGAACGATCAAATTCAGCCATAGGCCCACATCCTCCATTCCCCATCTTAACGACGGATGTACCACCAGTTTGTGGCGAAGGGACTCGTCATAAAAATACCAGCCCAATCCGCCAAAACTTTTATATGCCTCCAGGACATGATCCATATGCTGAAAAAGGCCTCCACTCACCTCAGGTCGCTTTTCAACCAACACGCTAGAAAAAACTAAAAATGCTTGCAGCCAATTGTTGAACGAGCAATAGGCCTGCGCCTATCCTCTTCCTGCCTGTCCTCCCCCTTCTTGTCAGTTTTAAAAATAAAATCCTTTGAAGCAGAGATAGCATATCCACAAAGTTCCCAGCCCAAATTTTATCTTTTACTGACCCCCGCAAATGATAACCTAAAGGGGACATCTCACATGGCATAACTTCTTTCATACTCACCTCAGGGACTGACAACCTCGCCGTCTCCCCAGGTGACCGAACATCAGAGCTATGCACTGGGCTACTGGACACATTGTGCATGGGAGGAGCAATTGCAGAAAAAGGTGTATTTTGAGCAGCAAGAAAAGAACCAGAGGTAGCCAGGGAGGGTACAGCAGCAGAAACAGGTAAACCTACTGACATAGGAATACCTGCAGAAGAAAGTGCAGCAGAAAGAGCAGACAGATAACCCATAACATCAGGCAACACATTTTTTAGCAAAGACTCAACCTGCCCTGCTGGACCCTGGGCTGGCGCTGAAAATGGTACCGGACCTGGTACCAGTGCGGGCACTGGAGCTGATACTGGCACTGAGCTATAGACTTCTGTAATTACATGCAGGTTTGGCTCGCTTTCTGAAAGTGCAGGACATAATAGAATTCTATGGCAAAGTGCAGCTAACCCGCAGGAAATACACCAGTGAACTGCACCCATGGTGTGGGTAAACCTCAGCACAACAGTGTGTGAAAGCAACCTTAGGCCCCTTTCACAGGATCAGTCTGACCCAATCGGTCCCTCCATTTACCTCCGTCTACCTCCAAGCGGCAGATGCAAAGGGACTTGTGTCCATTTACACCCATCTACCTCCAATTCGATCTGCTAAAAAAAAAATAGAAAGAGATCCGTCCCCTTCCGTCTGGGCAGATCGGATCAGAGGGCCCATAGAGTATATTGGGCTGCATCCGTGTCCGCTCTGCAGTATGCAGGTCATCCGCCCGCTCCACTCATTGTGGCCTACGACTGGTTACCTAGTTGCTTAAATGGCCCTCACCCTTCAAATGGTTGGGCACCCCTGGTCTAGGTGAATTCCATACAGAAGACAACTCTACACACCACCACCACACAGAGGGCCTCCTTACCAAATGCCAAAGGCACACAAGGGTAGATGTCTCTTTAAACACTCCTCCGCAGAGACCAGGTATGTGCAAACATGTGAAGATATTGCACAAACAAGGGGCCAGTGATTATAACACAGTATGTGTATACCGCCACCACATGTGTCCTTAAAATAGGATGGTAATCTTGTGACGTGTGGTCTAAGTTTACTGTCAATATATCCGCTTGCCATTTCGGTGTGACATCCAATCCCTGAGGCCATTTAACATCCAGGTATTCGTACAGGTCTTTATCAATTAAACATCTTTGATAGGCATCACCAATTATGGATTTAAATTGGGATCTAAAGTCCACAATTGTATCATTTGACTTTACACAGTACCATTCAGTATTTTGAAGAATGGCATTGCACATGTCCACACACAGTTGTACTCATAAGTTTACATACCCTGGCAGAATTTGACTTCTTAGCCATTTTTCAGAGAATATAAATAACACAAAAACATTTCTTTCATTCGTGGTTAGTGTTTGGCTGAAGCCATTTATTATCAATCAACTGTGTTTACTCTTTTTAAATCATAATGACAACAGTAACTACCCAAATGACCTTGATCAAAAGTTTACATACCCTAGTTGTTAATACTGTGTATTGCCCCCTTTAACATCAATGACAGCTTGAAGTCTTTTGTGGTATTTGTGGATGAGGCTCTTTATCTTCTCAGATGGTAAAGCTGCCCATTCCTCTTGGCAAAAATCCTCCAGTTCCTGTAAATTTTTGGGCTGTCTTGCATGAACTGCACATTTTGAGATCTCCCCAGAGTGGCTCAATGATATGGAGGTCAGGAGACTGAGATGGCCACTCCAGAACCTTCCCTTTATTCTGCTGTAGCCAATGACAGGTCAACTTGGCCTTGTGTTTTTGGATCATTGTCATGTTGGAATGTCCAAGTACGTCCCATGCGCAGCTTCCTGCCTCCAGTATTTTTATGATAACATACTGCATTCCTAAAGTTGAAGGTCTCATTGAGTCCTGGAGCTATAGTAGCCTTCAGAAGAAAAATCCATCTGAGTTCAGTCTGCAGCAATAGTTTGTTGTAATCGCCTCCCCGTGATGGGTAATTATGGTCAAGTGCCAGAAATTAGATTTTTGGACATTTTATCACCATGTATAAGGTCACTATGCCTACCTAAAGATAGAGCTAGATCTTGTTTTTGAATACTTACTGCATGTCGGTAGATACGACGCCAAAACGCTAACTTGGTCTAACCGTCATAGAAACTACCGCATTTACAGGTGAGTAACTATACCACACCTGTGGTGCGGCAATTGGTGTAATGTTTAGGTTTAAAATTAACCTAAACATTAACATCGCAATTGTATGCCGACCACTCCACAGGTGCTTTTATACCATCCCCTAGGCTTCTCTTAGATGCTGTAGCAGCGGTTGGTCATGAGGGTGCACATTCCATCCTCCCAGGTTGGTTTACTCAATTTTACTGGTATTGGCACATTTTGTCCTGCATCAATACTTTTTGGGATGCAAGGGCAATTGAATGCTTCAATCTTTTGATTGTTTTATGGACACAATTCCACAGCAATTGATTTGATATAGATTTTTTTTTTTACCATTCATAGCAGTATTGGTCCAGCTTTGGTGGTTGGCTGTATTTTGCCCCACCAATTTGAGTCCTCACAGTGAAGCAAGCCTCGGTTCTTCCATGTGGTGGATTTGGCGGATGCATGCCTTTTATGATCAATGAATATTTCTGATCAAGTCTCATTCCCTTCAGATATGTGAACTGTTTGCCATGTCAGTAAACTAGTTCATGTTTCTATATCACGTCATGTTAATACACTGCATGGTTTGCTGTTTAGCTGAATAATTATGGATATTATTACCTCTTACTAATGTTAAATCTATCTGCATACCTTTTTCTTTGTAGAAACTCTATACCCATCTGAATTAATAACATAAAATCTCTGAAGAAGGACTTTTAGTCCGTAACATATAAGGTGTTATATACACTGGGGCTGATTTACTAAGACTAATGCGCTGCGCCGGTTCACACCTTAATTGGTGCGCCGGATAAATCATTAAGCGTGTGAACTGGCGCACACATAGGCGCAACAACGATAATAACTATGCCATTGATAATAGCGCACACTCATCAGTAATACTAGCGCGCAATAGCGCACGCCCGTCATTGATAATGGTGCACGCCCATCTCATTGATAATGGTGCACGCCCATCTCATTACTGTGTCTTGTTAGCCAATTAGTAGTTGTTCTCACTTAGGCCCCTTTCAAACTTATACAACTTGTCCCACGATTTGGGGCTGCAAAGTAGCATGACCAGTCGTTCCCCATGATGTTCAATGACAGCCATTCATATTAGTACAACTTCAAAGTAGTCCCTGCACTACTTTGGTCTGATTTTGATGCCATTTACACAGGCATTCCTTAAAAACACGGCAAAGTCGCACAAGTGTGAAAGGGGCCTAAATAAACCCTTTTGATGCTAATCTCATTCCTATGGTAAAAGCAAGTTTCTCATTAATATCAGCGCACACTCAATGCAATTACTTTATTTAATATAATGTGTAAAAAAGACTGCGCTGACCTAAAAAGTAGACCTAAAATATATAAACACAGGCTGCAGTAATAGGGAGATAACCAAATAACAGAGAACAGAAAAAAAAACTGCGCCACAACATGTAATTAAAAAAGAACTAATGAAATTAAACTTTAAACAGGATAGTAACTGAGTGGGATCTCACAGGCATATTAGTAGTCCATAGAAAAGGGCAAAAAAGATGGTGAACAGAAGTCCTATGTAATCTATGATGAATCCACTTCTTTACGATACCACCTTAGTGCACACAAATCCAACAGGTGAATCCCACCACCAGTAATCGAAGCTGCTTACCAGAGAGCAGCTATCAGAAAGCACAGCTCCTCATACACAGGATAGAACGTCCAGCACCACACTTCCCCAGATGAATAAAGCACAAGTCTCAGAACTCAGCAGTCAGTAGATGCTCGGCGAGCAATGGGTAACATCATGGACCATGTGGATTAAAATGAGGAGACCCTAGCGTGATACAGTAAAAGCAATGGGTTTTAATAAGAAACAAGCAGTACAAAGTACTCACATTTGAGCAGATAAGTAACGTTTTTTTTTAAAAATGCCGGCCGGCATGCATGGAGCCCTTCCTCCTCGTCTCAGGCGCGGTGACGTCACTGCACGTCCTCCCAGATGCATTTCATCTTCATAAGACGTTTTCAATGGGGATAGGGCATGCAGTAACTCACCGCTATATAAATAGAACCAAGCCTCGTTTGCAACATGCAAGGAAATGGCCAATCGGCCATCTTGGTTATGGGGAACAATGCCCATAGTTAGGAATATGTGTGTAGATAAGAGCGCGGACCTGCTATTTAGCAAAAGGACCGCTCTTAATGCAATGTACAATAAATGCACTATTCGATCAAGGGACAACCAAGCCAAGAAAGCCGAATCTTATGGAAAAAAACTCATCTTTTGGAAAAAAAACTCATCTTTCTCATGGAAATAAAATAAAAAAAAAAAAAAATTATATAAATATATATAATATAATATATATATATAGGATATTTTCATAGACCTCTAGTGGTCAGGTAGAAAATAAATCTGTGGTGACAGGTGTTTAATAAACGTGATGATCTGTAACCGAGTTATACTGATAAATCTTAAAAATATATCTCATCTAAAATACAATATAATAATGTGAACTGTGACCAAAGTGACATTTTATACAGCTTATTACATGTATCCATTATAAAAATATAAATATAACATAGATATAAATAATCGTCTAGTATTCGCGTAATTACTCGCAAAATAAGACGAATGTGTATCTACTTGCTTAACAGGGGTGTTTTTGGTGAACATAAATGTAAGAAACCCAAACATGGATTGAATAATATAAAGATCACTACAACAAATGTGAATGGAGGAAAAGCAAGAAATATTGTAAATGGATAAAAATTAATTATGTATGGCGATACAAAAAACATCACAAAAAGAAAGGGGATCAATAAAGGACCCTTCCTTGCATGATGCAACATGTGCTCCAAGAAATAAATGTATTCCCAAGCTTACTATAAACATCAAAGGCAGAAGCGCCAGACAATTTGGCATTTGACAAGGCCATGCATCAAAATAAATATAGATTTGATACATAATGACTCAAAGAAGGCATATTGAATGAAAACCTCATACATAAACAGATATAAACCATCCATTATCCCAAACGGGAAAGGGGGAGGGGGGATTTATTTTATATAACAATGGAAAATGCTGACTACCCCAAAGAATTACGAACTTAGGAATTGTTGATAAACGCATTCACATCGCTATCGATGTTTAGCCCGTAGGGGGCATAGGTCTTCAAACGAAAAATTCACGCCATCTCCATCTTAGAGATTTCCCTAACTAAATGACTACCCCTCCAATTGGGTTTAAACTTATCGATCCCCAAGAATAGGGTGTTAGATGGATCCCTATTATGTACCAAAAGAGTGTTTCGATACCGAATGGTTTTTGAAACCGGTTTTGATATTAGTTATATGCTCATTGAGCCGAACTTGTAAAGGGCGCTTAGTGCGCCCTACATATTGCAAACCACAGGGGCACTGCAACAAATAAACCACCCCCGTGGATGCACATGTGATACAAGGCCTAATGTCAAAAACCTTCTGGGTAACAGTAGATCTAACAGATGTTGTCCTTCTGTGTGGGCTGAAATTCAAGTGGCAAACCCTACATCGCCTACACTGGTAGTAACCAGTGAGTTGGTCAAAGAACCCTCTGGTAGTCACCGGGGGGTTCAAGATGTTGGGTGCCACTCGACCCTGCAGGGATGGAACTCCTTTGAATATCACTTTAGGTTTAGGAGGCAACATACTACCTAAAATGGTGTCATTCTTGATGATGTGCCAAATGTTTATTTAGAAGCTGTTTAATTCCATTATGTTGCACTGAGTAGGGGGTGAAGAAAGGGACTCCTAAGGTGAAGCCATCAGCGCCACCCCGAGCCCTTTCGGTTAACAAATCCTTCCTATCCATAGCGGAGACCATTCTCAAAGTGTAACCAAGATAGTCATCTTGGTACCCCTTTTCCAGCAAGCGGCCACGTAGAACTTCTGCTTGGTTAAGGAATTCCTGAGTATCAGAGCAGTTCCTCCGAAGTCGCATGAATTGACTCTTTGGAACTGCCTTGAGCCACGAACTGTGGTGGCAACTCCCGACAGGAATGAAAGAATTCTATCGGTCTCTTTAAAGTAAGTGGAGGTAATAAACCGGTTTTCCCTTATACCAATCCTAAGATCTAAATAGTGGATCTCGGATTGACTGGCCTCCTACTTCAACTGGATGCCTCTCTGATTACGATTGAGGGATTCCATGAACACTTCCAAGTCTTGATGTTGGCCATCCCATAGGAGCAGGATGTCATCAATTTACCTAGCCCAAAGGGTAACTTGGGGTACATCTTGAGAATAGATGACATCCTCCTCCCATCTGGCCATAAATAAATTGGCCAGACTTGGAGCGTATTTGGCCCCCATGGCCACGCCAGTTTCTTGTTTATAAAATTGGCCGTTGAACCAAAAATAATTCAATGTTGCGGCAAATTTCAATAGAGCCATCAAAAATTCTATCTGTCTCTGAGGGAGGCCTGAATCCCTATTTAAGTAGAACTGGACTGCTTCAAAGCCCAATCGGTGTGGAATGATGGTATATAATGACGTTACGTCAATAGTCACCATCCACATCCCAACTGTTGGGACAATCCCAGATAAAAGATTAATAATATTTCTAGAGTCCTTAGTAAATGACTGCATGGTCCTCACTAGGGGTTGCAAATAAAAATCTATATATCTGCCCACCCGAGACGTGATGGAATCTATCCCACTAACAATGGGACGTCCCGGGGGGCAGATAGGATCCTTGTGCAGTTTAGGGAGGTAGTAAATGGTGGGTGTACGTGGGGCCCTAGGTATTAGAAAGAGCCTCTCTTTAGATGTCAGGATTCCCTCATAAAAACCTTCAGCCACCAGTGCCTCCAACTTCCTAGTAAACTTAGCCTTAGGGTCTCCTGGAAGGAGGGTATAGGTATTAGTATCCCCCACGATTTTAAGCATTTCTGCCACATAGTCATCCCAGTCTAGGATTACAATACCCCCCCCCCCCCCCTGTCAGCTGGCCTGACAACCAGATCCTTATTGTTGCATAAAGAGTCTAGGCCTTCTTGCAAGGACTTGTTTAGCTTAGCCTTCTTCACCTCCATGGTGTCTAGATCTCTCAAGAGCACATCCCTAAACACTCTAAGGGAAGGTGCCAAGACACCTGGAGGATTGAAGAGGGAGGCATTGGCTAATCCGGAGTGTACATATTCACTCTCAACAATTTGGTTAGTCTGTGAAATCCCAGACATGTACCTTTTTTTAATATTTAATCTTCTAATAAATTTGTGAATGGTTTACATCCATCTGGAGCGACAGAATACTTCATATCGGCGGAGTAGTTCACCTACTGAAAGACTGATCATTACACTAAGGTAAACTATCTATATTGTTGCTGCACATTAGTATTCTATTTGCAACATTCTAGTAAAGTACAGCCTGAGCTCATATGTCTTGACTTCTCCAACGGGTCAAATGAGTGCGATTTATTTTGCACTTCAGTGCCCCCTTGTCATTGTAGAGTGAGTGAGTAGAAATGCACTTTGTGCAGACAACACCAAGATCAGTTGAGGCAGCAGCTCTCATCCTGGGGAGGGGAGAGAACAGAGACATTGACAATGTATGTTGACTCGGTTCTATTATGAATAAACAGCAGTGGACAGATGTATCATTGCTGTGATATTGCATCCACCTAGGCAAGTATAATTCTTCAAAAAAAAAAAAAAAAAAAACATACCGTTGAATAAATATAGAAAACTTTAGAACACAAACATCCATAATTTATTTCGAAAAAACTATAAACTTTAATAACTGGATAGATGCAATATACGGTATGTACAAAACAGAACTTTTTTATATATATTTAGTTACAAGTCCTGGTACACTGCTTCATAAGGTGAACTTGTGGAGCTGGTGGTAGGCCTTTGGGACAGTGTTGGTAGTGTATTAACGAAAGGAGGACCATATGGTTGGTTCCCTGGTGCGCCAATTGGTGTTGTAATTGGGGACGGAGATGGATAGGGGATTGATGGATGGGCAGGATTGAGAGCATTTCCATACTCGGAGTATGGACGGTAGCGAGGGGGATAGTAGGGGAGGGTTCTGGGTGGTGGAGGATTTGGGAAGTTGTAGTATGGACCAGATGGTGGTGGTCCAAACATGGGTGAGGACGGAGTAGATGTATCAGGTCTTATACTGGCTTCCAGCAAGTCCATCACTGCCTTTTTGAAGTCATGTTTGCGCTTCTGTGGAACCCGTTTAAGCATTCTGGCGACCATGATTACAAATCCATGGTCTTCGGAATGTAATTCGTCCAAGGTCGGCGAATCTTTCTATATTGCCGGTGTTACTTCCTCTTGGTGGTCTGCTTCTTCGCTGACTTCTCACTTGTATAGGCTCAGCCGGCTGATGGGTAGTAGCAGCCTCTCCTTGGCTTCTCTCCTGTGCCCCTTCTTGTTCTCCTGTCACCAACGGGTGATCCAAAGACAGGGAGCCTCCTGCTTCTTGAGATGCCTCCTGTTCCTCCTCACCAACTTCCCAACTGGATTGGGTTCTGCATTAAACATATAAGGCACAGTTAGGCACCCCCTGCCTTATAAAATTGTATAGTATCACTTTACAAATAAGAAAGAGGTTATCTTACTCTCTCAGATCCATGAAAGGCTGCAGAAACTCGAGTTTATCCGCGTGAACATAGGGAGCCACCCTTTTGCTCCCTGATCCACTCCGAGCCCCGCTAATTTTCCTGAGGTAGCGCTTATAGCAATCGCGCAAACCCTTCCACCGAATTTGTAAGATGGATACTGCAAAACATAAATAGGAACATAATGATTTATGTATTTTGTCTTTCAGATACCTGGCAACCGGTCATTCCCTTGTTAGCCTACATTATGAGTTCATGGTGGGCAGATCAACAATCTGCTATATCATCCAAGAAACCTGCCAAGTCATATGGGATGTGCTTAACATCATAGTCGACATTGATGCGAACAGCCCACATAGTTCTGGGCTCGACGAGCGGACGAACGGCCGATGTTTGATTCGAACATGGGTTCGAATCGAACACCGGGCCCATCCCTACTGACGAGGATCCTCTAGGTTTGACAGGTCCCAGTAGATCCTCCACCACAGCATATCTCTCCATTTTCACTAGTTCATCTCTGTCTTGGGGTCCCCATGACTCACCCAGCGCCGAAGGTCATTTGACAGCAACCTTAGGTAACGGTCTAACATGACCCGCTCCACCATCTGGGGACCCGTTAACTTCTCAGGCCGCAGCAATTTTTTGACCAGCTGACTCAGGTCATGCATCTAAACCCTTGGTGGACAGTCCAGGCGGCACCTCCAATGGTGTAACCTTTGGGCCCGCATAGCAGTAGTCACCCCAAAGCGGGCCAGGATTTCAGCCTTCAGCCATTTTTAATACTTGGCATCAGCAGCTGACAAATTGAAATATGCCTTCTGGGGATCCCTAGTGAGGAAAGGAGCAACAATACCAGCCCACTGGTCTGGGGGCCACCCTTCTCTTTCTGCTGTTCTCTCAAAAGTAGCCAAGAATGCCTCCACATAATCACTAGGTGTCAACTTTTGCAGGTAGTGACTGTCCCTTACAGCTACCTGGTTGCTAGAGGCACCAACTGTGTGTTCTCGTCCCTGTGCAAGATGCTGCACCGCTTCGTGTAAAACAGCTACCTGCACTTGAGTAGTGTCTTGCTGGACTGTGAACTGGGCGACCAGCAAGCATGTGGTTTACTATTGCTGGGCCATTGCCTACTCATGGCGATGGTTGGCTTCTGCGGTGGCCTGCTGCCAAATGGCTTTTGCGATTAAACTCTGCCCCCATCCTCCACCAAATGTAACCTGGGGATAGCTCTGTAATAACCGCCAGCCAGTTTGATGAAAGCAAACAGTTCATTTATTTTAACAAAACGAAAACTTAATCCAGCCAAAGTAAATAAACAGTCCAAATCCTGGTATTGGTAACAGCAAGCTCCCTGCTAGTCT
>CM053026.1:712485114-712680114 GCA_028564925.1 Lithobates sylvaticus | reverse complement strand
AAATAGTGATAGTGAGATTCAATGAATAAATAAATAGCTGGATAAAAAACAGCTAAAATGTGCCAAAAGTCTAGAATAAAATTCTTAAAGCGGTTCTGCACTCTGCACACTTTTTTTTTTTTTTGGGCTATATGCCAAGGGCATATAGCTCAATTGGGGGACTTACCTGTTCCATGTTCCATCTCGATCGCCGCCGGTTTTCATCTTCATCTTCTTCTTGTCTTCTTCTTGTCTGCTGGGGTCCATCTTGCCTGTGGGCATGTGAAACCCCACAGGCACTGTTGATGGCCCAGCATGCACCGCCGTTACTCGCGCGTGCGCAGTAACGGCACATCTGCCGACATCTCACGAGATTTCGGCAGATGTGGCCGAAATCTCGGGAGATTTCGGAAGATGTGGCCGAAATCTCGCGAGATTTCGGAAGATGCCCGCACTGACTCCTGGGATCAATGACACCAGATCCCAGGAGACAGTGCGGCGTGACGACGATCGACGCAGAGACCCCGCCCGCCGCCGCAGAGAGAGAAGACCGGAAGTCTTCAATTACAAGGTAAGTAAAAAAAAAAAAAAAAAAAAAAAAAAAACATTTCATTTAGTACTCTTTGCCTGATTTGGAAGGCAAAGAGATTTACTAAATGAAATGGGTGCCGAACCGCTTTAAATAAAGCAGCAAAATCTAATGGTAAACACAAATCCACAAAATAACATAAAAACAATAATGATTTTGCGCTAAAAAATGGGCACCTAAAAAATATATATTACAGTGTGAGCATAAGATTATTAATGATGATAATACTGTATTAGTGCACTGGTGCTAATAATAAGCAATAAAATAAATAAATAATCTAGAATCCCATAGTGAATCAAATTAATATGATATATGGTGATGAAGATGAATCAAAAATAGATACGACCAATACGTGTGTAAATATAGTGACATATGGAAATACGCAAAAATCCTAGTGGGTACTAAAGAGATAGATATAAAACGTTTGGAAAATAAACAAGCAATGGAGTCCAAATATCAAATTGAAGTGGAGAAACGATGCACAATGTCCATATGTCACAGATACGTCTCTGTAGCCCCAAAAGGGGGGTAACTGTAACCACAATAGTCTTCTAAGGCGAACGGGGAGGTAAGTGCAGGGAAAAATGATCCTTAATGGTGCTCACTAGCCTCTCACCTTAGGGCCGCTGTCACTGGGCATTGGATAATATATTTGGCTCTGTCCAGGCTCCTCTCCTCCACTGCCTCCACAGGGTATATACTTCTTACTGGGGATGTCCTCACGTTTCCCTAAAGTGCTTGGTATCGGCCACCGTCTGGCGGAACACACCTCACCAAAAGTGGGAATAAGGGATGAAAAGAGCCTCCAATAGTGAAATATGTTTGATATTTCTCAATTTATTAATCAACAAAATGCATCCTTTCATAAAAAAAACAGGTTCTAAGCATAAAATGGCGGCTAGCGCCAGTCTCACACCACTTCCGGTATCGTCCAATCTGGCCACTCCCTACGCGTTGCGTCACATGCTCGTGACTTCATCAGGGGACCTGGACTGTATCGGGACATAAAAATGCATCCACCTTTTCTGTCATGTTTTTTAACATTTCTAATAAGCGCTCACTTAGGTCAGGTTGGGATAGTGGTGTTGGCCTCCGTGGCACTTTGCCAGGCAGAACAATGTGTGCAGGAGCAGAGGATGTCCCAGGGACAGCCTCTGCCACTGCACATTGTTCATCTGGATTAGTTTCCCAGAGATTGGAAGATGTTTGGATTAGTGATAAATCCTCTGTGTCTTCTGGAACATCAATGGGTGCTTCCTCCTCTGTTTGTTTTTCTGGTTCATCATCAAAAACATCTTGCTCTTCCTAACTATGCTTCTGTCCTGTTTTAGATTGTAAAAATTGAATAAATTAACTAACTAAGAGGTTGTGCGATACATAGATGATCTAGATGAAAACTTACTCCCTCATCTCCACAATGGGTTGCAGAAAATCTAAGTCCCTGGCAAACATATAGGGTACCCTAGGCCACTCCTTGTTTCTTTGAGGTGCCGCATATATTTTCTGTAAGCATCACGCATGCTACGCCATCTTGTCTGTAAGTAGTGCACTGAAAAATATAAAACATCATTTTAATTTTACTCCATCCTCCTTTCAGCTACTTCCTCCTCCACATGGTCGGGTACATCCCAGTCTGGGATGCCCTGACCCATCTCTCTGAATTACATGTGTGTCTGTAATTTGGACTATCCAGCACTGAGGTCTTTGAACCCTCAGGCTTTCAAGCCCCCTCCTGCTATCCAGCGCTGGGGTCTCTGAACCCCCAGGCCTTCAAGCCTGCTCCATGTTTGCTACATCTTTCCTCCTCTGTTCCAGACAGGAAGCATGTGACCCCCAGCTTATATGTAAATCCTGCCCCTGCCAACACAAATTAATGATTGGTCCAGAGCTCTCCATACAAGCTGCCTGCACCCCAGTCCCTAGTCCGCCTCCCTTCCAGAACATTTCCAATGAAAGGTAAAGGGGGATCTCTCTGGGTCAGAGTGTAGGTGGCCACACCCCCCTCTATTCTGTCAGTCCCCTCTCCCAAAACAAACAACCATGCCTAAAAAGTGCAAGGCCCTGGTAAAATTTACCTAACACTTACCTATCTAAACCTACTTAGCACCCACCTAAATGTGGTGGGCGCTACATAAACATATTTATAGTTAAACATAACATATACAAAATAAGAATGAAAATAAATATAAAAAAATTATAATAAATTGGAAAAAAGTAACATAAAAACTAAATATATAAAAATGTATTAATAGTCTATTAACTACTTAACCACTTCAGCCCCGGAAGGTTTTACCCCCCTTCCTGACCAGACCAGAGCACTTTTGTACAATTTTGCACTGCTCTGCTTTAACTGGTAATTGCGTGGTCATGCAATGCTCTACCCAAACCTTTTTTTCCCCACAAATAGAGCTTTCTTTTGGTGGTATTTGAGGATGAGAAGACGTCGCTACTGGATCCATCCAATTATTGCGAATAGAGATAACAGAGGCCAGTTCTGGGCCATGTATGAGAATTTGCATGTTTTTGAGGACAAGTTTTTCAACTTTACCCAGATGTCAATTGCAAGGCAAGTACATATGCTATATGTGTGTGCTGCCTGGTGGTTTGATGGCTGTGATGGAGATTAATGCATGGGTTGGGAAGGTATTGGCTGTTGTTCCTTAGTCAACCTTGTCTTCCTGGTCAGTTCTCCTCTGAGCCCCTTCGAAAGCACTTCCAATACGAGTATCTCTGCCAACTCCTTCTGTTGATCTGTCATTTTCCTGTGCTTGCTGGCAGTCGTGACTCCGAGACCATCTGAATCATCTGCCTTGCTCTGCAGTGCAGTTGCAGCCTTGTTCATGACCAGTGTAGCCTAGATAAACCCCCCCCCCCCCCCATACTATTGCAACCCCTTACTCACCCCTTTTTCTTACCCCTAAAATAATAGACCACCCCGTTCTTGTCGAGTAAATGGCCACAACAGCCTTTATTAAACATAAACTCCATTTTATTCAAAATATAAATAACCATTTAAATAACCATAACATTAAACTCTGAACACAAATAACCATCAGTTACACCCACTTTTGTTGGTCAGTGACGGGGCTGAGTATTATACCATATCCATACCTAATTACTGATATATATATATATATATAACACCAGGGGGCACTGCGGGATTTAACCGAAACCAACTAGGCCTCCACCTAAACCGCCCGGAGACAAATACCTATCCCGCAGTGCAACAAAGAGTATCATAAAATTACTTTGATGTACTACACCGGAGGGGCCATCTACTGATGAGCCCCCCACACACTTACCAACTACATAACTGCCACCGTCACTGACCAACAATAAAACACCGCCACTCTGCTTCTTTCCTGAAATGACAACAAAAAACATAAAAACCTCCAAAACAAAAAAACTGCCTCCTCGTGTGCTTTTTCCTGACTGTGTGAGTCCGCTAAGCCACGCCCCCTTTTTATACATGCCGCTCCCCCAACTCTGATTGGCCTGCCTGCCTAACCACCCCCCCTTATTTCTCCTGGTGTGTAACTAGACACATCGTCATGTCCGGCCCTCCCCTGCATTGCCCTGCGTTCCATTCGCTCCGGCCCTCTTTTGACCAGTGTAGCCTAGATAACCCCCCCCATACTGTTGCAACCCCTTACTCACCCCTTTTTCTTACCCCTAAAATAATAGACCACACTGTTCTTGTGGAGTAAATGGCCACAACAGCCTTTATTAAACATAAACTTAATTTTCTTCAAAATATAAATAACCATATAAATAACCATAACATAAAACTCAGTTACACACACTTTTGTTGGTCAGTGACGGGACTGAGTATTATACCATATCCATACTTAATTACCACATATATTTATATATATATATATAACACCAGGGGGCACTGGGGGATTTAACCGAAACCAACTAGGCCTCCACCTAACCTGCTCGGAGACAAATACCTATCACGCAACAAAGAGTATCATCGAATTACTTTGTACTACACCGGAGGGGCCATCTACTGATGAGCCCCCCACACACTTACCAACTACATAACTGCCACCGTCACTGACCAACAATAAAACACCGCCATAGCCTGAAAGGTTCACACCTTACCCTTGAAGGCACCTCCACACCCGCAGGGCCGCCTGAATTCCCTCCTGTAATCCCAACGACCAAAGGTCGATGCCCACGTCAGTCAAATGGACCCCATCCCTCCTCAGATATAAAGGCCCACGTTCTTCTCCAGCTCCCGGTGACGAATCGCCAACCCACCTTGCCAAGCCACAAACCTCCCCACCACCTTATTCACTCTAATCCGAGCATTGTTAATGCGGTATAGGGATCGAGCCATCCTCCAAGATGTCCTGGCCACCATATCCGACCATACCAGCATTGTGTCGGGAAATGTCACATGCAGGTATGCCAGATCCTTCTTGATGTCTGCAATGAGGTCACTCACTGTCCGTACCCCCAGGTCGTTACCACCCGCGTGGATGACCAGTACCTCAGGTGGCCTGTCCAACCACGCAAAGCGTTCAACTTCAGGGACCACCCTGCCCCACATCATCCCCGGTCTGCCCAGCCAACGTATTGAGGCCTCCCTCCTCAAAATTCCCAACTGCCTCGCACCTGGTCTGGCATCCCCTCTCCGTGCTCCCCAACACACTTATGAGTGTCCGAGGATCCAGACGAGGCATTGGAGCCCTCCCATCTGAAATGACAAACATAGTGTAATTGACAAGCACCATCTCCCAGACCCCGTAAAATCTACCACGACTAAACAAACAAGTATCTGTAAACCACAAACACCAACATATTTTTTTTGATATATATCCTCATTCCCAAATCAACTGAGGCCGAATATAGGTGCGGAATCCGCCCCGATGCGGAAGGAGTGTGAGGCGCAGGCGGAACTATTCAAACCCATCCCTTTTTAAATATTTGCGAAGAACCGCCCCAAACGGAAATCTTGACAGATTCGATCCGTCGCTATGCACTAAAAAGGGGCCACCCACTCCCGGTCTTGCACCCGCAAAGTCGCCCACTGCCCTAACCGGCACGTCGCACAACCTTGTAACGCATACAATGAAATCTGCACCCCAACACCCTTTTGATCCGTCTTGGATTTCGGCAGCCGCACCAACACCCTGTCAGCCAATACCGCCCATCTTCTTCTTGGAGGGGCTAACCAACTCCCCAATGCGAAACACACCGAAAAATGCCAATGAAAAGGCCGCTGCAAACAACAACTCCTCATACCAATCCTTGCATACCACCACCAACTGTTGTCGCAAAGCTACTAAATTGGCAAATGTAATAGGCCGCCTGGTATCCTTGGTCCTGTGTTCCTTACGGTAACCCTTGACAGCCTGTTTCACCCAAAAGTCCTTTGTCCAATCAGCTCTGCTCTGTAACTTAAACAAAAAGGCCAAACCCGACAACTTCTCCTCTTTAGCAGATACTGACCTGCCCGCTTCCATATTCCTAGACACAAAATACAGCACCAATAGCCGCACCTGTGCCTCATCCTGGCCGACCTCCACTTCTCGCAGCAACGCCCCCCACTCTTTCCACACCTTTTGATACGCTGCCCAAGAAGCCTTACTTACTGATCGTTGAATCCATCCTACGGCGAACCTAGTGCCAAATCCTATATCCAGCCTGGGCATGGGGCGCCCTCTTTCTGTGCCTCCGGAGCCAGTGCCCTGAATTTGTCCCACTGGAACCGAGACAGAGTCAGCCAATGTATTCTCTACCCCCGGAATATGCACTGCATAGAGAAACACATTCAATCGCAACACCAACTGTCGCATCAGCCGAATGACAGGTCTTGAAGACGCAGACATGCTATTGATTACCTGAACTACCCCCATGTTATCGCAGTTCAAGCGTAACTTCAAATTTTTGCAAGACTGGCCCCACAACTCCAACGCGAGCACCACCGGAAACAGCTCCAGTAGTACCAAATTCTTAAGAAACCCGGCCTCAACCCAAGACCGTGGCCATGGCTCAGCACTCCAGTGACCCTGGAAGTACGCCCCATAACCTGTGGATCCAGCGGCATCGGTAACCAACTCCACGTCAAAAGTTGCTTACTGGACCAGACATCGAAACCGACCTGCCGTTAAACTCATTTAAAAACTGATGCCAAACCTGCAGGTCATCCCTATGTTCTTTCTTCAGCCTAATGTAATGCGTGGGGGCTTTTACCCCCGCCGTGGCAGATGACACCCGCCTACAAAAAATCCTCCCCATAGGAATGATCCTGCATGCAAAATTCAATTTCCCTAACAGGGATTGCAACGTACGCAACTGCACTTTTTTTTACACCCATGGATCTCCCTAATCTCTTTTTGTAGGTCCCTGAGCTCCTCTTCCGGTAATCTGAATTCCATAGCCATGGAATCAATCACTATACCCAAGAAGCTCAGCTCTGTTTGCGGGCCCTCCATCTTGTCTGCTGCCAATGGCACCCGAAACCTCTCCGCAATGTGCTGCAATGTGCTGCAACGTGGACAACAGTATCGCACACACATTGGAAGCAGGAGGGCCTACACAGAGAAAGTCGTCCAAGTAGTGGATGACGGAACCAATGCCTGTCACATCCCTAACCACCCATTCTAAAAATGAACTAAACGCCTCGAACATGGCGCACGAGATGGAACAGCCCATGGGCAAACACCTATCAACATAATATTGGTCTTGCCAACAACAACCCAACAAATGAAAACTATTCGGGTGCACGGGCAGGAGTCTAAACGCCGACTCCACATCCGATTTCGCCATTAACGCCCCTTTGCCATACCGCCGCACCCATTTAACCGCGGCATCGAAGGATGTATACGATACCATACAGGCTTCCGGGTCAATGAAATCATTTACCAAACCCCCTTTGGGAAACGATAAATGGTGTATCAACGGAAACTTGTTTGGTTCCTGTTTAGGACATTCCCTCCCACTGCTTGTAAAAGCAGTCTAGAGGCTAATTACCCGCTAAAATTGCTTTTACATGAAAGCCGATCACTGGCTGAAAAGAATGATACCAAGATGATACCTAAACCTGCAGGCATCATTCTGGTATAACCATTCAAAGTCCAGCAACATACTGGACATATATTGTAATCTTCTTTTTTTTTCATGCAGCCTCTTGGCTGAACGAAAAAAAGAGATTGATCGTTGGGTATGCCCACCATTAGAATACCTCCCTTCATCCACCCACTTCTAATGATAGGCATACATGCACCATTTATTTATGCCGAAGCATTGGGGCATCCTCCTGCAAAAGTTATGCCGCGTACACACGGTCAGACTTTTCCATGGGTAAGCCTCCGTCGGAATTTCGACCGTATGTACGCGGCATTAGGAGCCAATCGCTCCTCCGCCCCTGCTGCCCCCATGCTTCGGCATATATGCTCTTTTTTTTTTTTAAAACTGTGGTGGTGAAATTACCTCCTACAGCGTTGGAGTCACGGCTTTATGTATCGTGTGAGCAAACGCTGTTGCTGTCAAGATGAATAAATCCACGCTGCAACTGAATGGCGTACCTGCTAAGCAAATTATGGTTAACATTAAAATAAAGTAACATTACAGTATAACAGTAAGACCTTACCATACCATACCTGCAAAGCAAATACCCAAAAAAAAAACATAGTAAAAAATAAAACATTTTTTAACGCAACCGGTGCCTAAAATATATGCCGAAGCATGGGGGTCATCCTCCCGCAAAAAAGTTATGCCACGTACACTTGGTCAGACTTTCCCACCGGCAAGCCTCCGTCGGAATTTCGACCGTATGTAAGTGGCATTAGGAGCAAATCGCTCCTCCGCCCCTGCTGCCCCCATGCTTCGGCATATATGCTCTTTTTTTTTTAACTGGTGGTGAACTCACCTCCGACAGCACTGGAGTCACGGCTTTATGTATCGTGGGAGCAAACGCTGTTGCTGTCAAGATAAATAAATCGCGCTGCAGCTGAATGGCGCACCTGAAAACAAAAAAAATGGTTAACAATAAAACACAGTAAACAGTAAAGTATAACAAAATTACATACCTGAAAAGCAAGCATGATAAAACATAATAAAACATTGCAGAGTAGAATACAGTAAACAAGAGCAACAATAGAGAGAGAATAGAGAGAGAGAACAATAAAACGACAACTATTTTTGTTTGTTTTTTTTATTTTATATTTTTTTGGGGGGGGGGGGGTTTGTACTTTTTTTGTACTTTTTTTACACTTTTTTTTGTAACTAATTTTAACTGTAATGGTCGGGTCTCAAAATGTGATGGCATTTTGGGAGACCCTGTGAAAGTGTATCCTAGTCTGTGAAATTCTGTACCCTACGCTAAAACTTCACTAGTAAATGGTAGCGTTCAAAACATTCACCAATGCAAAGACTAGGATTGTCAGGACAGCGTGGACAAAAGTAACAGGTGTCACGCCTTGATCCGCGATTGGTACAGACACGACATCTTCTTTGGGGGGCTCGTTGGGTAGGGGTACTCGGGAGGGCATAAGGAAAATGCCTCTCATGCAGCCGGCTTACTGCATTTGGTTGGGAATGGTGAGGTGCAGAACCGTCTGGAAACAGAAGGTCTGTGACAACCTCTTCCTGGAATTCAAGGAAGGGTAAAGTCCTGCCTGAAGCTCCGTATAGCACATGAGCGTTCAGCAAAGCCAATTGAAATAAATAGACACTTCTTTGTACCAGCGTTTCGCCTTACAGATTCCCAGTACATCAATCAGGTCGTTCCAACAGGAACTTTACACTCTTGTTGACGACGCCCTTAGACAACACATTATCGATAAATCTACCGCTGATTATGTCAGGACCAAATTTCCGCGAGAAGCCACTTTTTATGCCTTACCCAAGGTACATAAAAACCTTCCCAGACCACCAGGTAGACCCATCGTCTCCGGACGTGGATGTCTCACTGACAATCTTAGTCGCTACATAGACAAACTACTCCAACCTCTTGTACAGGCATTACCCTCTTATATACGTGATACCACACACTTACTTCAGGACCTTTCGGACCTCCACGTCGATGCCAACACTGTCCTAGTTGCCATCGACGTTGAGGCCCTCTATAGCTCTATCCCCCACAATCTAGGACTCAATGCCATTCAAAAGACTTTGTCCAATGCTAACCTCTACTCTTACGAGTTATCTCTTTTCATCATCAGAGCACTTAAATTTATCTTGACTCATAACTTTTTTTCTTTCAACGGTTCCCACTACCTCCAGGTGCAGGGCGTCGCCATGGGCACCTGCTGTGCACCGGCGTACGCCAATCTGTACCTGGGGGAGTGGGAACGTAACTTACTTACTACTGATGCTGCCAGTGTTTTTACCAAACACATAGCGTCTTTCCGACGCTACATAGATGATATCTTGATTCTGTGGCAGGGCCCTATAGAGACCCTACACCAGTTTCTTACATACCTCAACACTTCGAACTCCCTCAACCTCAAATTTACAATGACTTATAGTTATAGTTCCATTTCTTTCCTTGACCTCACTCTCAGCAAGGACAGACATGGTCAACTACAAAGCCAACTCTTTCGTAAACCGACTGCAGGCAATACTATCCTTGCAGCCTCTAGTTTTCACCCCCAACCCTTACTCAAATCTATCCCTTTTGCTCAATATTTACGTGCACGACGTAACTGTTCCACGGATACCTCCTTTGAACACGAGGCTTCCGTACTGAGGGACAGACTGCGCGCACGTGGCTATCAAAACAGCGTTTTAAAAAACGCATATAAAAAAGCAAAATCCAAATCACGTTCAGCCTTACTTATTCCCAAACCCTGTGAGCCCTCCACACAACCACCCCTTAGAATTATAACAAACTACTGCCAACAACACAATGAAATTACTCAAATATTACTTAAACACTGGCACATCATTTCTACAGATAGAGCACTCTCCCCCTTTGTTCCGCCCAAACCTTTGATCACTTACCGACGTGCCCCGTCTCTCCGTGACAAACTGATCACTAGTGAATACAAGAGTAGTAACAAATCCCAGAGACAGCTCAAGGGCACTTTCCCATGTGGCAATTGTAACTACTGCAAATATCTACCCAAATCCAACTTACATAGCCTCTTACCCAACGGGCAACGCCTTTTTCCCAAACATTATGTAAACTGTCGTTCTATTGGTATTGTCTACCTTTTGGAATGTGAATGTGGGTGCTTCTACGTGGGCAAGACCAAATTGCCATTCTGGAAACGAATCTATGGACACGTTACCAGTATTAACCAAAGAGATCCCGATTTACCACTGGGACGACACAGCTCTATTGTCCACCCTGATATTACTCCCAAGATCTCGTTCAGAGCTCTGGACCATATTCCCCCCCCAAACCGAGGGGGTGATTACAACAAAGCGCTCCTTCAGAGCGAACTTCGTTGGATCTTTCACCTCAATGCCACCTTACCCCCTGGCCTCAACGAAGCTTTCAACTTCAAACCCTATCTTGAGGGTTTCGAGACCGGAGTTTGTGAACTAGACCTCTAACTACGGTCTCCCACGTTCAAGCACCCACACCCAAATGTATTATCTGTATTCTGTACTAGGAATATATGTTTTTGTATTCTATTCTGCATAAGCACTGATATATGCTTTTCTCATGTACTATTGACACATGTCTCTATTTATGTATTATATACTGTGCATTCGTTTGTACATGTCCCCCTCCCCTTCTCCCCGATGTTTTGAGCCATGGTTATCACTATGTTGCCAATTGCAATATGCCCGCATGTCCCCCATCGCTCACAATGTCATCATCTGTCCCATTCGGACCAACTTAGTGTACCCCACCTGCTTCCTTTTTCCCCCTCTCCTTGAATACCCGGCGCGGGTAAGACCAGGTGCGCGTGCGCATTAGCTCTACTGCGCACGCGTCACCTCCCCGCCTTCCATCAAGACCAACTGCTTGGTCTACTTCCTGTTTGCGCTCCACTGCGGAGCGCACCAGGAAGCAGGCGTTCGTCTGTCCCGCGCCGGTGACGTCACGACGCCGGACGCGGCCGCGCCGTGCCGACGCGCCCGGCACCGCCCCGTCAGAGGTCCACACTGGGAGGTTTCTATAGCGTCATCTGACGCTCGCCTCCCAAAAACACACCAGCCAATTAGCACTCAGCACCCAGGATGGCTGATACACACCCATCCCCAGCTGTTGCTCATTACTTGACCTCATATAAACCTTTACACTCTGGCCTCAGTATCATGTTGCTGACTGACCAGAGATGACCTCCTATCTCACACTCCCATTTTATACTCAGGTAAATACATGGTCTACTTCTATGTAGCCACAATACTATTATTTTTATTTCCTGTTATTCTGATCACTTCTACCCTACTCTGCTTTACAGTGATACACCGGCTGACCCACTGTGTTTAATACAGGACTTGGGCTTCCAGCCCTAAATCCTGTATGCTGGACCTTGTATTCTGAGGGGGCTCTCAGCAGGTTACTTATACCTCAGTGCTGAAGCACATCTTGTTTTTACTGCACATACCCTGACCCTCTGGACACCACGCTCAGTGGCTCCCCCTATATGACAAATAATTGAGCCTTGGCAGGACATGTGAGTACCTCATTGTTTTCTATCCCTGAGATTAATCTCCTCCAGCAATATAGATGTGACCTTGTGCAAATGTAATGTATTGATATGCCGAGACTAACTATATGACCCTCCATCTATTTAGATGAGATTCTAAGGATACAAATTGCCTTGACAAAGGACCACAGTCCGAAACATGTTGGCATCTTCCTTATTTTATGTACCAAGCAAGTTTATACTTTTGTCATAATGCTTTGTATGTTTTTGCTTCTTTGACATGTTATAAACTGTATCAACCTATTATATTCTTTTTGCAAACATACCATGCCCTACTGAGCATTCCCCTGTTCATTTTGTACATTGTTTGAATAAACGTTTACTATTTCTTCACATGCATACATTTGTTTAAAGTGTCTATCTTCACTCTAAGCATCCCCTAGGGGTATTGGCCTTTGTTTTATGCACATTTTGGCCTACTAAAAACGATATGCTTCGATATATATGCTCTTTTTTTTTTTTAAACTGTGGTGGTGAAATTACCTCCTACAGCGTTGGAGTCACAGCTTTATGTATCGTGGGATCAAACGCTTTTGCTGTCAAGATAAATAAATCCGCGCTGCAACTGAATGGCGTACCTACTAAGCAAATTATGGTTAACATTAAAACAAAGTAATATTACAGTATAACAGTAAGACCTTACCATACCATACCTGCAAAGCAAATACCAAAAAAAAAAACAAAGTAAAAAATAAAACATTTTTTAACGCAACTGGTGCCTAAAAAATATATATATGCCGAAGCATGGGGGCATCCTCCCGCAAAAAAGTTATGCCACGTACACATGGTCGGACTTTCCCACCGGCAAGCCTCCGTCGAAATTTCGACCGTATGTAAGTGGCATTAGGAGCAAATCGCTCCTCCGCCCCTGCTGCCCCCATGCTTCGGCATATATGCTCTTTTTTTTAACTGTGGTGGTGAAATCACCTCCGACAGCACTGGAGTCACGGCTTTATATATCGTGGGAGCAAACGCTGTTGCTGTCAAGATAAATAAATCAAATAACCACAATGTGTAGCGCTAACAAAAAATAGAGCCAATAGACTCATAAAGTGAGAAAAAGTCCGGTGCAATATAATATAGTGAAACAATGATAAAGTCCTTTGTTAAAGAAAATAAATCATATGGCATAGATCATCCTTGCACATGAGATGTATGTGGAGAAACTCTGCAAACACAGATGCTAATGTGTATAGACGAGTATATAAACCCTCCAATGGTTATGGAATGCATACGCTTACCAGCGATGTTGGACCCACCTACCATACGGCAGTGGGTCAGTAAGGCTTATGGTAACTCCTGTAGGTGGCGCTCAAGGGATGAAAGCTGGTCGCTGGTAAGCGTATGCATTCCATAACCATTGGAGGGTTTATATACTCGTCTATACACATTAGCATCTGTGTTTGCAGAGTTTCTCCACATACATCTCATGTGCAAGGATGATCTATGCCATATGATTTATTTTCTTTAACAAAGGACTTTATCATTGTTTCACTATATTATATTGCACCGGACTTTTTCTCACTTTATGAGTCTATTGGCTCTATTTTTTGTTAGCGCTACACATTGTGGTTATTTGCTTGTTTGACTTTGTTTGTTAGAGTGTTGGCTGCTTTCACATATATTTTCAGGATATTCACTGTACACAGTACACTATAGTATTATTTTTTGGATTGATTTCATCATTTTCACTTTTTGAGTTAGCGCAGTGTTTCCCTCACTCCAAGATAAATAAATCCGCGCTGCAGCTGAATGGCGCACCTGAAAACAAAAAAATGGTTAACAATAAAACACAGTAAACAGTAAAGTATAACAAAATGACATACCTGAAAAGCAAGCATGATAAAACATAATAAAACATTGCAGAATAAAATACAGTAAACAAGAGCAACAATAGAGAGAGAGAGAGAGAGAACAATAAAACAACAACTATTTTTTATTTATTTTTTTTATATTTTTTGGGGGGGGGGGGGGTTGTACTTCTTTTTTTTTTTTTTACACTTTTTTTTGTAACTATAATTTTAACTGTAACGGTCGGGTCTCAAAATGCGATGGCATCTTGGGAGACCCTGTGAAAGTGTATCCTAGCCTGTGAAATGCTGTACCCTACGCTAAAACTTCACTAGTGAATGGTAGCGTTCAAAACATTCACCAATGCAAAGACCAGGATTGTCAGGACAGCGTGGACAAAAATAACGGGTGTCACGCGCTTGGTACAGGACATCTTTGGGGGGCTCGTTGGGTAGGGGTACTCGGGAGGGCATAAGGAAAATGCCTCTCATGCAGCCGGCTTACTGTATTTGGTTGGGAATGGTGAGGTGCAGAACCGTCTGGATGCAGAAGGTCTGTGACAACCTCTTCCTGGAATTCAAGGAAGGGTAAAGTCCCGCCTGAAGCTCCGTATAGCACATGAGCGTTCAGCAAAGCCAATTGAAATAAATAGACACTTTTTTGTACCAGCGTCTAGCCTTACGGGCAACTAGATACGGTGCCAACAACTGGTTGTTGAGATCCACCCCTCCCATATTTTGGTTATATTCGTGGACACAGAGGGGTTTCTCCACAACACCAGCCGCCGTACGAATTTGGACTGTCGTGTCTGAATGAAGGGAGGTAAGAACGAAAACATTCTTATCCCTCCACTTCACAGCGAGCAAGTTATTACACTGCAAGCAGGCTCTCTCCCCCAGCCTAAGATGGGAATCTACAACCGCTGGCGAAAGCCCCGGCAATTAGGTCACACAGTGCCACATGCTCCAATCTGATGATCAAATAAGTGACTAAACAGTGGCACGCTCATGTAATAATTGTCCACGTACAAGTGGTACCCCTTTCCAAATAAGGGTGACACCAAGTTCCACACTATCTTGCCAGCGCTCCCTATGTAATCTGGACAGTTTTCTGGCTCTACGTAACTATCTTTTCCCTCATAAACCGAAAAGCTCCACGTATAGCCTGTTGCCCTGTCACTAATGCAGCGATCAGAAAAACGATCGTTTAGGGACACTGGCAAAAGGGTTACCTGGGGGGCAATCAAGGGGTTAAACCTTTATTAGGGGGGGGGGGTAGGGGGCTACCTTGGACCTAAAGGGGCCTAAAGCTAACTGCCCTGATACTTGTTACAGTCACAGTTGAAACTAAATGCAGTGATCAGTAAATAAATGACCACTGCAATCAGTGACACTGTGACTGGGGGGGCAGGGGGTGATCTGGGGGTGAAATGTGTGCCTACGTGTGCTGGTGTCAGTGTACTGTTTGCACTTACTTGTGTGTCTTCACTCCTCAGCGTCGCGGTCAGAAAGACCGCCACAAGGAGTGTGACATCACTTCCTCCTGCCTGTGTTAACAGTTCACAGGCAGGGGAAGCTTCTCATTCGCCAGGAGCGATCGTGAGGGGGTGGCCAGAAATCTCTGGCCGCCCCCTCATCTCGGATCGCTCCTGAAGCGAAGCCGACCTTCTCCGTGGGCGCGCGGGGGGGGTCCGATTGGAAGGCAGGCACGTACAGGTACCGGCTTTTGTCTGTACGTGCCATTCTGCCAACGTAAATGTACAGGAGGCGGTCGGCAAGTGGTTAATAGGTATCACTAGCTTATTTTTAGACAGGTCTAGATGGTTAGTTAGTTATTAAAGTCTCCCAACACGAAGAGCAGCAGGCCATGAAATTGTGACATAATTTGACCGGGTACTTGGAATCGCACTTACCTGCAATAATTTCTTTGTAGCCATATAGGGAACATATACTGTTGGTAAAAACTATATTAAATAATGACCTGCCCTCTATATTTTTTACCCCCACCGCCAGTGTTGCCAACCCACCAGAATAAAATTTACTGACACAACACACAAATTTTACTGGCAAAACCCAATTTTTACTGGCACTTTCAAAACTTCACAAAATTACATATTTTAATGCAAATTATTGTATTTATGCTACAAACAAATAAAACAATATAATATAGAGGAGATTTCAAGCTCAAAAATAAAATAATATTTATTAAATAGTAAGAGCGGGTTAATATAACCCATCTGTTTGTCACCTGCAGTGGGTATAGATTCAGAATCACTCCCCCTTAAACAACTGAAATGAAGACCGATGCAGTTTTAGCCAGCTGCATTTACTTAGTGCAACTTAAACGTACAAGTGAAAAGAAAAAAAAAAAATCCCACTTACATCAGCATCCATCCTTGCAGAGGAGTGGGAAAACCCATGTAAGAGGGGATGGTGGTACTGGTGTTTTCCCACTGACAGCCAATGTAAGAGGGTAATGTGAAATTTTACATTGGCTGTCAGTGGGAAAATCCCAGTAACATTCCCCCTCTGACAGCCCAATGTAAGGGTGATGGTGGTACTGGGGTTTTCCCATGGACAGCCAATGTTTGAGGGTAATGTGAAATGTTACATTGGCTGTCAGTGGGAAACCCCAGTACCCCAATTACCCCTCTTACATTGGCTGTCAGTGGGGGACAAACCCAGTTACACCCCCCTGGTTATCAGCAGGACCAGTACCCTACCTAGTACCAATATGTAACCAAGTTCTCTTTTGGTGATAGAAGTAAATAGTACAAAATAGAGAATCACTCTCCAACTGTCACAAACGGCAATAACAAATAGTCTTTTCAACATAACAGGCAAAATAGAAATGTATTGTACTTCAACCTTGCAGCAGTGGACAATGGAACAGGTGTCCCCATGTGAAGGATTGGCTCCCCCCTCCAGTTCCACTGACAACTGCCATTTTGTCAATATGTAATTTTTGTCCCTTTTTAACACTTTCCTAACAGTGACAAACGGCTTCCAAAAACCTGAAGCAAAATTACCATTTTGTTAAAGACACATTTAGCAGCTTGTGTAGACAAGGTTATCCCCCATCATTTTCATAACAGTAATCCATGTGCTAAAATTTAAATGTAACAGAATCTTCCTGTCTAAAAATGTGTTGTACAATTACATGTTACATCAGAAAAGAATCACATTTCTGCAGTTATTCCTCTTCTTCCACCAGCACCACCAGATCATCTTTGTCCTTGCCAGCAGCAGAAGACACACACAGTGGCTTACGTTTACGGTCTGATAAAGTTTTTTAACCTTGTGGTCATACATTGTAACGTCAACCTTTTCAATCATGTGCTGAGTAATCTTTCCTGGGCCACTCTTTACTGACAGCAGTCCTTCCAACATTGGAGTTGAAAGTTTATTCCTATGATCAGTTTTCATTAACTTTACAGAAGAGAACACACGTTCTACCTCAGCTGTCCCATGGGGAAGGGAAAGCATATTTTTTGCAAATTTAACCAGATGTGGGAAGTTAGGTACTTTATGATTGTCCGGATCGATACTACAGCTTTGTCCTACCATGTGCCAAAAAGAATCATAAGTGTGAGTTTCAGGATCACTAAAATCTGTCACTTGGTATTCTATAAATTCAGTATGCAGAGGATCAAATTCAGATAGGGGAACAATTTGAGGAAAATGCTTGGCAAGTTCTAAAATGTCCCCAGAACTTGCACTACACCGGTTTTGAAGGTTTTAGTAACGCCAACAGCTGAATGATTCAGGTACCAATAGGCATTCGTTTTTTAATTGCAGTTAGAGCTTTTGTGTAAAATGTCGTTACTTGCACCATGAACTGGTGAACAGCTGACAAATCATCTACTGTAGACAACTGTTCTTTTGTTTGGTATACAATAAAAATGGCATCTGTCGATTTGAAGTTTGCACTATTAGTGTGGTCAAATCGAATCAGTGCATCATTGTGAATGGCAATTAACAGCTCTGGCTTGATAAAGTAGCCCATGAGGAGACTTTTCAGCAGTTGGCAATACTTGAAGTACAAGTCAGGTAAAATAGGTGAATTACTCTGGAAAATTTTATTGAACTGTGTGAAATTTGGCAAAACTGCTTGAAGAAACAAAAAGTAGCACTTAGTGATAGGATCCTGTAGCCTAATGCTTATTCTGTCAACAGTTACCAAGCGATCTGAATCATCACTTGACTGAAAATAACTTAAGAGGGCATCATATTGATTCAGAATGCGGTTGACACAATCAAGCATTGAAAGCCATCTGGTAGAACAAAGCTGTAGAATCTTTAGACAATCTGCATCTACAAATTCCTGAAATTCATGATACAACTGTAAACGTTTACAACTATGTGCAAAGTGGCTATGTATGTCTCTGCAAAGTTGCTCAATAGTTTTTGGTATGGCTTTACAGGCATCTGCAGCACACAAGGCAGCAACATGGCAGGTACAATGAATGTGAAAAATATAAGGTTACTCTACTTTGAATCGGGACAGTACAGAGTTTCTAGGACCAACCATTACACTTGCACCATCTGTACCAAGAGCCATTACATTTCTTAGGGGTATACCATCTTCTAGAAAAGCCTGTTTAATTTTCTCAAAAATAGCATCAGCAGTTGCTTCAGTAAGATCAAGGAGGCGGTAGAACTGGTATTTGGTTCTACCAGCTTCTTCATCGAAATAAATAACAACCATAGCTAATTTTTTGCTTGTTGATATGTCAGTAGTTTCATCAATCAGTAAGGAAAAGTGACAATATGCAAGTCTTTTGCACAACTCCTCTTTGAGACACTTGCCAATGACATTCTTAACCAACATGGAACCTTTAGTTCGCTTACAATTGATGGATTTTGCGATTTTGGAGTCTGGAAACCAGTCAGAGACATTAATGCTAAGATCATCTAACAGGCTTAATGGCAAAAAAATTTGTGCAATACAATTTACCATTTCTAGCTCACTTTCAAAAGTCCTTTCCTTATGAGCCAAGAATACTGGATCTGGTAGTGTTTGCTTAGCAAAACTAACAATGCCAGCACTGGCTTGCCTAGCTGCAGCAATAGCTTTGTGTTTAGAACTTGTGCAATGACTGCGTACATCACGAACACTACCATATGCAATGCTGAAGACTTTTTTGCACCACGCACACTTTGCATTGTGTTTTGATTCAGCATCTGCTCTTAACCAGAATTTAAACTCAACATCTGTCAGCCAAGCAGCAACAAAAGAACAAAGCCTAGCTTTGTGAGTTTTTTTTGCACGAGGTTGTGGTGGTGCCTCTGCCATCATGTCTAAAGCAGAACTGCACTGCAGAATACAGACAGCGCAACCGCAACACCACAACCTACGGCAAACTAAAGCCCAGAAATGTGTTGTATTACAAGGTGCAAACTTGCTTTGAACAAATCTTAAAAGAATGTGCCGTGAACTAATAGAAAACGGCCTTGTGTGCTGCAGATGCCCTCCTCAGAAAAACCCAATAGCTATGAAAACTGATCACAGGAATTTATTAAAAGATTAACACCGAGAGGCATCACATGTGAAGTTCTGCAGGTGGATGTCTACAAAAAAACAAAAACAAAAGAAATAATGTAGTCTATGTTGCCCGTTTTCCTTGAAATGTGTGGTGCTAGTATAATACAAAAACACTTAAGCCCCATACACACGCGCGGATTATCCGAGGACCAGGTCCGTCGGATCATGTCTGTCATACTTTGTCCGATGTTGGTTTTGCGTACACACGGTCGGACAAAGTTGTCGGAAAATCCGATCATTCTGAACGTGGTGACGTTTGTTGCCTACGACGGGACTACGTAGAGGCTAGTAGCCAATAGCTTTGGTCTTGTAATGTGATCTGAGCATGCGTGGCACTTTGTCCGTCGGACTACCATACACACGATCGGATTTGGTGTGATCGGACCTTGTTGTCAAAAAATCTATCCAGCAGGAGATAGGACTTTGTCCGTCGGACAATCCGACGTACACTGTCCGATGGTGCATACACACGGTCGGATTTTTCGACAACATTGTCCGATCGGACAGAATCCATGCGAAAATCCGACCGTGTGTATGGGGCTTTACAGTTTAGTAGATCGTTTTCTCTAATCTGGTGGTGGTGTTGGCTGTAGAGCCATACAGCTAGCTATCTTCTCACTCAATACTATTTCTATGGGAGGAAAAAACATCAAAATGAAAATATTGATCTGAGAGAACAAAAAAAAGCCAAGTCCAGGAAAATCTACCTATATAAAACAACAAACAGAAGGGAGGAAACCTAAAATGAGAAAACAGCTAAGTGATTAAAAACCTCCACCAGAAATTAAATTGTGTACTTATCGTAATCAGTAGCTGTGGTATTTGCAGGCAGCCCTTTCCCAGGGCAGTAAAACTTTGTCCAAGAAGTCTGGAAGGAGCAGGCTGGTCCAAGAAGACTGTCACTGGAAGGAGCAGGCTGGTCCAAGAAGACTGGTAAAATCTACATACATAAAACAGGGAGGAAACCTAAAATGAGAACAGCTAAATGATTAAACCCCCCCCCCCCCCTCACAAATAAAGTTGCATACTTACTGTAATCTGTAGCTGTGGTATTTGCAGGCAGCCCTTTCCCCTAGGGCTGTAAAACTTTGTCCAAGAAGACTGGAAGGAGCAGGCTGGTCCAAGAAGACTGGTAAAATCTACCTACATAAAACAGGGAGGAAACCTAAAATGAGAACAGCTAAGTGATTAAACCCCCCCCCCCCTCACAAATGAAGTTGCATACTTATCGTAATCTGTAGCTGTGGTATTTGCAGGCAGCCCTTTGCCCAGAGCAGTAAAACTTTGTCCAAGAAGACTGGAAGGAGCAGGGCAGGCTGGTCCAAGGCGGCTGGAAGGAGCAGGCTGGTCCAAGGCGGCTGGAAGGAGCAGGCTGGTCCAAGGTGGCTGGATGGAGCAGGCCGGGTCCAAGGCGGCTGGATGGAGCAGACTGGTCCAAGGTGGCTGCCGGCTGGATGGAGCTGGCTGGTCCAAGGCGGCTGGATGGAAGGAGCAGGCTGGTCACAGTGGGGTCACTCACTGGGGTGGACCGGTGGAGACTGGAGAGGAGGAAAATCTACATGAAACAGGCTGTCCCCAAAGCAAACCACAGAGAGACTGCTTCCCCCCAACACCCCCCCCCCACCGCCACAGAGTCCCCCAGTGTGTACTGTCAGACAGCACCACCCACACCCACCAGTCAGACCAGTGCCTCCAAGCCCAACCCAAAACCCCCAGGTCCCCCTTACTACACTACTCTACTGTACTGCAGTGCAGTCTGCTCTGCTGCAGGGTGCAGGCAATGGCATGCATCTACAGTCAACAGTGTGGAGGGCACAAGCACAGCAGCAGCACAGTCAGGGTCAGTCAGAGACTCAGGGCAAGTTGCAACACAGAGGGGGCTTTTGTCTGGGGCTGGGACAAGTACACACAAGTTAAATTCCCCAGGCCAGTTTGCTCCCCCCCCCAGGCCCACAGTGACTGCCCCACAGGCCCACGCACATTCCCCAGCCCCCCACAGGCCCACACACATTCCCCAGGCCAGTTCGCTCCCCCCCCCACAGGCCCAGTTACTGTCAGACAGACCTAGGTAAATTAAATTAGTAACAGTCACTCACCACCGAGTGAGAGACGGCGGGCAGCAGAGCACTGCAGGCTGGCGGGCCTAGTCGCCCAGGGCTGGGCAGTAGGCAGGTGAGGTCGGTCGGTGCTGCTGGTCAGTCACTTGCTGGGGGGGGGGCGAGTGGTGGTGGTGCCAGCCTGGGTCCGGTGTTGTGTGGTTCGGTTCTTCGGTTCCCCCCGGCCGTGAAACGTGACACTCTCCCCCGGCACGCCGTCGCCGCCGCTCAGGTCTCTCTCCTGACTCCCACGAGGCTCCTCAGTCAGCCCGCTCGCGTCCAGGCTGTTTATAGGCTTGGCGGTGTGGCGCGAAAATGCGCCAAGATGATTGGCTGGCTGCGCGTGGTAGGTGGGGCGGGCTGAGACTCGGAGGCGGCGCAGGCAACTCGGCGAATCGATTCGCAACTTCTTCTCGTTCTCGGGGATTTCCGGCGGCGCATGCGCAGTTCTTACCGGAGCGGATCAACGCCATTTTTACTGGCACTTTTCCCTTACCACGGACATTTACGGGCACCGTAAAAATACCTAGTTTTTACGGGCTGCCCGTAAATCTACGGGCGGTTGGCAACACTGCCCACCGCGCCAACTAATAGGGAAAATTTAAATATTAAATATATTGGTGACAATAAATAAATACATTTGTGAAAATAGCTGCTACTTATAATATAGAAATGTAAAATCTGCAATTTGGCCTAAAAATATATAAATATATCTAGGAGAAAATTTGTAGCGCTTATGTGTAAAAACTCATACAAATTTCAAAGTACAATAATGTGATATGTGAATAGTTTTCATATAAAAAAACTAATAAAATCAAACATACAAATGTAAATATAGATATAAATCACCCTAGTGAAAAAGTGATGAAAATACATATATTATATTATATATATATATATATATATATATATATATATATATATATATAGTGATAACGGAATATAAAGTCCAAATATGTGAGCAATGACGTGAAAAAGCAGCAAAGTATCTCTTCAAAGTGTGTCTTCAGTACAAAAATCTTCAAACAAATCTTGGAAAATCCACCCCACCACGTGCTCTGTGACACCTCTCCCTCTGAAGAGCAAACTCACCAGATCACAATGCCTCCCACTCTCGTGTTTGGCCAAAGCGCTTTTTTCCCACTTCAGGGGTTAATAATGTCCATCCACTCGTTCTATTTATTGTATGTTAGTATGACTCCATATGTAAGAAAAAGTAAGTGCTCCACATAGTGTAATAAAATTCAACCAGTTTAATATATCACACTAAAAACTTCCAATGGTAAAACTCACATTTCTCCAAATAAAATCACGCCTTCAAATAAAATCACAGCAAACGAACTATAGTGGACAAATAGTAGACTGCGGCCACGGCGGACCAGAGGTGTGCGCTCAACCGTTGTATCTCACCCACTCCAAGGTCTCTCCGTTTTAAGCAGCAGTGTAATTTTTTTTAGCAGAGCAGCATCTCACATCAGTACAAACACTTGTCCTGTAGCCACGCCCCCGACATGTTTCGTCGTAATGACTTCCTCATGGGGTTGGCTACACAACCCATCACTCAATAATTTATAGCTCCACATTGACTGTCACATGACTGCCCTCAGCTGTGCATTAGCAATTGTAGTAAGTCCTCCCACCATGCTAATCGGGGCATCCGCCTCCATATGTATGTATACATGTGCCAGTATCCAATATAGAGAGCCCCAATCATATTCATATACTATTTACTGTAAAAAGTTTTATATAGTAGTGTCAGCAGCGCTAGCCACTGTTCTTACCAGTGGGCGCGCGCACGCTGACACTCAGATGCGTCCGCCCAGGCTCAGTCCATCGCATTGCCCTTCATGTTAACTCCCGCGCATGCGCATTAGCCTCAACAACGGAGCTCTCGCGCATGCGTAAAGCGGCGCTTTTACACAATCATCCTAGATGACGGCACGCTCGCGCACACATCGTGTCCCCATCGCAGCATTTAACCACTCGGAACTAAGGCAGCATCTAAATTTAACAATGCAATCTTGCTGGGAAACGGAGTTAAACAATTCATAGTGCATATTCATGCTCATTTCTATTGCTAAAAGTCAAAATATCTTTTACTTTTAAAACAACCATACTAATGAGCATTATTTCAATATAAAAAACACAATCCTTATAATTTATTAAATCTCTAGTTATCTTTCACAATAAGACTTGTGTGGATATGACGCATATAAGCATGATATCATTAAAATTTCACTGTATATAATGTAAATTCCAATTAAAACCATAATTAAAATTACAGTTACAATTAAAACTACAAATACACATAAAAATAAATACAAATAAAGATAAAGATAAAAATAAAAATTGAAAGATGAAGATTAAAATATATATATAATTAAAAATGGATGATTTAGTTAAGATTATTATATTTTAAAACCCTATATTATAGACGTTCGGGGTAATGGTGTGTCAGCTGCAGAGCTTTTTAAACTTTAGTATTATTATTTCACAGCGGTGTCATCTCCAAATAATTACATATATATTTTTACCCTCACTCATTAAGTAACGATGAATATATTAACTGGTATAATATCCTCGTGTGAAGGTTCAGACACCTAAAAATATATTAATATAAATGCTCTGGTACACTTTCTGTACCCAGCAGAACTGTACATCGCACCATATCCTTAGTGACTTATGAAAATCATGTGTCAAAAAAAACACATATAGGGCAAAGAAGTCGCATATTGAAAAAAAGAAGAAAATCGCATGAAGAAACAGAAAGATCTGAAACAAGGGATAAAAAAATCGCATAGCATAGAAGAGTCACATAAAGAAGCACACTCTCCAATGCCATCCTAATATTCATGAATAAATGAACCCCTATCAAATATGTCCGATGATATGGGACTAATAACAATCAATAAGTGGTAGTTTAGTGTAAAATAGGGTAATCATCTTAACATATGTTAACAAAAAAAACATTATTTGTTAAAAATTATTAATAAAACAGTTTAAATCTAATTCTATATTTAAACCCCTGGGTGTTTAAACATTTTAAAAGAAAAATCCAGCGAGTTTCGCGTTGAGACAAATCTCTCACCCTATTAGAGCCCCTCCAAGAGAGGTGGATCACATCTAGGCCGCAAAATTGTAGCAGCGATAGATCCTGGTCGTGTTTCTCCTTTAAAGTGCAATGAGACACTGGAATTTAAAGCCTTTTCTTATATTGGCTAAATGTTCGGCTATTCGAACCCTCAGTAATCTCTTTGTTCTGCCCACATATAATAGACCACATGGGCACCACAAAAGGTATACGACGTGAGAGGAATTGCTTGTAATAAATTCCTCGATTTGGAAGGATTCACCCTATCTGTTCAAGACTTCTGTCTTACCCCTATTGCTCACAGAGACAGTTCTACAGCAGATACATCTCCTGCAGGAGTAAAATCCTTTTAAATTTTTTCTGAGGTTCTGCTGGTTAGGAGGGTCTAATAGTTTTTTTACGATCCTGTCTCCAAAATTCGGGGCTCGCCTATAAATAAATTTTGGTCGATTCTTCAATACGCCCCAGTGTCTATCCCTACACAGTATGTGCCAGTGTCTTTCGTAGATATTTTGAAATTCTTTATATTGGCAATGGAAGTCAGAGATGAAGTTTAATTGATGTTGTTCGTTCTTCTGTTCCTCAGACTTCTTCTTTAAACAGGTTTCCCTCGGGATTAGAGATACTTCATAGATAGTTTTGTCTAACGACTCTTCCGTGTAGCCTTTTTGTACCCATTTTTTCTTCAAAATTTGTAATTGTTCAAAAAAAATCATTAACATTAGTACAGTTGCGTAGAATCCTTAGCATCTGTCCTTTCGGTATGTTTCGAATCCAAGCAGGATGGTGACCGCTGTTGATAGATAAGTAGCTGTTGCGGTCCGTAGGTTTAAAATAAGCTTTTGTACATAGCTTAGTACCTTCTTTTCCAATAGTCACATCCAAAAAACTAATATTTGTTTCACTGATTATGTACTAAAGTTTGATATTATTATTATTCTTGTTAAGAACATCTAAAAATATCATGGCTGATTCCTGTGACCCTTCCCAAATTAGTAAGAGGTCGTCTATAAATCTCCTGTAAAACTTGAGTTGTGGAAGATTTTGACTAAAAATAAATCTGTCCTCCCACTCAGCCATAAACAGGTTGGCTAGGCTGGGAGCAATTTTTGCTCCCATAGCCACGCCAACCTGTTGTGAGAAGAACTGATCTTCCCACCAGAAATAATTATGAGTCATGCAGTAGTCCAGTGCATGACCCAAAAATCTCTTTTGTGAGTGTGATATGTCCTCTCTCCTGCTGAGTGCCCAATTCAGTGATAACGCAGCATCCTCATGCTGAATAATGGTGTACAGAGAGCATACGTCAGCCGTAACTAAAAAGGTATTGGCTGTAACACTCACTTGGACCTCATGCAATAAACTTAGTAAGTCGGAAGTGTCCTTCAAGTATGCCCTGGTATTTTTTACACTTGTTTGGAGGAATTTATCCAGGTATTTGCCCAATCTTGCTGTTACCAACCCTATTCCATTTACTATTGGTCGGGCAGGGGGATTTTCTGTGTTCTTGTGTACCTTTGGTAGCGTATAAATTATCGGTATCCTGCATGCACTTGGTACCAAATAACGTTTTTCTTTAGGGTTCAAAGCATTGATGGCAAATCCCCATTCTATCAGCAATTCCAACTGGTTTCTGTATGCCTCCGTGGGATTTGAACATAATCTTTTATATGTTGTAATATCGCCTAAGAGATCATTCAGTTGGTTAATTTAAAAGGCCTTGGTCATCACTACCACCCCTCCCCCATTATCAGCAGGACGTATAATAATATCCTTTCTTTCCTCCAAAGCACGCTAATGTATTCAGGATTAATCAGTTTTTTGGGGATTAACTCTTCAATATCCTTAAAAACTAAATTTTTAAAAACTTCAATAAAATGGTTGCTTGGATTCTGAGGATTAAAAATCGATTTTATTTATATTTCGTAACCCACTATCGACTTTCTCTGTTATGCATGACACTTTCGGCTTAAAACTTGTAGGTGCACTTAAAAAGTATTTTTTCATATTTAATGTTCTGATGAATTTATGTGTGTCAATATATACATCAAACTTATTAAAACTTTTCTTTGGAGCACATTTTAATCCCATATTTAATATATTTAACTCCTTTTGATCCAACTCAATTTTACTTAAATTGAATATTCCATCATTTAGTTGTCCCGCATTCGTTTTTTTGGATTGTACCCGGCGTCCCGATGTACACCCCCTTCTCTTTGGGGACCAGTTCTGTCCTTTGTTTTGATAATAGGGAGGTGGGTTTCTCTCTCCTCCCTTGTTCATTTGTGGATTCCTCTTTGGTGTACCCCCTCCTTTTCCACCCCTCCCCCGTTGTCCTAGAAAAGGGGAAGGAGGATATTGGTTGCCGTAGTAATCATCATCCGCCAACACTTGATATCTATTGTACATTGGTACTTCTCCTCTTGGGTGCCAATTTCTCCTAGATATATTTATATATTTTTAGGCCAAATTGCAGATTTTACATAAAGGGGACATATTAAAAAAAAAATAAGCGACCCTCTGTGTCAATTAAAACATTAATAGATTATAACAGGGTCCCTTGACTCACTATGACACCAACCACCCTAGAATATGAAGAATAAACTGAGTGCAATTGATGTATAATTTGCCATTAAGGGAACTGGGGCATGTTTCCTGATGAAGTGCGTTTCTTGTAATATTATGGAAGAGTTCAGTCTTTTAATAGTACACAAAACCGCAAAGCGTTTAGTAGCATCGGCCAGTCCCCTAACATTGCTAAACATTCTAATAGTCCTAGCCATTTAACCTAGAAGGGCAATATGCACCCTTTTATAAGTTGATAATACTGGCTCATGAAATAAAGGAAGATATATAGTGACCACCTGACAATCTCAATATCTGAAGGTCCACAAAGCTGTGCATGTTATAGTTTTTCTGAAAACACTTGGGAAATTCCATAGCAAAGTACATGTGATATCAATGATGGTATAAACCAGTCAAGCACACTTGCAGACTATAGAACCACAGAAGGAGACTTGTATTGAGCCAACCGGGCTCTCGAATGGTAAGGTAAATAAACATGTAGTCCACATGGGGGCCAACAGTGGAAGCTCAACCAGATGTACATTAGAGCTTCTCTGCAACAGTCAAGTTCAACATTAACCATGAAAAATTATCCAACCATAGCAGAAAGTAATCTATGCCTATACAAAAATGTTAAAGGCCATTTGTAAAGAGTAACATGAGCTTGCAAAATATATTGTAACATCAAGTTGGGGCAGACCATTGATCCAAGGCATCTCACGGCAATCTTCTGTGTCCAGCCACTGCAGAGCCAGAATGGATTTTTCAAAGAAGTGTACCTCACCTTTGGCTTCAACTTGTAGCCTAGCAGAATATAGCATTGCATAGTTCAATTCCAGGGATCTCAGTCGACATTTCATAACCATAAACATTGCTCTCTGCTTTTGCAGCTCAAATTTGAAATATATGGTTACATATTAAATATATACCGCATATACTGGAGTATAAGCCAACCGAATATAAGCCAAGGCACCTAATTTTACCACAAAAAACTGGGAAAACTTATTGACTCAAGTATAAGCTATAACCTAGGGTGAGAAATGCGCAGCTACTGTAAGTGTAAAAGAGGGTCAACAATGCCCATTTGCAGCCTCACTGTGCCCATTTGCAGCTATAGGTTCCCCGAACTTCAAACTTGGTAGTTAAGGGTTCCTAAATGCCCCCTAGCTGCAGCCAAAATTTGGGGTCTCTGGACACAAAGGGTCCCGAAATGACATGGCTGCAGGTGGACACAGTTGACCAAAATTGTGGCCCTGTATCTCTGCGCCACTTGGAGCTAGGAACCCCAAATGGATATGTTGTATTGCTAGTTCCTCTGGGCTAGCACACCAAATTTGGGGTTCCTAGCACTAAGTGGCCCCGAGAGACTAGGCCCCAAAGTCGGGTCGGAAAAATATCAAGCACTTTTCTGCAGCAGAGAATGACATTTTCCGACCCGACTTTGGGGCCCCGTATCTCGGGGCCACCTAGAGCTAGGAACCCCAAAGTCGGGTCGGAAAATTTCATTCTGCTGCAGAAAAGTGCTTGACTCGAGTATAAGCTAAGGAGGGCACTTTCAGCACAAAAAATGTGCTGAAAAACTCTGCTTATACTCGAGTATATACGGTAGTTATTTCTCACAAAAAAAATAATTTTGACTTCTAGGGGAAATCGGGTACTATGCATTGCTCTGGCAGTGCTGGTTTGGGGTCTCTCTTCTTTGGCTATATTCCTTGGCATGTCTCTATTTTTGGAAGTTGAAGAAGTTTGTAAATTGTTGTCACAGATGAGTATCATGTCTTCTAAAATTTTAAAAACATGACAGTTTGACATCCTGTTGTACACTTTACGGACAATCCATTTCTTTCTTCCCTTTGGAAACTCCAAGATCTTTCTTTCAATTTCAATGACTTTGCCACTTTCATCTGTTACTTTTTTTTTTTGCTGAATTCCTAATCACATTATGATTATGGTACAATGCTGCTAGTTTGGTCCTTGCCTCCATGGAGTCATATCTAAAGTGTAATCTTTTTGGGCAAAATTTTAACATCATGCTAGGGTATGTTTCCAAAGCACTAGTTTGACAGAAATATGTCAAGTGAGGAATGTCTTTTTATAATTGTGGGTCCAAAACAAACAATGTCAATGCATCAAAGGCTTCTGTATTTTTACTAATCCAGGAGACAATTTTATTGTCATTAGTAAAAGGTCCATGAGAGCATGAATATTCATCATTGCCAATTTTCCAATGGTGTTCATTGATAACATAATGTAATATGGACTCCCACTTTTGCTTAAAGAGTTCCACATTGCCAATTTAAGTACAATTACACCAATAAAAGTAATTTTAATATAGGACCAATCCATGGTGCAATAGCATTGCATGACTTCTTTTTTGAAAGTTGTAACAGTTTTCGTTTCAAATTGTTTATGTAGTGTTATATATCAAACTGGTGGTTGATTGTTTCATATGGTGGTGTAGTCATTAATTTTCTTATTCCGGTGTGGCGATCTGTGCCAAGAAAGAGAACGTCTAGGTCGTCATCCAAAATCCTCTGTAGGCACTTCTGAAATCCATATTTTTCCATTGCCACAGAGGAAGTGCTCTGCGTTACTTGCACCATTTCAAAATCACAGATTTAATGTGAAGCGATGTCCATGAAGGTATATGTGCAGTACTTTGCAGAGAAGCCGGGGCTGTCACACTGTCCGTCCCCAGCCAAAAATAAGGGTTTTGTTCCTAATTCTGTTGGTACTTCCTCTTTTTGTTTGGTCCAGTGGTAGTCAATGGCTGGAAACACGTATCTGGTCTGAAATTTTGTGAAATGTAGTTTTTTCCAAAACACATAGTCCTTGAAAAAACAAAAATTCCTTAACTTTTGTGTAGCTAGACCTGGAGAGCCCTATGGATCCCGAAATTACAATGTTTCCTGCAGCAACATTTTTTATCCTGGGTTGACTTTCCCAAAGTTTGGTATGATGTTCCATTAAACAAGTGGAAGACACGACCACAAGGCTTCCAAGTATTTGCTTTTCTAATTTTTGTATCCTCGAAAAGCAATTTGCATAGGCACGCATATTGAAAATTAACTTGTCCAGATGACTTTCGAAAACAATACATTTTTCTTTCTTTTATTATCTGAGTTTCCATTGGAATAGTATTTTCATACAGAATTTGAAATTCTTCTTCCTCAAAATTTTGTATCAAATTGTTCGGTAACTTCAGATTCTGAACCATGATAACTTGGATCATCATAATAGTTTTAGTTTTTTATTTTTTTTTTCGCTTTTGGTCGTAGAATCAAGTTGAAAAAAATGTTGATCAACTCATTTTATTGGCGCTGAAATAGCAGATGATGAAGGGGAGGGTCTTGGTAAATCATCAGTTTTAAGAGAATTATTCGCATGACGTACATTCCAGGATCTAAAAGAGGACATGTCTGTGTTGGTGACTGTTGTGAGGTAGAAGGGCAATCTAATTGTATATATGAATGGTCTAGGTTAACCGTCTGCTCGCTGGCAATAGTATAACTGTCCTTGGAAACCTGTACTGGGGAATCCTCGGTTTGGGTACTAATATCCGAGGTTGTCAATACATTTTATATGTTTTCAGTGGTGACAATCACATTGACACTTTTCACGTACTGAAAATGCAGATTGTGTCGCTTCGACGTTTTGAAGTCAGTGTTCTCTCATTGACAGCTAATCTTCTTCTTTCCCATGTTTCAAGCAAGTCTCTTTTTGAAGAGATTGGAGGGGAAATGGTTGGCACAGCATCTGCCAGTAGTGTTCTCCTACAACCTTGTGTTTTGTAAAGATTCCTTTGTAAAGTGTGCCGAACAGATTCGAAATTTATCACCTCTTTTATCAGCAATAATCAATTCAGTGAATTCTTCAATGTGATTTTCAGCCATTCCAGCTTTTTTAAGCCAAATATATATTCAATCTCTTTTTTTTTTATTTTTAATAAAAGGAAAAAAATGAATGCTAATGTCTGTACGTATTGATTTATGGCCAGATCTATGAGGACACCCTATAACAAAGCATTGTGGCATTTCTTACAAAAAATAAATAAAAAATTAAATACATTTTTACATTTTAATATATATATATATATAAAAAAAAAAAAAAGTAGTATAAGTAAATAATATGATCTATCCATCTTTCTTGAACCTAATACACAACATTTGAGACTTGTAAACGTATTTTGGTGAAAATTTGTATTCTCAAAAAAGTTAAATATATATATGTTGACCTATAAAAAAAATGTAAACTCACTTTATATATGATAATAAATTATATTACTTCACACAAACATTGAGACTAATATTTTTCTACACGTACATAAACAAAAAAAGGTATTTTTTTCACATCGCCTCTGGTCAATTTATCCTTCCCATTTACAATTTAAAATGTGAAATTAATATTTTTATTTAAAATCACAAAATCAATATTTGTTTAAATATAAAATAGTATTTATTAAAATGTGTTTTAAATCCTCTTTACTTTCAAGTTTTTGTATACTTCAGTAACCCCTAAAATGTAATCTATCTTTAATATAGCACAGTACAACATGAACATGTGCTTTTTTACTATTGAAGACACCCTTAAAATTATTGCATTTATAAAAAGCTCTATAATCCCAAAATCTTTAGGTTTAATTTAAACTCCAATTTATGGCTAATAATCTTACTGGAAACAAACATTAATTGACCAAACAAAGCATAAGAATAACATTAACTTTATTACTGACAGATTTAAAAAATATTGATCAACAATTACAATTAACATAAATCCAAAACCTAGAACTATAGACTTTATCATATTTGTAAGAACAATAAGAGGAATGTGGGCCAAATAAATGTTGATGTCATTATTGACCATAACTTATTACAATTGTTATAGTATTGATGCCCCGTCTTATACCTAAATTTAAAGTTTAATTACAATTTACCTTTTTCATATCCTATTGAAATAAATAGTACAAGTTAGGTCCATATGCTATTCAAGTAAAATATTATGATTCATGGATAAGATCGTTCACCAAGGAATGAGCAGAACAATTTTAACTTATTTACTTTTATAGTTATTACCCAGTAATTAATTAATATATTCCAATTTAAGTGCAAAGATAAAAATTATAAAATTATAATTCTCATGCAACAATAAGCATAACATTTCTCAATTTATTTATGTTTCTCTATCAATATCAAGTTTTTAAATATGAATAAAAAATTATTGTAAAATTATAATCCATATTATTCTAGTTTAACAAAAAGTCAATCTTTGAACATTAAAAACAGTTTATATTATTCATCATTTTACCAAACAGTGCTATCTGTTCACCGGTGTTCTTTGATTTTTATTATTTTTTTCTATCTTGTATGTATATTAGAACTTTTAGAATGTATTATAACACTAAGAACCAATATTTTAAAATAGCAATTTGATACTCTTAACTACGTTAAAATTATAAAAAAAAAAAAAAAAAACATTGTAAGAAAAACACATCTATAAACAATATATTTATTAGATATACGATTGAATAATAAAAAAAAGACAAAGGCATTACATTTTATTATATAATATATATTCCATTCTTATTATTCCTTATTCATCAACTTATTTAAAAAAAAACACACACACACACACACACACACACACACACACACACACACACACACACACACACAAAAACACAAACACACACACACACACACACACACACACACACTAAATTTGTTTGAGAAAGAGAAATTTTAACTTTTTTAAATAAACGGTCCTCGAAAAAAATCCAAAATGAAAAAACTGTTTAAAATTAAAAAAGGTGATTGATAAATAATCTAAAATTAATTTGAGAGAGCGGGATAGAGAGCGAGAGCAGGGTGGGATAGACAGAGAGCAGGGTGGGGGAGAGTGAGAGACATTTTCTAAGGTTGAATTAGAGTTGTCCAAATATACCTATGTAGCACTGGAGTTTTTGACACCTAATTTACAATGAATAATGTGATATTCTTTGAACAGAGTTTGACTCCCTCTAGTGTCCTTTTCTTTGTATTTATGTTGTTAAGACTTTTGTCTGGCTTTTGCAATAGCCAGCTCCAATGCATTGTGGGGGATGTAGTGAATGAGGAAGTGACTCATATGTAAATTACCAGTCAAGGAACTACCTACCCACAAGGCCAAGTTAAAGAACTGCATGCTGGGTAGGGAAATAAAAGGCACAGGGCAGCCATGCTTCACTCTTTCTCCTGGGACGCCATTGAAGACCTGCCTGCAGGGAGCTGCGAGTATGTGACTATGGCCTGTTTGGCACGGAGCGGTGTCGCAAGGCCTCTAAAGAGTTCCGGAACACAGTCGTGCTGGATCAGCGTGTGTATGAAGAAGAAGACCACAGATAAACCGAAGGTTCCTGCATTACAATCACCGATCATCTGACGGAGTGGTGTGTTGTGACAGCGCCAGCTTGGAGTGGGACTGAACTATCTGAAGCGGAACAGGCCAAGCGTCTGGGCCCTGTGTGGTGAGCGGGCATTTTCCCCAAATTGATATAACACTTTATTGCTACACAAACTAGTTTCAGAAGGCTGGTAGGACCTGTAGTCCCACAAGAGGGTGTTCACTTAATTAGACTGTGTGTCCAGTGAGGCCTCAGAGTTTGTTTTTACTCTGCCACCAAGTGAATGCGGTGTGCATCCTTCAGTAAGGGAGAAGTTCCATCAGTGCTCTAGATAACCAAGCACCCAGTTACTTATACATCATCTTTCCTGGATTACAAATACTGCAGTATAATAAGCTAGTTGAAGAAAAAAGATCAAAGACTTTACCATTCACTATAAAGCGCTTATTACTTTTCTTATGCACTCTGAGGACTGCAGTACAACCTAGGGGGAGCCCTTGAGCATGTGACATATGTGCAGCATTACACTGATGAATTGTGTGTCATATCGTACTGCAGGTTTAATGTGTACGTATGCTCTGAGGAGGGAGTGGAATGTGCTCAATAGAAAGGATCTACCATATTGAGTGAACCACTATGTTCTTCTTATCTTAATTATGCCTACACTGTTTTCTGTTCCTGTCCTTTTCCCATAAAAAGATGTTTGTACCAAATGTAGCCAGCTTTAAACATCCTACTTAGATCTTCCTCCTGGCTTCTCTGCAGTGGGATGGTGCTTGGCACCGCTGCCTTCTCCTGCTGGTGTGGTGCTGTGAAGATATATTTGTAAAGTGAATTTTAGTTTCCTCTTACTATTGTATTTTTGGCAAAGAAACAAAGCAGAGCTCATTTGATTAATTACCAGGAGAGACCCGAGATTCCACATCAGCATGTGTGTAAGCCTCTTCCGCATGTTGCTGCTGGCCAGAGGAGCTGGCAGGGGTAGATGACCCAGGACTTGATGAAGGGGCTATAATTAAAGTACATAACGTTTTTACAATTTCCTCATATTTCCACATCAAGACACACTTCGCATAAAGCATTAAACACAATCAACCTCCCTCACATGTAAAATGGTACATGTGATTTCTACTGTGTCTTCCTGAGAATCCACACCGAGAACCGTATCCAAACTGATGAGATCCAGCGGTGCCTGTTGATAATCTTGCAGTTGGCTCAGGTGAGATGGAGCCACACCCTGCCTGGTCACACCCATCACGAGCCCATCTGCCCAGCAACCTCTTGGTATGCCCCACCAGGTCATTCACATGCTTCTGTACCTTCTCAGCAGTACAGCGAGCACGGCCTCCCACTGCATTTACTGCCATAGCGATCTGATCCCACAGGAGGTCTCTTTGAGGAGCTCCTGTGCGGGAGGTGCCCAGGCCCTGAATTGGAGTAGTTTGCCAAATATTTGGACACCAGGACCCAGTTTTCCTCCTCAGAGAACCGCTGTAAACGTCCTTGCAGCCTGCCTGGATGAACCCTCCCCTGGTGACTCCAGGTTTGGGGACAATCCTTGAGGCTGGAAGTCTCTGCGCCCCAGCCACCTGCCATCCTCTGGAGGAAGTATCACCCCTCACGCCTACAGCTGGAGTCCTAACCGCACCACAGCCAGACAACCTTGAACCCCTGGGCCTTCTGGTGTGGGCCATGGCAAAACCAGAAAAGGAGGCAGGAGGTCTGGATAGTGGTAATCAGCAGCAGCAGCAGCAGCAGGCAGGTAAAAAAAAACACAGCAGCAGGCAAGTTGTGTGCGGCTGTATTAAACAAAGAGGCAAAATAAGGGTATCTGAAAAGAGAGAAAAAAAAAGGAAACCATGGTTATAAGGAAAGGGTGTCCCCAACACAACATGCCAGCTTTAAGAGGGAATCAAATACTCACTTTGGGCATAAAATGGAGCTGCCAAGCAAGGTAAAAGCCACAATCTGGTGTGCCGCCCCAGAGAAACGAGATTCTGCAATGAAAAAAACAACAAAGATGGTGTTTTGTCACATTCGGTGACCCATCACTTTTGGCTATGGAAGTGACGTTCCGCTGAGAAATTTTGCACTGCGCATGCGTAACTTTCCGATATGCGTTTCAAAGGTTTTGCGACAATACGGAGCAGTGAAACCATCAGATAATGTCACGGAAGTGACATGCGCTATGCGTTCCAAGACTAACAACAATCTTGCACGGTACAGACTGGGCATGTGTAAAAGTGGTGGGAGCGCGCAAAGCTATAGCTGAATTAAATGATTTCAAATTTTTTAAGTGTTGCGGCTTATGTAAGCAGAGCCATAGAAGGATATACTCAGCAGTATTAAAAAATAAAAATCCCAATAAAAAAAAGGGATACACGTGTGTATATATACATAACAATTGTAAATAATAATGTGCAAAAAAGTAAAGAAAGCTAAATCAAATTTTATAGAATAAATACCACTAAAATTCAGTGTACGTCAAGGTTAACTGGGCAGATCCAAATATCTTCTATTGGAAACATCGTCTGAGGAATTGGTGTAAAGCAAAGTTAAGAAATTTAGCAAAATTTTTGTATATATAATATTATAATAAATAATATTTTACACCCACCAATCAATGAATAGGTGTAAAAATTGACCAACCTTACCAAGTCTGTGGAATTCTCCTTTTAACCACTTTCAGACCGGACCAATTTGCAGCCAAAGGACCAGGCCCCTTTTTGCGATTCGGCACTGCGTCGCTTTAACTGACAATTGCGCGGTCGTGCGACGTGGCTCCCAAACAAAATTGACGTCCTTTTTTTCCCACAAATAGAGCTTTCTTTTGGTGGTATTTGATCGCCCCTGCGGTTTTTATTTTATAAACAAAAATAGAGCGACAATTTTGAAAAAAAATGCATTATTTTTTGCTATAATAAATATCCCCAAAAAATATATAAAAAAACATTTTTTTCCCTCAGTTTAGGCCGATACGTATTCTTCTACATATTTTTGGTAAAAAAAATCGCAATTAGCGATTATTGATTGGTTTGCGCAGAAGTTATAGCGTTTACAAGATAGGGGATAGTTTTATAGCATTTTTATTAATAATTTTTTTTTATTATTAATGGCGGAGATCTGCGATTTTTTTTTTTTTTTTGTGACTGCGACATTATGGCGGACACATCGGACATTTTTGACACATTTTTGGGACCATTGTCATTTTTACAGCAATTAATGCATTTAAATGCATTGATTTCTGTATAAATGACACTGGCAGTGAAGGGGTTAACCACAAGAGGGCAGTGTAATGGTTAAGTATGCCTAGGGGTGTGTTTTTTTACTGTGAGGGGGCGTGGCTGTCAGCTAGTGAATGCTGATCTCTGCTCCAATCACAGGGAGCAGAGATCGGCGTCACTAGTTGCTAGGCAGAACGGGGAGATGCTGTTTATCTCGGCATCTCCCCATTCAGCCGCCCCGTGAGACGATCGCGGATGTCCCCGCGGCGATCGAGTCCGCGGGGACCGCGATCGGACTCACGGGAGTCCCGACCGGCGCGGGAGCGCGCCGCTCCCGATGGCACGGACAGGCTAAAGGAGGGACGTATATATACGCCCTCCTGCCTGTACGTGCCATTCTGTCGACGTATATCGTCGTGTGCCGGTCGGCAAGTGGTTAAACAGTGCTGTAGCGATCACTGCAGAGAGTTGGTGAACAGGTTCCTGTTGGAAGATAATAAAAAGTTATGCAAACACAATAATGCAAAAAATTGACAAACACTTTCATACACATTATTATCTCTTGCCTGATGCTTTGCAATCAGATGATGAAGGTAGGCATCAATCACCTTTTATTAGAAAAAATATATGTACATATTAGAAAAATATGTATATTCTGAAAACAATCTTACATGATTGCTTTTTAAACAGTGCAATCTATTACCTTATCAATTAGCCACTCTATCCCACGCAGCCTATGGAAAGAGGACACATACAGCTTGTATGGTTCCACAACTGCTTGCACCGAGTCATCATCTTCGGCAGCCCATAACATTTTAACTGTTTAAAAAAAAAAAAAAAAAAATCTAAACTTTTAATCACAATATGCCATAATAGATGCCCACGACAGCCAGACTAAGTTGGCATGTTTAAATTAGGTATACAATGACCTTTTAATTTAGATTTTTTTTATTTCAGACTTGTGTGTTATATATACATTCATACATAGACACACACACTCTCAATATTTCTATATCTGAATCATACCTATTGCTGATAAAGCTTCAATCTGTAGAGTTTAGTCATTATAATATTGAAAACAAGAGCAGGCCAGAGCAGCCACCGTATGAAAATGGCCATACCAACAGGACATGGCCAAATAACAAAACTGGGTAAAAAATTGTTTAAAAAAAGGCCATACCAACAGGGCATGGCCAAATAAAGGCCATTCCAACAGGGCATGGCCAAATAAGAAAACTGGGTTAAAAAAAAAAAGGCCATACCAACAGGGCAAATACTTCAAACAAGGCCAAAATGACCAACAGGGTCATAAGAGCCAAATAAGAACCCAGTGACTGCTACCTCTGTCATCTATGGTTTGCAGGACATTTAGGAATGGTTCTGGTGAAAGCGTTAAAATGTAAAAATTTTAAGTTATTTACGGTTATCAAATTTGTAAAGAATATAATGGGATCATAGGTAGAACTTCTAATATGTTAACAAAAATACTCCAGACTCAATAACCTGTGGGTTGATAGGCCGTGCCCTTTATTATAGGTATAATAATATATAAGATTTAAATATTAAATTATTCTTTTAATAGTCAATATATATATCAAATATTAAATAAGTATATAACATATTAAATAGCTTAGCTATATAAGCTCAATCTAATATAATAAATCGACATAAATCCACACACGACAGTCTCAATCAACTAGACTGGCACACCCCCCGGGCCACAGCCAACTCCACACAGGTTTGTAAGTCCATATTAAAAATATCAAGAGCTATATCCGACAAATGAACCTTATCAGGTCTATACAAACCCGTCAAGCCGCCCTCAAGCACCATATGTCGGAAGGAAACTCCATTAATAGCAGGCATAAATTTCATCACCGATGAAATGAACACGTTTCCCAATTTTTTCAAAATAACGCAGTTCAAGAGACATTAACCAAAGCAAACGAGGAATGACTTCAGAAAAAATAAAAATTGCACGAGGATATACAGCGTGAAAACACGACAAATCTGACTTAATTTGAGCTAGCAAACCCAAAGTATTAAAATGACCCAGATGTACAGAAAACCATCGGACTTTTGTCCAAAGTGCAAACACGCATGCTCAGGAGCAAGGACCAGCATAAAGAGGTCCGCCTTGTAAAACTAGCGTTCGTTAACTAGATAGCACATTCGTGATGTGTGAAATTCCGAATTTGCTAAATGCAGTGCACATTCTTTGCATTTTTAATGAATTTTTTTTGCATTTTTAATGTTTTTAGATTGCATCGGATTTGTTGGTGATACCTACAAAGAACGAACATACATATTTTACATAGGATTTGTGTTCTAATGATTATCAATAACAAACGTTAAACATATTTTGAACATATTATTTATTGTTAATTCACAACATTAAGTAAATTAATATAGACATATTTTCTGTCCACACAATTTGAACAAAAAAATAAAAAATATAAACAGAAAATAGTACACCCAAAAACACCAAAAAAATATAGCCTATTAAATCATACTTTAAACCACAAAAAATAGGCAAAATTAGTAGCCCCTAAACTCCCCAGACCACTTGCCTTGTTGGGCATCCTGCGGCTGATTTTGCCACTGACCACCATGCTGCTGAGGTGGCTGTGCTTGCTGAGGTGGGTAGGGTTGCTGAGGTGGGTAGGGTTGCTGTGGAGGAGGTAAAGTTGTGTGTTCCAAATTGCAGACGTGCGAGTTTGAGGTGAGCTCTCGTTTCCTGGCCTTGCTGAATAGCTGTACGATGATCCCTTCACATAGCTCCCTTTAGTCTGGGTCGATTTCTCGCAGCCTATTGGCTGTAAAACAGCCAAACCCTTCAGCACTATCGGGTGCTGTCGTTATCACTGATGTAGCCCTAGCCAGGAAGTCAGCTGTGGCCTCATCCAGGTGGTGGCTCTTCCTGGCTCTTTTGTTGGGAGGGCGAAGGGGAGGGATTCTGCACTCTGTGCTTGGTTGGCTGCTGGGCCCAGCCTCTTCTTGGCTCAAAAGTTCCTCCTTTGTGAAAAAACAACATGATTTTAATTTGTGGTCATCAATCACAAACCTTTCATCTCTTTACTTTCTAATTTTGAATGTGTCCAATTATTAAAGACTATCAATTTGACTCCATTTCTCATTCTTGTCCAAAAACTTTTTGGCCACTACTTGTCTATTGATATGTAACTTTTTTTTTTAACACAACTAATTATTAGGCATACTAGCATCTAATTACCAACATATCTAAAATATACACACACACAATAACACACACACACACAACAATGCTATACCTGGGTCAAGCTGAGCTCCTCCTCTTCTTCATCCTGTGTAGGATCCTGCTCAGTATCGCTGACGTCAGCTGATGCAGAGGGTAAAGTCGACAGCGATTTTCGTGGGACCGTTTGGTCTTTTAAAAACTCGAGGCTATTGAAGTACCAGAGCTTCGGAACATAGACCTTTTCAGTTCCTGCTCCAGATCGTTTGGATTCCTCAATCTTCTTGAGTTCCCTTTTGTGGACACTTCTGAGGCCACCAATTTTGTTTTTTACCATAGAGTAGGTTGCTCTGGGGTATACTGTGTTCGCCAAGTCCACAAGTTGTAACATTGCTGCCATCCTTTTGTTTTTGTCAATGTATTCTTTATTTTTCACTTGCCACAGACAGGTGAGCTCCCTATACTTCTCGATAAATTGAGCAATGAATTTGTGGGAATTCAATTTGGATTTCATCATTTTGATTGCTGCAAAACAGAAAAAAACAAACCATAATGGGTGGCGTATAGTTCAGAAGCTGCTCACAATATGGGCCTTTATTTAAGCCAGGGGTGCCCAACCTTTTAAAGAGCGAGGACCATCGAAGCGACTTGGTAACTGGTCGTGGGCCAAAATAATTGTAATGGGCAGATGACAGGTTTGGATCTACCCCACATATGGCGAATGGATATGGACACAGCCCATGCTACTCTATGGGCCCTCCAATTCAATCTGTCAGGAGGGGACGTTTCCCCTTTATTTTTTTAGCGTATCTGATTGAAGGTAAGCAGGGGTAAAGGGACATAGAGGTGAATGGAGGGTCCGATTGTGTCCTAAGGCTGCTTTCACTGTGATGTGCCACGTGCACCTGTGACTTTCCTGCAGATTATCTGTACTTTATAGTGCAGCAAAGCCACATGTAATTACTAGACTTGTGCAAAACGAAATAAAAAATAGTTTTTGTTCATTGTTTTCAAAATAGCTAATTTCGTTATGTTATATTCGTTAATTAACGTTAATACATTTTTAATAAACGATTTATTATTAATAGTATACAATATTCGTTATACAGAATCTCAAATCATATTGAATTCATTCGTTAGAACCGATATAATTTACTTCGTATTTTTGGAAATGCGTTCCTTTGATTTAGACATTCTGATGCATTCGATGCATTCGATTGTCGGAAAGCTGCAAAATTCGTCCGAACTTTGATTCGTTACGAAACGAATTGTACAAGCCTAGTAATAACCAAACTCTATATGGCTCAGTGCAGGTAACCTGCAGGTGGGTGTTTTAAGGTGGGTGTTTGCGCATGTTTACAATATTTAACAACAGTCCGAGTGCTAAATTACATCTTCAAAGCAAAAGACAATCATTTAAAAGTACCAGCGGTAATGAGAAATTAGTAAAACGTACCTTTCGTCCGTGTCTACCTTCGTCTTGCGTCTGCTTGCGTTCGTCTCCCGCCAGAACGGTACATTGCACCACACGTTCATGCTTTATACACGGCGTATGCGTGAACCCTCCGCCCTCCAAGCGTCATGACGTTGGGCCTTGACCATACACATTCAGCAAAACATCGTTATTACTAATTAACATTCGTGTCCCATCGACTTTAATTATTTTCTTTCTTCATGTCCGGAATATATTCATCCCTAAATATTTAGCTTCTTTCATTTACATACAAAGACTTCGTAAAAAGAGAAGTTCAGTGCTTCAACATTTAGATCGTGTAGGTAGTGTATTCCTTCGTATCTTCCGTTCGGAAATTTATACAGGCCGCGTGTTAAGCATGGGTACACCACTACGCATGCGTGAACCACCGCTTGCGTCGCCCGCCCCTGACGTTCCTTTTCTCGAATATTCCCCGCCCCTTATCCCTTCGTTGCGTAGTCAGAGTAAATATGGCGGAAGAACAACACGCATACAGCGAGGATGCACAACCAAGGAGGAGGAGGAGGTTTAAGGCCACCAATATGGCCTTTGAAGAAATGGTGGAGATGGTGCGGATTCTGCTCAAGGACGACTATGATGGCAAGCATGGCCCATACCTGCATCCCAACATGGTGAAGGATAAAATCCTCACCAAAGTCGTGAAGAGGCTGGAGGAGAGGTTCGGGGTCCGTCGGTCCAAAGACCAGCTAAGAAAACGCTGGTCGGACATCAAGACCAGGGAGCCGGACCAGTATCTTCAAATCTAAAAGGCGCTCAAAAACAGTAAGTACCTGTCGTACATAAGTCTATGCCGTTCATATATGTATGTCATCGTTCGTACGGTGGCTGTTCTGTAAATGCGATGTTTTCATATTTGATACGTGGTTGTTGATGAATATGTGCACTGACAAAAATGTTTTTGTTTTAACTCCATGTATTTTTTTTTTTCATATCTTTGCATTTTTCGTGTATATTTTGTAATTTCGTTGGTTCTGGTTGTTCCGAATGTCTAATGTTTAGATTTCAGAATGGTCGTATTTCCGAATGTTTCTTTTCGTTTCTTTTTCTGAAACCGAAACATCATGAAATTCATGAAATTCGAACATTTGACATTCTGAACAACCTGAACCAACGAAATTTGGATACTTGGAAACTGTCGTTAGTTCTGGTTCCGAATGTCGAATGTTGAGATTTCAGAATGGTCGTATTTCCGAATGTTACAGATTACGAATATAAACATTCAGAAATCAGGCCATTATAAATTATGAACACCCTGAACGAACGCATTTGTGATACTTGGTCAAAATACTAATTTAACATTACACACATTGCATATGTGTAGTTTGCACTGTTTTGGTCATGAGAATTTGGCATATTGAGCTAATTTTGAAAACATTATAATTTACCTGTCTTTGACCTTGAAATGAATTGCAAAATATAGTAAATTGGAATGTAAGGAGAGGGCATTCAACAGCTTTTTACACAGCTGGACTCAGGAGCACTAGTGTGCGACATCGGAGAAATTCGGTCAAGAAAGGTTAATTCTTTCAGTTTTGGTAAAAGGGAAATTTCATCATGTCTTGAACTTTTGATCTCTTCATAAACAGACAATTGTACACCACCGCAAAGCAATGTTTACTGTCTGTGCGCTAAAAGTATACCTTTTGTTTCATTCTCATAGGGGAGCAAAGACTCAGGCACCCAAATCCCAGGGACCCCCCATCTCAGCCAGACCCCCACCCTCACCGGGGCCACCACCCTCACCGGGGCCACCAAACCCCCACCCCGGGCACCAGGACCCCCACCCTCGCCAGGACCACCACCCTCGCCAGGACCCCCACCCTCGCCCGGACCACCATTCTCACCTGGACCACCGTCCCCACCAGCCTGATTGGGAAAGGAGTCCCAGCAATCCTGAGGATGTTGTGGAAGAAGAGGTGGAGGAAGTGACAGACATGTCACCAGGTGAGTGTCTGACACCACTGTTTCACCACTGTTGCACATAATCTATGTCTGGCCACACCTTTATTAATACATTTTTTTTTTCTTACATTTTTTAGATGATGTGCTGGTTTTGGAGCAACAACCGTTCACTCAAGATAGTGCGCAGAGGCTCATCGGCCAATTAATGGGGTGGAACGGGGAAATTGATGCCATGCGCAATCGACTGAACATCATGCAGCAGCAAATGAAGGATATGATTGATATTTTGGCCAGAATAAACTAAATTGAAAAAATGTAACTTTAAAATCATATCTATTTCTTTTTTTTTCATTTGCTGCTGCATGATGTTGACTCGATTGCGCATCATCATCCTTGCAAATTTTATTTGTTTAAATTGTTTTTAGAAAAATGGAGATTCTCCATAGCAAAAAGATTTTTAAAAAAACAAAACAAAAAAAAAAAAAAAAAAAAAAAATATATATTTTTTGTTCAAAAAAAAAAATCAAAAAAAAAAAAAATATATAATGTTCCAAAAAAAAAAAAAAAAAAATAAAAAATTTTTGATGTTAAAAAAAACAAAAATAATGTTCAAAAAAAAAAAAAAAAAAAAAATATAATGTTCCAAAAAAAAAAAATATAAAAAAAATATTTTTTATCCAAAAAAAAAAAAAAAAAAAAAAAAAATATTTTGGATGTTCCAAAAAAAAAAAAAAAAAAAGATGAAAAGGCACATGTGAATGTGCACAGAATAAAAAAAGTTGAAAGAAAAACAATGTGTGGCTTCTTATTTCAATGCTCAATATCAGTATATTTGTTACGTTGTTGTAGTTTCATTGACCATGTACTCTAAAATGTGTGTAGGCGAAATACAGCACAATCTAAAAGTTAGCTAGAATTGAGATGGATACCTCATGTTGCACATCAGGTTGGTTCAAACTAGTGGCAAAAAGGACAAAGATCATGGCTAGTTGCAAACATATAAGAAACACAGACAACAGTCTTTCAAATTAAAGAATATTTTATTTGTTTATTACAATAGTAACTAATTATCCAAAACATTTTGCTGCCAAGGCACTGCCCCTCGACCAACAAAGTAGTCAGTGTATTGTTGGCGGACAACACGCCCATTCTGGAGGCCAAAACCAGCACGTGCACTTTCAAGTGCTGGCATCACGGACTCTTCAGCTGGTCGTTCATCTGTTGCACCTAAGGCAATGTAGCTGGAAGCATTCCTCCGTAGAAAATTGTGGAGGATGCAGCAGCATAACACGACATGGTTTAATTTATATTCGGCCAAGTTTATGGCAGTTAAAAAGATACGGAATCTGCTGGACATTATGCCAAAGGCATTTTCTACTACCCTTCGGGCACGAGAGAGCCTGTAGTTAAAAATTCGTTGCTCTGGGGTCAGATTCCGCATTGGGAAGGGTTTAAGAATATGTGGCCCCAAAGAAAATGCATCATCTGCCACAAAAACAAAATTGAGGCCCTCCACATTGTCCTGAGCAGGTGGCAAATTTAAGGTTCCACTCTGCAGCCGGTCATAAAACTCAGTATTCATCATAACACCTCCATCAGAGTGACGACCATTAATCCCAACATCTACATATAAAAAATCATATTTTGCTGACACCACAGCAAGGAGGACTATGCTACAAAAACCTTTATAATTAAAAAAATATGATCCGGAATTTGGTGGTGGCACTATCCTCACATGTTAGCCATCAATGGCACCTCCGCAGTTGGGGAAATCCCATAAATTGGCAAACTGCGCCGCAACATCCTGCCATTCCTGGCTGTTTTTCGGAAACTGTGGAGTCAAACAAATAAAGAAAAAATTAATACCGGAGTACATTAAATTGCAACCATATTTGACACAAACATTGTGGGCCAAAATAATATTCTAACATTTAAAAGTGCATTTCAAGAACAAAATAAAAAGGTACAATTATATGGTCCCTCACCCCCTCTGGTGGCACATTAAAAAAAGCTTAGGAGGGGGGAGTTGAATGGGTATCTGTTTTGGACAAGTAAACCTCAACACTTCCAGGAGAACTAAAGGCATTAAAATTTGAAGTTTAATTTGGGTAAGCCATCCATCTTGACAAGATAATCAGGCCAGTGGACAGGTAAGAAGTGGAATAAAACAAAAATATGAATGCACATTGACAAAATCTATACACATTTTGACATACATCGTGCAAAATAATAAAAAGGATAATTAATTATGAGTATTTGTTAAGATGAAGTTAAAAAGCAAGGAAGTTGGCACAGCACAGGGACGTTGGGAGCTATTCATAATGAGAAAATAATCATGATGAAAGTATAATTTGTCCATTTTGAAGCTAATCAGGCAGGCCATTTCACTACATTTAGGCAACAATCTTAACTCAAAAAATAAGGTACACAGTGTATGTGTTTAGCAAAATCTGCAGATAGAGTAGTTGTATTGGTTGACTCTGCATTTTCAAATCTTGTATTATATTTTATTTGTAATTTTTTGGAGGTTGGGGGGTGTGGGGGGGGGGGGGGGGGGTGTTTCAAACACAAAATAAGAGACTCTTTTTAAGGGCAGGAATAATATTGGGACACATTTTAGGCGGTGTTTAGGGTAATGAAGGAAGCATAATAAATACAGTGTTAAGTACTAGACTACGTGTGTATGGGCCCAGGGTAGCATGCTGGGGAGGTTAGGGGAGGAAAATATGCATGTAGGCCACGAAAAAGGTTAGAGCATGCATGAGGACAAAGAGGACATTCAATCACACCATATTCCAAAAATGTGGAGGGTGGAATGGCAAAAAAAAAAAAATGCATTACAAAACATGAAGGTGATATTAAAGCAAAAATACTTACACGAATATAGTCCTTCTGCAAGACTTGAATGATGGCACAACATGTGTCAGGGATAATGACTCCCAGAGCCTGGGGAGAGATACCTGTTGTAAATTTGATATCCTTGAGACTCCTCCCTGTCGCCAAATAGCGCAAAGTGGCTATGAGCCTTTGCTCTGCTGGTATTGCAGCCCGCATGCATGTGTCCTGCTTCGCAATATAGGGGGACAGCAAGGACAATAATTGCTGAAAGCAGGAGTCCGTCATTCTGAGATAATTGCGGAAATCATTAGGATTGTTCTCCTGTAGCTCACGCAGCAACGGCATATGGATGAATTGGTCACGATTAAGTAGCCAAGTTTTGGCCCAAACACTTCTTATCCCACTACTGCGACTATTTCTAGACTGGGCTCGAGTCACAGCAATTACTCCAAGCCCATGAACAGCACGCTCTCTCCTCGGATCGCGCAACATGGCTGGCCAAAACGGTCGGAAAGGAACACGGACCGAAAACGTCTCGAATCAGCACTGACCAAACGTCTACTAGCTCGAAGTTAGCAGACGGAGCCCGAAGGGTGACGCTGGAGTATTCGAACGTCCTCTTTTGAAGTGTCGTCAGTACGTTGAAACGTCAATACGTTCGTGTTTGTTGCCTAAAAAGTCCGATCGTGTGTATGCAATACCAACTTGAGGGCCAACGCCCTTTGGACAAAAATCCACGGGAAAGTTGGTCCACGGTCCGATCGTGTGTATGATCGTGTGTATGCAATACCAACTTGGGGCCAACGCCCTTTGGACAAAAATCCACGGGAAAGTTGATCCACGGTCGGATCGTGTGTATGAGGCTTTAGAGTAAGAGTAGGAACAAGAAAAAAGGTAGTGAAGAAAAGACAATACCAAGCCTTCCGAGAAGGAAGCTTGTTGCAACCCTGATGACAGCAGGAAAGAACACCACAATAACCACGCTGCTTTGTAAGACGCCCACGTGGCAGGAGCTACAGAATTCCTTATTGCTTGCAGAAGTGGATCTACACAAGGTCCCATAAGTGTTGCGGGCAGGATACGCTCGTCAAATTTGCTTTGGGCACCAACTTCCTGAATTCGGAAATCTGCAAACGGGACAAACTATCAGCTATTAAATTTTCAATACCAGGCACGTATCATGCTTTAAGCCAAATATTCAAAGTCAAACATTTAAAAACAATTTGCCCTAAAACAGTAATAACCGGTAGAGACCTTGAAGACAAACAGTTAACAGCAAAAACTACAACTTTGTTATCCGAGTGAAGCAGAATCCGCTTATTAACAAAATGCGTACCCCAGAGTTCCAACACCACCAAAACAGGAAACAGTTCCAAAAGAACAATATTAGAATTCAAACCAGCAAGCACCCATCTATCAGGCCAAGCTTCCGCCGACCAATGACCTTGCCAAAACGCACTGTACCCGCAAGATCCAGCTGCATCCATAAACAAATCAAGTGCCGAAGCTGGACAAAAAGGAGACTGCCACAGGGAACAACCATTAAAATCATGCAGAAACTTAAACCAAACCACCAAATCCTTTTTGATATCCTTCGTAATGCGGACAAAATGAAACGGAGATGATAAACCTGAGATAGTCCTATAGAGGCGTTTTGAAAAAAAATTTGACCAATGGGCATGACACGAGAAGCAAACGCCAGTAAGCCCAACAAGGATTGTAGAAACCTCAATCTAACTTTATTTCTAACCAAATCAAATTCCAACAATCTTTGCATGCGCACAATCTTATCCAGTGTCAAACGGAATTCCATTGCAACAGTGTTTATATGTATCCCCAAAAATTCAATACACGTCGTTGGATAGACAGATTTCTCAGGAGCCAAAGGAATGCCAAATTCACGACAAACTATTCTAAATTCAGTAAAAAGGTATAAACACTCATCCGATTCTGCAGGCCCTATAAATAAAAAATCATCCAAATAATGAAGTAAATTAACAGAATTTGCACGATGACCAACCACCCATTCGATAAAAGAAGAAAAAAGTTCAAAGTAATGACATGACAGGGAGCAACCCATAGGAAGACAGGGTTCAAAATAAAACCCACCTTGGAAATGAAAACCCAGTGAATTAAATGCCTTCGGATGAATCGGCAATAATCTAAACGCAGACTTGATGTCAGCTTTCGCCAGCAAAGCAGATCCTCCCACGTTCCTGATTTTCGATAAAGCATCATCAAAAGATGCATATTGAACCGAACAAAGACAAGGATCGATGTTGTCATTCAAAGAAAACCATTTAGAATAAGATAGATGGTGAATTAATCTAAATGTTCGTGGTTCTTTTTTTGGAATAATGCCCAAAGGAGAAATTCTGAAATTATCAAAAGGAGGAACGATAAAAGGACCAGCAACTCTACCCTCAGCTATTTCCTATATCAATTTTCCTACGAACCTCCGTCATATGTAAAGCAACAGACGGAAGATTATTAACAATAGAACAACCAGAACCAGTAAACGAAGGCAGAAGAAAACCAAATAAAAAACCATCATGCAAAACGTGTGCTGTCAGCCGGAGCCATGGTAACATTCTTTGAAGCATCACTGGATTGGTTGCTTTTGAGAAAAAACTCCTTTGAGGCCCCTGCGGAACCAGTGGACATTTTCTTAAGACATCGAGATGCTGGATGCGGTCCAGCACAAAAATTGCATTCATGTTTGTATTTACATGAATTCAACCACTTGCACTGACCATTGTTAAAGTGAAAACAAACACCTTTCCTATAAACAGTAGGAACAGCAGGAATTTGTTTTTTACCCCCCATTTCATGGACTTGTGCACTGACAATTTCTGACGAAAAGATTTGTTGTAAGCAAACCAAGCAAGTCCAGGAAAGTTCTTATATGCTTCTAGAATTATTTCAACATGTTGAAACAAACCGCAGCACAAATCCGGTCTTTTCTCACCCATAACACTAGCAAAAACACAGAAATCCTGTAACCAATTATTAAAAGAGGAACAACCCTGCGTTTATCATCTTTTAAATCGTCCGCCTCTTTATTTTCAACCCTATATTCCTTAGAAGAAGGGAGCAAAGAGAGAAGGTCAACATATTCCCCCCTCCATATTTTTTCTTTAACATGAGCACTGGTGATAATTCACACGTCATCACTTCACGCAGACAAGCTGCAGGAATATTTAACGGAATCGACAGAGAAGGTGCATCGGCGGCATTGGTAGCCACTGCAACAGAAGTACAAACAGGAGTGCACATAGATGGCGGAGCAAGCCACACAGGGGCAACACTCGGATTTAACGATGGTAAAAGATTCTCAACATTTTTAAAATTAGCAGAGAATTTTGACATCAAATCACACATTGAAGAAATAATAATAAATCTTTTAAATGCAACATGTCATTTGACTCACCCGTGGTAGTCATAGAAACAGGGATGGATGCATTATTAGCGTCAGAGAGCTGATGTCGCAATGCCATCTAATCCGATTCCACTGATAGACAATCGCCATCTCTAAATACACCAACCTTAGAGCGATTAAAGTCAACAGGAATCATGCCAGAATTAATAACAGAAGAACCAACATTATTTACAGTTTGCAAAACAGCATCACCCAAAACCAAATCAGGACGCAAAGAATAATTAAATTCAGTGCTATTAGACTTGTTTTTGCTTTTTTTACCTTTCTTAGCAGGCACTCGCTGAGCAGGGGAATCGAACCTGCGAGGCCTCTTCTGCGTCATCCTGTCCATCATCGGCCGAGGGCCGGCCGAAATTCACATCGTGAGGCAGAGCCGTCATGATGCTGGTAGCAGGCGGGACCGGAGGAGGGACATCCATAGCCTGTGACCCGGAACAGCTTGAGGAATGATGAGAGACAACCGAGGTGAACACACCGGTCGCAGTGGAAGAACCAGCCCCAAGATCAGACACACTAAGCCCTGTAGAAAATGGGGAAACAAAGTGGGGATCCCGAGTCTCAGAGGAAGAGGGGAAAGATAAGCAGCGGCGCATCCATTCGTCTCCATCCTCCGCGGCGGCCCTGTCCATCATCATAAGAAGTAAGTTCTCCATCACAGCTAAGTGGGACAAGCTTCTCTTCGGGTTTTCTTTCTGAGTGATGACGCATCCTCTGCTCTTTTTATAGGCACTTTGCTCGCGCCAGAGGACCGTTATTGCATAAACTGACATAAATGTAACCAATCTCAGGTAAGTATATATATATATATATATATATATATATATATATATATATATATATAACTTTAATACTTAAAACATTGTCCCCCCATGATCCCATATGTGGTGGTGGGGACATGTTATGCCCCACCTCTCACTTCTATTCATTTAGTACATGAAGGAAGAACAGACTCAGAAAAAAACAGAACAAGGAAAATCATATGCAAAGCAGCTGTATGGATGTTTTTAGAATAGTCAATTTGCTTGTACCTCAATAGGGATATCCTTAGACAAGACACTGCAGATGTTCTCTTCGGGAGACATGCCAACAGCTCTTCGATATGGCTTTATATGGTCTATATTAGTCTTCTTATTTAAAGCAACCACCTGTAAAGTTGATAATCCAACAACCTTGCCACACATCTCCCGAATAATGAAAGGGCCTGAAGGTCAAATTCCATTTTTCCTCCTTTTCTTCCACGTTTTCTCGCGTTATAAAACAGGACCTCATCGCCAAGTTTGTAAGATAAACCCTTGTATTTCTTCAAAACTTTCTTCTCATAAGCTAACTTCTGCTTATCTTGCGACTTTTTAATATTTTGCAGTACAACTTCTTTCACCTTGTCCATAGATGCTCTCTTTTCCTCCACAAACGTTGCATAGCCCTTCCTCCGGCATAATAATATTTGAAAGCTGAAAGGACAGACAAGTTATAATAAGACAAAGAATGTTTGATATACTATCAAAATAAATAAAACAGACATTGGCAGTCAAAATGTTTTGCAAGTACAAATATTCAATAGTAGAAGACCGAAATGATTATAAATACAGATTTATTTTGACAAACTGTTGGCGCTATATAAAACCTGTATAATAATAATAATGAAAACTCTCAGGCAGGTCAAATGGAACTTCAGAGGGGAAAACCGCCTCCTCCCCCTTACATTAGAAGAAAGGGAGAATGCTTTGTCGTACTTTGGACTTTTGATCTTAAAGAAAAAAGCGTGGCCTCCAAATACACATCCCAATTACTTTGCTTGTCGTTTACAAGTTTCCTGAGAGCTCTAGAATGATCAAACAAACAAAACAAGATAAACACATTTATAACACTTTTTTGCAAATAACGTTGCATTGGTCAACTACAAGAAACAAGTCCATCAATGCAAGATTACTTCAGTGAAAGCTGTGGACCAAAGTGTGAATTGTAAAAATGGAATGAAACTTACCGCTTGATGTTATTGTTTTTTTTCCATCCAGGTTAGTCTGTGGGTGATATACTGCCGTCACACTCTTTTTAATTCCCAGAAGGCAGCACATCCTGTCATTGAGCTAAAAAAAATAAAAAAAAATAAAACCCCACCTTAAAATTTTTTTTATTTTTTTTTTAGAAAGTAGCAATAAAAAAAATAAAAAAAAAATAAATCAAAAACCAGCAGAGATAATACAATGGAAATTACTCTTACTTTATTAATGAATTCTCTACCCTGGTTGGAAAGAATTAGTTTTGGACAGCCATGTTGATAGATCATGGAGCAAAGACGCTGACCCACCTCAACAGCCGATTTCGATTTTAGAGGATACGCCTCCACCCACTTTGAAAAGTAATCAGTGGCAGTCAGGATATATTGAAAACCATCCGCTGTTTTGGGTAAAGGGCCTGTAAGGTCAATGCTGATGCGCTCCCAGACAGCAGACACCTGTGATGAAACACTTATGATTAAATGTGTTCTATACATACTGTACATACATACATACCACAGAATACATTTACCTTAATACAATCCAATGCCCATGGAGCTGCCAAAGGCTTTCCAACCTTCTGCCACTGGTCACATTCCTGGATCTGTTTAAAATAAAAATATATATACCAGTTGTTTAACACATGTAAAGCTCTCATAAAAAATGTCAGAAGAAAAAAAAAAAGTGTGTACCCAGCGGTCACTTTTAGCCCACCCCCACCACAGTTAGAATCACTCCCTAGGACACACTTAACCCCTTCTTCGCCCCATAGTGTTAACCCCTTCCCTGCCATAATGTAATTTACACAATAATCAGTGCATTTTTATAGCACTGCTCGCTGTATAAATGACAATGGTCCCAAAATAGCGTCAAAAGTGTCCAATGTGTCCGCCATAATGTCGCAGTCACAATAAAAATGGCATTAAAATAAAAGTATGAATAAAAATGGCATAAAACTATCCCCATTTTTGTAGATGCTATAACTTTTGCGCAAACCAATCAATATACGCTTATTGCGATTTATTTTACAAAAAATATGTAGAAGATTTTATGTGGGCTTAAAGCGGAGTGCCACCCTAAAGTGGAACTTCCGCTCATCGGAACCCTCCCCCCTCCGTGTCACATTTGGCACCTTTCAGGGGGGAGGGGGGGTGCAGATACCTATCTAAGACAGGTATTTGCACCCACTTCCAGGCATAGACTCCCACGGGAGTCTATGCTTCTTCCTGTCCCGTCGCGCTGTCTGCTGAGACACACACCCAGGTCCCAGAGACAGCGCGGAGCATTCCCATTGCGCTGCGGGACTCGCGCATGCACAGTGGGGAACCGGGAAGTGAAGCCGCAACGCTTCACTGATTCCCTCAACGAGAATGGCGGCGGCGGCAGCCGAGATCCGAGCGATTTATCGGCTTCGGCTGGCGACATCGCTGGACCCTGGAAGAGGTAAGTGTCCATTTATTAAAAGTCAGCAGCTGCAGTATCTGTAGCTGCTGGCTTTTAATATTTATTTTTTTGGTGCAATCCCTCTTTAAAGTGAGTTTTTTTTTTTTTTTTTTTTTAATATATATATATATATATATATATATATATATATATATATATATATATATATATATATATATATATATATATATATATATATATATATATATATATATATATATATAGTAGGGGATCAGACTCAAGGCAGGGACAAACTCAGTCTCTTTAGGAAAACACCATATTTAATGCACAGGATATTTCCAAACAGAAAAAAAAGGGCATCTTGTCATCAATCAAACAAAATAAACTTCTGCTCTACCGAGCCTTACTGTGTCCGTATAACGACCAGTCCTTGGTTTTGTAGTAAATGTCCTTCCAAATTCAAACACTTTGTATCCACAGTTAGGCCCCTTTCACACTGAGGCGTTGCAAAACCGCAGTAAAAACGACCCATGCGTTTTATCGCGTTTTTATCGCGTTTGCGTCAGCTAATAACCACACCCCCTTACATCACATCCTGTGCACTTCCTTGTTTTTTGTCAGAGAAGAAAGAACCTTGAGAAGATGGAGTTTCATGAGCTGCTGCTGTTTGTCCTACATGTTTGGGATCATATTCTCCAACAACAGAGATCGCAACGTCGGTTCTGGGTTCATCCCATACAACGAATTCACTCAGAGAGAGGACAATTTGTGCTGCTGTTCCATGAACTGAGAGAGCACCCTGATAAATTCCGAAATTACACTCGGATGAGCATTGCAACGTAAGTATATCCTAGTTCTCTCGGAAGTCCCAAAAAACCTTCAGTCCTGGCTCCCACGAACTCCCACCACTACTGGTCCCAAACTCCTAACCCTAATCCCACTTCTGCTAGTCCCAAACTCCTAACCCTAATCCCTCTCCTCATAGTCCCAAACCCCTAACCCCACTCCTAATAGTCCCAAACTCTTAACACTATTCCCACTTCTGCTAGTCCCAAACGCCTAACCCTAATCCCTCTCCTCATAGTCCCAAACTCCTAACCCTAACCCCACTTCTGCTAGTCCCAAACTCCTAAACCTAACCCTAATCTCACTGCTAGTCCCAAACTCCTAATCCCTCTCCTCATAGTCCCAAACTCCTAACCCTAATCCCACTTCTGCTAGTCCCAAACTCCTAACCCTAACCCCTCTCCTCCTAGTCCCAAACTCCTAACCCTAATCCCTCTTCTCATAGTCCCAACTCCTAACCCTAATCCCACTCCTCATAGTCCCAAACCCCCGATCATAACCCTAATCCCAATATTGTTACTAACTTTTTAATATAATGTAGTAAATAATTGTAATTGACTCACCAAATGTTATTGAACAAATTAATTTATTATTACATGGAAAATTAATGCATTTATACAAGGCTTTAATGGACATACATGAAACAATTAGGTTGTATATTGAATTTTTAAATCATACTTTCTTGCCAACTGAGTGCACCATCCGGACTCATTAAGTAGTCAGCAAATGCATCTCGAATTGTAAATCCTACTATAGGTCCACGCACATGAAGAAAGTCGGCCGGTTCAATGTTGTGTGACAGTGTATCCTCAAAATTCACTCCATCCCTCTCTCACCAAATTGTGTAATAGACACGCGGCCTTGATTACCTTTCAAGCGTTTTCAACATTCAGATCAATTGGTTTTAAAAATATTTGCCACTTGTTGGCCAGTATTCCGAAAGCACATTCGACAAGTCTACGTGCCCGACACAACCTGTAGTTGAAGATCCTCTTTCGTGTATCAAGATTTCGCAGAGAATATGGTTTCATGAGATGTTGATGAATGGCGAAAACATCGTCTGCTACAAACACGAATGGCATATCGGGTCCTTCTGTTCCGGGCAGTGGTTGGTTATCCAGTAAATTTAATTGATCATACGCAAGTCGTTTTCCAAATTTACTTTGCAGGAAAACAGCGGAGTCTGCACTGCTCCCATAGGATCCAATATCTACAAAGAGGAATTTGTAGTCTGCGTCAACCACAGCCATTAAAACTACAGAAAAATACTTTTTGTAATTGTAGTACTGGCTTGGTTTGATTAGACAAATGTTTTCCGTCAATAGTTATAAGCATTACGCTAACTTGACCGCAGACCCCCAACTTAATAACGGTTACTAACTGCCATCAGTGCAGCCAGAAGGACTCCATCTCTGGGATGGGTCCCAACTTTAAGCAATTTTCTATATATATCAGTATATATAGCCATAATCTGTCGCCAAGGACCCACGCCTAACAAAACCCTTATGCCCATAATACAATCAATAAATTAGGGAGGGCGGGAAATTCTCTATCTCCTGCTGACCCCTCAACGAACTGGTGACTCCACCCTGAACTGAAACCTATTTATAATACTCCACCCCCTTGCAAACCATCCAATAAGGTAAGTGCAGAACAACTTTTCTTGTGAAAACAACTTAACCCTTACCTGCTTCTGTTCCTAGCACCCAGTCATGTATGTACTATGCCTATGCTACGCTTCTGCTGCATACATGTCTTGACTAGGGTAGCCAGATAACTTACTACCCCAATAAAGACATTACATAAACCATACCTGAAATAAATGCGAGGACACCTGGTGGGTAAAAATGGCCTTGCAGCCTTTTATTAACAAAAACAAAATAAACATATTCTTTTAAATATTTTTAACCATAAAATATTCAAAACTATATAAACTGTACAACAAGTAAACGGATGCTAGTCCCTGACGACCCCATCTTAATTTTGTTGAGTTTGCAGTCCCTGTTATAAGCATTACACTAACTTGACCGCAGACCCCCAACTTAATAACGGTTACTGACTGCCATCAGCGCAGCCAGAAGGACTCCATCTCTGGGATGGGTCCCAACTTTAAGCAATTTTCTATATATATCAGTATATATAGCCATAATCTGTCGCCAAGGACCCACGCCACAGCGGCACAATTGTGAAGCCTCACATTTGTGCCCGCCGCCACGCCAAAAAAGCACGTTGGATGCCATCCTCCAACCCCAACGCCCAAAGGTCAATGCCCACGGGGTTAAGATGCACCCCGTCCACCCTAAGATACCTCCAGGTGTCCACCTCAAGTTCCCAATGACGAACGACCACACCACCATTGCGTGAGATGAATCTCCCCACCTCCTTGTTAATCTTAATACGTGTAAATGTGGAAAACACTGCGCTACCCTTGTTGAAAACAATTCAATGTGAAAAAGCAGCCAACATACAAAACAAACAAAGTCAGAGAAATGTGGACAAAAAATGTAGCGCTAGAACAAATATACTTTGTGAAAAGTAAAGAAATAAAGGAAGGTATATAATAGAGTGCCCACAATGAACGTGAGCACTACCAATCATATAACATAAATAATAATGTTAATAATGAATAACCTTAAATTAATGACATAAACTAAATCAATGATAAATGCCAATAAGAAAATAAAAATAAATAAAGTTCGTATTGCGTAGACACTGGTAACCTCAGATGGATCCCTCGAATTGACTCAGGGGCGGGGGAGGCTGGAACCACACAAATAAGGAACGGCTTGTCTGATGATAAGGAAAAAAATGAATACTCTTACCATAGATGTTGGATACAGCTACCATACGGTATTTGTATCAAGCAGGCTTAAATGCTGGAACTCTTGCATCGGTGGGTGCCAGATGGAGCAGGTGGGAACCACAGCAATCAGGAACCAAGCAGCATGCACAGCAACCAGTAGACCACAGCAACCAGTGAACCTCCAATTACCAAATAATCCCACGGGAAGTGGTCAGACGAACCGGGGAAAAAGGAGGGAAAAAAATGGAGGCAACTCCAATAGTGCAGGTCAAAAATTATTGATAAAATTTATTCACATTGATATGTGACAAATCAAACAAAATAAAAATCTCGAGATGAATATATAAAATGGGTCGGCAATGTGGAAGGTAAGAGACAGCAATGCCCACGGGGTTAAGATGCACCCCGTCCGCCCTAAGATACCTCCAGGTGTCCACCTCAAGTTCCCAATGACTAACGACCACACCACCATTGCGTGAGATGAATCTCCCCACCTCCTTGTTAATCTTAATACGTGTCTCTTGTTTAAAACTCGAGAATAAAGGGAGGATCCCCTATGGGTTGGACTTTAACGGCGTGGAATTTGTAACCCCAAATAAAGTTAAAAATTATTGAAAATAGAAAAAACGTTTATTACAAGAGATGCAGAACATCAAAAAAATATATAAAGCATTTCACATATATAACAATATAAAAAACACCTGGAAACTGTTACAGCAAAACTTGGTACAGTACAAGCTAAAAATGTGTTTTATGTTAAGTTCTCACACTGACGCGTTTCGGATATAAATGCTTTACTCCTTCCTCAAAGGTGAGACTATAACATCATTCCTATTATGTATAGAAAAATATCAGATCAGGTGATGTCAGAAATGCAAATCTTTATATAATGATTACATCTTGGATCCAAAAGATCCATACAATTGCAAATAAAGAATATAAAGAAAAAAACTCACATTGAGAGTACACCAAGTAGGGGGACGTTCCAGTGCAATTTAAAAGAAACGGCTGGGAGGAGGAGCTTCTTCACTTTTAAAGCCTCAAAAGAGGTCGGTTGGATATCAGTGATGTACGGATGCCTAATCAGCTACATGGAGCTCAATGGTTGCTCCAAAGGCTGGGTAGAATGCATCTGTCCCCGCAAGAGGGGGAGAGTGATCGTTGAGGGGGCGCCTGTAGAGCACACTGGGGTCGGAAAATGTAAAGAGAGAACCCTACAAGATAAAACATATATGTATGTATCAAATCGATAGGTAATTACCTTTTATGATGTTAGAAAGCATGAAAAAAAGGGCGTATAGAGACGCTAATTTGTACCTGTTGGTGGCTCTTAACTTGTTACGCCCTGATTTAAATGTCTCCAAATTTGGAGAGTGTCGACCGATGACTCTAAAAAGAGATTGTCAAAAAGGCGTTGATATAATGGATAAATAAGCAGATGCTCCCCCCACAGAGATTAATGCATCCTTATGTTCTAATATTAAATATTTTTTAGTATTGCATGTAACAATATGTATCCATGGGGCAGATAAATCTCCCGTTTTCTAAGGGGGAGTGATGGCCACAATGAAAAAAGGTTTACATGGAGCATGGAGGGAAATCAAATGCACGGCCCATATACCACTCTATCTAAGTAGCAAGAGCAGAAATACAGACAGGGGGTCCATAATTAGTAGTAACTCTGGACTAAATATAGTGCAAAGAGGGGGGGGGGGCGCAAAAGGAGAGAAAATCAAAAAAAAAAATAAAGGAAATTAATTACCTTAGGTAGACAGAACGCTGTTTGCCTCCTCCTCAGTCTGACTGTTGCAGATTCTGAGTGGGGCAGACAGCGTATATAAGTATGGGCTCGAGCCCTGCAGTCAGCTGTACCGAGTACAGCTGATTACTGCAGGGTATGGAGACTGACGAGTCTCTCTAGGTCCGGCCCCCCGAGTGCTGCGCGCGCACCCGGGTCCCGCGCACCAATGGATGGTTACGCAGCGTGACCCGGGCACGCCCACAGCTCCCGCCGGCACGCTCTGCTTCACCGGTGAAGCAATATGGAGTCCCAGCGTCAAATGACGCTGGGAACTCCTACATTGCCGCCACGTCCATGGAAAGTGGGCGTGACGGCTGGGCGTGCCGGGCGGCCTACTGGGCGTCCCCTATGATTACAGCGATCAGTGTTTGTAAGGTGTTATAGATATTTAGTTAGAAACTCCTTCGTCCAGGCGCCTCGCAGTGTGGAATACAATCTGGAAACAAAGATGGAAGGGGAGAGAAATATCATAAATTGCAATGGGGAAAGTAGTAACAATTAACATTCTTACATGGAAATCGATGAATATACAGAGCGGGAGAACATGAAATTACATATGGGGAAGAAGCTTAACATGTATTATTGTAATGCCATATAATGTTTGCAGAATAACAATAGCAAAGGCACATCAAAAAGAATTGTTTCTATTTAACTGTATTGAGGAGAGGTTGCACAGGCACATTCAAGGAACAGTATGCAAACAGTATGGATGTCCTGATATTAGTGGCATCATGCAGCCTTCGCATGTGTTATAAAAGCTGCATCTCATATTTTGCATATAAAGCAAGCCGATGAGGGGCTTGATTTTAAAATTAGTATTGGAAAATATTTCAATCCAAAATATGATAAAAATTCCCTTGGGTAATTATTTCTCCATCCCTCCGGATGAGAAACCCTCTAAAAAGGGTTTAAACCAAATTGCCTCATTCAAGCCAGGGGCTTGATTAGCCCTTAGTTTGAAAATCCAGCGTGATTCCAGTTGAAGAAGGATTTTATTCCAGTCACCCCCCCTTGGATTAGGGTGGATGCGGTCTAGAATGAGGAATTTGATTTTAGGGAATTTGCCATCCATTGGTGCGCGGGACCCGGGTGCGCGCGCAGCACTCGGGGGGCCGGACCTAGAGAGACTCGTCAGTCTCCATACCCTGCAGTAATCAGCTGTACTCGGTACAGCTGACTGCAGGGCTCGAGCCCATACTTATATACGCTGTCTGCCCCACTCAGAATCTGCAACAGTCAGACTGAGGAGGAGGCAAACAGCGTTCTGTCTACCTAAGGTAATTAATTTCCTTTATTTTGATTTTCTCTCCTTTTGCGCCCCCCCCCCCCTCTTTGCACTATATTTAGTCCAGAGTTACTACTAATTATGGACCCCCTGTCTGTATTTCTGCTCTTGCTACTTAGATAGAGTGGTATATGGGCCGTGCATTTGATTTCCCTCCATGCTCCATGTAAACCTTTTTTCATTGTGGCCATCACTCCCCCTTAGAAAACGGGAGATTTATCTGCCCCATGGATACATATTGTTACATGCAATACTAAAAAATATTTAATATTAGAACATAAGGATGCATTAATCTCTGTGGGGGGAGCATCTGCTTATTTATCCATTATATCAACGCCTTTTTGACAATCTCTTTTTAGATTCATCGGTCGACACTCTCCAAATTTGGAGACATTTAAATCAGGGCGTAACAAGTTAAGAGCCACCAACAGGTACAAATTAGCGTCTCTATACGCCCTTTTTTTCATGCTTTCTAACATCATAAAGGTAATTACCTATCGATTTGATACATACATATATGTTTTATCTTGTAGGGTTCTCTCTTTACATTTTCCGACCCCAGTGTGCTCTACAGGCGCCCCCTCAACGATCACTCTCCCCCTCTTGCGGGGACAGATGCATTCTACCCAGCCTTTGGAGCAACCATTGAGCTCCATGTAGCTGATTAGGCATCCGCACATCACTGATATCCAACCGACCTCTTTTGAGGCTATAAAAGTGAAGAAGCTCCTCCTCCCAGCCGTTTCTTTTAAATTGCACTGGAACGTCCCCCTACTTGGTGTACTCTCAATGTGAGTTTTTTTCTTTATATTCTTTATTTGCAATTGTATGGATCTTTTGGATCCAAGATGTAATCATTATATAAAGATTTGCATTTCTGACATATCACCTGATCTGATATTTTTCTATACATAATAGGAATGATGTTATAGTCTCACCTTTGAGGAAGGAGTAAAGCATTTATATCCGAAACGCGTCAGTGTGAGAACTTATCATAAAACACATTTTTAGCTTGTACTGTACCAAGTTTTGCTGTAACAGTTTCCAGGTGTTTTTTATATTGTTATATATGTGAAATTCTTTATATATTTTTTTGATGTTCTGCATCTCTTGTAATAAACGTTTTTTCTATTTTCAATAATTTTTAACTTTATTTGGGGTTACAAATTCCACGCCGTTAAAGTCCAACCCATAGGGGATCCTTCCTTTATTCTCTTTATTATAGGATGTGGCGTAAACTGTAAAATATTTTCCCCCCTTGAGTATGATATACTCTTGTGTGTCCCTTGTCTAGCCTACACTTTTCTCTTGTTTAAAACTCCCACGAGCGGGCCCCTCTCCAGGACATGCGGCACACAATGTCAGACCAAACTATTGTCATGTCCGGGAAAGATGACCGCAGCCTAAAGAAGTCCCACTGAATATCTTTAATAATTTTTCTCATGGGCCTGACACATAAGTCATTTCCCCCTACATGTAAAACCAGGATATCTGGGGCCCTGTCTAAACGTGCAAACTGGTGCACTTCGGGAACCACCCTGTGCCACCTCATCCCAGGGAGGCCTATCCACCTAACCAATCTATCCTCCCTGTCCAACCTCAGCTGTCTCCCATTGGGCCTAACATCAGCCCTCCTAGCCCCCCAAAAAACGTAGGAGTGTCCCATGATCCACACGAGACATCTGGGGGGATCTGCAAAGACAAAATAAAATCATACCCAGCAAGAATCCAACAAATATACGCTAAATGCAGGTATGACAGTTCACAGTAAGGCCCCTTTCACACGGTCGGACCGTTCAGATCCGCCTGTCAGTTTTGACGGCGGATCTGAACAGGCGCTCCATGTTAGTCTATGGAGCGTCGGATGTCAGCGGAGACATCTCCGCTGACATCCGACCTGGTCCGATCCGCCAAAAGCAGACGTATGGCTATACGTCCAGATCCGTAGCTGGCGGATCGGATCGGGTGAGATCTGATGAAAACGGACACACTGTCCGTTTTCATCCGATCTCTCCATAGAGATCAGCGGCGCTCGCAAGCCCCTCCCCGCTCAGTGAGCAGAGAGAGGCTTGTCATCCGCCGGTTCAGCGGAGATCAACGGAGAGATCTCCCGCTGAGCCGGCGGACAGAGGCGGGCTCCGTGCAAGCGGAGCCCGCTTCGTGTGAAAGGGGCCTAAATGAGGCCTAACATAAAATCGATACCTAGTGGATTCCCACCTGCCTATGTTTCTTATTACGTCCCCGGGAAGCCCCCACCTCTGTAGCCGCCCCAATCCTAAATGAATGAGCTGCATATTCCAATGGGGGAAACCCACCCACCTCCCAAGCACTTCCGAAAAACCGCTGTGAATTGGAACCTGGAGAGACACGAGCCATCCTGATGAATGAAGAAAGCCCTCCCCCGGGGGGCGGACGTCCCAAAAACGACGAAGGGCCGCTACCGGGCAGGTATCGGTATCCCTTCCGGCAAATAATTCCACACTGACACCCCTGCATTCCTGATCAGTTTTTGATCTTCTAATCCACAACTCCACTGCCCCGTCCAGCAGAGACACGTCCCCCCACCTCAAACCCCCGCTATGCGCTTAGAGGGAGAGACCAACTCACCTATCCTGAAGGCCCCGAAGAATGCCACCACGAAGTCTGCCCTAAACAGAATTATTTCAAAGGCTGACATACATACCTCACCCAGTACTGCCACAATTTTTTGCAGCACCGCAAACGACACCGGGCACCTGGAAACCGGCTTGCGTGACCCTCTCCTATATCCCCTCAAAGCCCTCCGTACCACAAAAGCCTTTGTGGTATTCTGCATCCCCTTCAACTGAAACAGAAACGCCAGCGCGGTCATTTTTTTACTAATGGCGGACGCAGAGACCCCCCCCCTTGTATAATTTTGACAAATGAAATATAACACCCTAGTCTGCACGTCCCCTGGTTCATCCGAGCCGCCAACCTCCTCCCCCAAGGCCCCCCATTCTAGCCATACATTCCTATTGGCTTGCCATGTACCAGCACTGAGGGACTGCCGAATCAACCTGGATGCGGTTCCAGCACAATCTTCCACAATTCCGGGGGGCACATTTCCCCCATCTGCTTCGCTTCCGGTGCCAGCTTGCGAAATTCCGTCCACTGGAAACGAGACAAAGCATCCGCTAGTTTGTTGTCGATCCCAGGGATATGCACCGCGTACACAAAGGCATTTATCGGCAAACAACTGAGCACCAGGTATCTCAACAACCTGACCACTGGCGGGGACGAGGCCGATATGTTATTAATCGCCCACACCACCCCCATGTTGTCGCAGTTGAACCTGACCTTCCTGTTGCTCAACTCCTGTCACCACAACTCAATCGGCAATACGATGGGGAACAGTTCCAACAACACCAAATTGCCCAGGAGACCCGCCGTACTCCAGCTCTCTGGCCACGGACCCGCACTCCCATTCCCTTGACAGTAAGCCCCATATCCCCCCGGACCCGGCCGCGTCCGTGAACAGCTCCAAGTCAGCATTGTTGACCGGGCCCTCCTACCAAATAGCCTTGCCGTTGAAGAAGGCCAAAAAGACATCCCAAATTTTTAAATCTTCCTGCAGGTCCCTGGTCAAACTAACAAAATGATTGGGCATCCTAACCCCCGCTGTGGCCGCCGCCAGGCGCCTGCAGAATATGCGTCCCATGGGAATGATGCGACACGCAAAGTTCAACTTACCTAGGAGGGACTGAACCTCCCTCAACTTTAACTTCCGCTTCCGACTGGCCATACCTACCTCCCTCTGTAGTGCCACTAATTTCTCCTCAGGCAACCTACACTCCATGGCCAGGGAATCAATGGTGATACCCAAGAAAATTTAACTCTGTCTGCGGGCCCTTCGTCTTATCCGCCAACAGCGGAATCCCGAACCTGCCCGCTAAATGCTGCACGGTACTCGGCAAGAGACCACAACACTGCGAATCCGGCGGTCCGATACAAAGAAAATCGTCCAAGTAGTGGATGATTGAATTAACACCTGCAACTTCCCTAACTGCCCATTTAAAGAATGAGCTAAACGCCTCAAACAATGCGCAGGAAATCGAACAACCCATTGGCAAGCACCGGTCCACAAAATACTCCCCTTGCCAACAACACCCCAGTAAATGAATGCTCCCCGGATGCACTGGCAACAATAGGAACGCCGATTCCACATCAGTTTTTGCCATCAGCGCACCCCTCCCGTATTTTCTCACCCAAGCCACGGCTCCATCAAACGATGTATAGGTAACCGCACAATCCTGCGATACCATCGTTTACCAAGCCGCCCTTCGGGTAGGACAGATGGTGAATCATCCGAAACTGACCCGGCTCTCTTTCTTTGGAACCACACCCAACGGGGAAACCACTAAACCTGGCACCGGAGGGGCCAAAAACGGTCCCGCCATGCGCCCTAAAGCCACTTCCTTGGCCAATTTCGCCGACACTACCTCCGGATGCAAACGTGCCGATTGTAGATTCTGCGCCACCAGAGGGACCTCCCGTAGGGAACTCGGGATCCTAAAACCCATGTTAAACCCTTCCTCCAATAGACGCGCCACAGCCCGATCCGCATACCTACTTAGGAAAGGAAGCATCCTTGCCAAGCTCACCGGCGTCACTCCTTTTGTCAGCTGCATCCCCTGATCGACCTTTTCCTTGTCTAAAACACTTCGAGAATGGGTGCAGCCCGCTGCACCCCGAGCACTCGTGTTTGTATCTGCACGAGCTCCCGTATCGGCAAGTCCCTTCATTGAACTGCCAGCAAACTCCTTTCTTCTTAAGGGCCGGCGATCCTGTGGATGAGGCGCCGCCGCCCCCCCCCCCCCCCCCTGGAAAAAACTGGCCACCCGCCCTGGATGATGTCATCAACTTCATCCACAGGCTGATGTCCTTGTGATCCCACCGAATTGACGGGCGCACTGCCTTCCGCTGACGAAATTGCTCGTCATACCGAAGCCATGCCAGCCCCCCGTAAACCCTGTGGGCCTCGCTAATGGCTTCCAGGTAGCAGAACAGAGCCGAACAATTCTCCGGAGCTTTTTCCCCGATCACACTGGCAAAGATCGCAAACGCCTGCAACCAATTTGTGAACGTGCAGGGAATAAGCCTGTACCTACGCTTCTCTTCCTCATCTTTTTTGCTCTCATCTGGTTTTACCCGGTCTAAATTAAATTTCTCTAACGGGAGCAAAGAAAAAATCTCAACAAACTCATCCTTCCATATTTTCTCCCGCACCTCCTTCTTTAGATGCGCTCCTAACGGTCCCTCAAAGCATACGTACACTTTGCAACGCGCTGCGTCCGCCAAGTGTACCCTCTCCGCCTCCTGGTCCTTCGCTGCGTCCCCTGCCGGTGTGCCCCCGACGTCCTTCTCCGTCTGCCGACATCGAAGCCGCAGGCAATGGGGATGTGACCGAACTGCCCCCCGCCACCCCGGGCTGACCTCGGGAGGGGGGCATCCAGGGGCTGACTTGCGACAAAGGTTGCGCCGTGCTACCCTCTAACCGTCGCAGTAGGTCCCTAAGCGAGTCCCACAAATCCCCCCCCCCTATCCACACTAACCAATGTGTCCCGACTCCCCACCCCCCCCACAACTTTTCTTGTGAAAACAACTTAACCCTTACCTGCTTCTGTTCCTAGCACCCAGCCATGTATGTACTATGCCTATGCTACGCTTCTGCTGCGTACATGTCTGATCTAGTGTTAATTGATCATTATTGTGTGATCTATCTTTTTATGTAAAAATAAATAAATTTTCTAACGCACTTCAGTGTTTGTGGCCTTAAAAGTCCCATCCAAGGGGAATTGGGGAACAGTCCTTTGTTCTAAAATAACTTAAGCCAAAATACTCTGGCTTCAATCAAACAAATTTTAAAGAAATGACAATGTAATGAAAAACATTCAGGTAGTATCATGTCAAGTAAAGATGAACAGATTTAAAGATTTCTAGCTAGAAACACGAGCCTATCCATATTTTGTGGCTTCAGTGCAGAATGGCGACAAGTGACAATGTTGCCCCCTGTGCTAAAAAACCCTATCAGAAGGGGAACTGGTTGCAGGAATGCTAAGGTATTTTCTGGCTAGTACAGACAATCTCAGATACTGCTCCTTGTGAGCCTTGCACCAGACTAACGGATCATCTTCACTGTCAGTGTTGCCTAAGAACAAATAAGAGTGTAGCTCCAAGGACAAGCTTTCGGATTGTTGTTGCTGTGAGCTTGAGGCTGGATCTGGTGCCCCTTCACTTGCTGATTTGAAAAAGCTACCCAAGCTCTTCAGAGCCTTCTTTGCAGGACCACTATTAGTAGTTGTAGTAGGGGGGCTTTCCTTAACTTTTGTTAGCTTTGACATCTCCTCTTTTTTTAGTCTGTTCTGGAAAGCAGTTTTGTTATCTTCATTAAAGTAAGTCATCTTAAACCTGGGATCGAGGGTTGTGGCTATGTCGAGAAGGTCTTGTGTTTTTTGGTCCTGATGATATTTTTCCTCCAGATACCCCATGATCTTTGATTTCATTGTGCAAATAAGATCAGAGTCATCTTCCTTAACAGCCAAAACAGAAGACTGAAAAAAGTGTAAAGCAGGTTTCACAGAAGAGACACTGACATACTGCTCTCCTGAAAGAGCATCTGTGAAGTCTGCCAGTGGGGTGAGAGTCTTGTCCACAGCCTCCAGGACCTCTAGGTCTTGCCATGTTGGCAAGAGGTGCCTAGCCTTGCGGTCAGAAGAGAGGACATGGGTGATGGCAGCTTGCTGCTCAAGTATCCTCCTCACCATAGCCTGCCTAGATCCCCACCTTGTTGGGCACTCTATCTTGAGCTTGTGGTCTGGTAAACAGACCCTCTTCCTCCTCCAACTATAGCTAAAACACCCGACAAGCTTTTTGCACAAACCCATAGCACGCTCAATTTGTGGGTCCTTCATTGCATTCTCTATTGCGAGATGAAGCCTATGGCCAAAACACTGCAATCGTGTCCAGTGATTTATGGATATGGCCTTTACAATGTTGCTTCCGTTGTCTGTAGTGATGCACACAAGATTCTTCTCCAATTTCCAGATGATGAGAGCATCCTTTAATCCCTGCGCCAAAGCTTCGCCAGTGTGGGAACCCAGTCTGTAGGCACCGACTTGTCATCTCAAAATCATCATTAATGATATGGATTGTTAAGCTCATGTATGGTTCCATTGCTCTGCTGGACCATGAATCTGAAGTTGCTGCAAAATTAAGTACATCACGCAATTCCTTTGCAACTGTTTCACGACATTTGAATTACAGACCAGGGATTGCAACATGTGAAAAATAAGTACAAGAGGGCACTTGAAAGCGCTTATCAAGGGTTCAAATGAGTTTTTTAAACACCTCTTTTTCAACAGTGGTCACCGGAGCCATGTCTTTAGCCAGGTGAAATGTGATTGCTTCTGTTAGTTCGCCTGAGAGAGTTTGTTGGGTACGGTGTTGCATTAAATAATGTTCCTTTAATTGACGTTTGTTTTGTCTGCTTGCAGGTACTTTGTGATTGAGTGGTTTTGTTTTTCCGTACTGTCTCATATTGTTGTATGTGATTACGTTTCAGGTGATTAAACAGATTGGTGGTGTTACCCTTTGGTGCACAAACAACGGCTAAACATTGCTTGCAGTAGATGGTTTGAATACGAAATAAGCCCACACTTCGGAATAAGCTCCTCTTTTTGGAACAAAAACATCTGGGTTTTTATCAGACCCACTTGAGCATTGCTCTGCCTCTGCGCCTGCGGCACCATCAGCACCGGCCTCTGCCTCACTCATTATTCTACGACCAGGCTTTGCAGGCAGGCACCAGTGATTGTGCTGATACAGAAGACCCCAGCTAGGCTAAAGAGTCCTTTGTGCGTATATTCTCCAATTGCTAAGGTGCTGCTGCAGCTCTCTTTCCATTAATATTCAACTGGGTGTGGTGGACTGAAGCAGACAGGTGTTGTATGTGTGTGTGTGTGTATATGTATGTGTATATATATATATATATATATATATATATATATATATATATATATATATATATATATATATATATATATATATAAAATCATGGATTACATTTTAGTTACAAGCACTGAAGTCCATGGTATCTTTTGATAGCCCCTCCTGCAGTGGGTTTACAAATGAAAGTGTCAGGACAATTGCATCATTGGCTGTAACTGCTGGAATTTTAGTACCGGTACAAAGTGGTGCAAGGTTGGTATTGGCAAACAAAATTATCACAGACTGCAAAAAAAAAAAGAAAAAAAGACAGGTTTTAACCCTAAACTATCCAAATATGAAAAAAAAGTGTAAGAATAAGTGTTGGAAGAATAGGTTGGGAGGCATGGATACCTACACTCAGTACTTCACATTCTTGGCACAGAAAAGCCCATACCCAAAGTACCACAGCGGGTTTTAAATGCCAAGAACTAACATGACACAGAACTATAGATTGGACTAATTTGCATTGTTACAGGTTCAGATTCAGGGGCACTGAAAGGAGGAGGATGCTGTTACCTATAGGGATTTACATAACAGGATAGCCATGGGCAGAAAATGCAAACCAGGATGAAAACTAGAGTCAGCCATTTGGTATTCAGTGTCACCATATTCAGTTTAAATGCAAAATTCTCACATTTCCTTTTGAGAACTTCGCTCTAACCTCATCACTTCATCTTCCTTTTGCAGCTTTATCTTGTCCTACAAATGCAGATCTCATAAAACAAGTGTGTTTTGCCTATATATAGGAAGCTCACTCACGTGTTGGCATTGGAAATCAGATCACAGTCATACTCTCACACGGTGTGCAGTGCGCACTCACTGCTGTTTTAGTTTCCCGGCCACTGTCTGTACCGCCCACGCCCAGGCATCATGACATCCAGCAGTGCGCCGCATCACGCGCTCCGATGACTGACGTCAGTTCCGGTTGCTGATGTCAGTTCCGATATCCGCCATTACTTGGAACCAGCGGGGATATACGATAATCGCGAGTCATCCAGCCTGGAGATCGCGTGGGGGGGGGGGTGAATCGAGATTGCGATCTTTTCTCGATTTAATCGTGCAGCTCTACTTATTACTATAAACAATTACTAGTTATCAAATTAATTTTGGACACAAACCATATGGCCATAACATTTACAAAAATGCAAGAATATTGTGTTTCACACCACACACACACACTGTACGACAAGAAGTACTGAGCAGAAATCTCATACCGTAAATGATAGTTACTAACGTATAAATAGAGAGTATTAGATATGAAGCACGTCCAACACTGTGAACTAACTGAGCAGCAAGTCTAACACACTGAAACAGCACAAACTGAGTATCATTGGTTAACGTTTGCAGCAGCATGGGACAGCACAAAGGACTAAAGTATATATAACTGAAAGATATGTATAAATAACGAGACACAAACAAATTTCATGTTTTGGCATAAAGTGGCCACAGCATTTATTAAGGGGTTACCCAAGATAAACAGTAATCACTCATAACAAAACTTTAAACTTAAAATTCCATAACCATAATTTATTTAATTTATTAATATCACATAGTCCATCCAGAACTGAACTGGATGACAAACCCCACTAAAAAAATGCCATGACAGATTCAAAATATAACATTTAGGGAGGGAGGGTGGGAGCAGCGTGGGGGGTCTGTCCTTGGCAGGGTCTCCTCAGGCGGTGAATGGAGCGGGAAAGCCGCCGGCTTATATAGACACAGCCCGGCTCAATCCCACCCGATTTCAGCCAATAGGGACCTGTTGCCATGACTCTGCAAAGTCTGCTATCACTTGGGGCAACCTAAATGACAAAGAAAGAGGGGCGCGACCTAACTATCGCCCTTTGTACTGTCCCATGGAGCCCCGCATAAACACTAGGGGCTCATTCATGGGGTGGGATGGGCTGTTTACTAGAGCTGCTGTATAACTGGTTGACGTTTGTGGCATAGGTTCTATGATTGGTTGAGGCTGCCGCTCCCGCAATGCAACAATACAATACAAGTGGAACACCTTTTAATGTGTTTGACGTCGCTTCCGCCACACTATCTGACGGTTTTAGTGTGCTGTTTTGTCGTAAAAGTGTTGGAATGCATATGGCGGCGTCGTGCATGCGTATTCCAGTGGGTAGCCAAATGTGATGGGTCGCCATATGTGAAGAAACAATGGCAACAATGGATTCCTACAAATGCAACCTGCCACCGGGGCGGGCAGATACTCACATTTCCAAAGAAAGGGGGCCGCCCACAATGACCAAGGCCACAATCTGGTGTGCCGCCCCAGAGAAACTAGATTCTGCAAAGAAAAAACAATAAAGAGGGGGCGAATACTCACATTCCCAAAGAAAAGGAGCCTCCAATAAAGGGGAATTGAGAAATTAGGAGGGGGAAAACTAAACCAGATTGTGCATTTTAACCAAATGGTGTTTGCCAGGCGTTGGCCCCAACAAACATCCTGCAGTACACTAAGCACTGCACAGTGCATTCTGTGTCCTGATTGTGCTAAGCAATCAGGGCACAGTGTAAGATGGTTGTTAAGCGACAGGGCCAGGAAGCTGGCCACCTAATCCTTAACAACCAACGAGTCATCAGCTGTCAATGTGTTTACTCATTGACAGCTGAATCCCAAGCATTTAAAAATGCCCTTCAAAAAAAAATGTCACGGGCTCACCCCCAAAATCCACACCAAACCTTTATCCAAGCATGCAGCCCAGCAGGTCAGGAAAGGGGAAGGGATGAGCCAGTGCCCTCCCCTTCTACTGAACTATACCAGGCCACATGCCCTCAACATGGGCGGTGGGTGCTTTGTGGCAAGGGGGCTCTGAACCCCCACCCCAAAGCACCTTGTCACCATATTAATGGGGACAAGGGCCTCTTTCCGACATCCCTGGGCTGTGGTTGTGGAGATCTGTGGGTTGAGAGCTTCTCAGAATCTTTAAACACCCTTTATCAAGAGAGCCTCCAGATACTGACCCCCCCCCCCCTTATGTGAATGGGTATTGGGTACATCATACCCATACACCTTCACCAAAAAAAGTAAAAAAAAAGTCAAAATTTTTTAAAAAACACAAGAGACAGCTTTCTAAATTATTGATTAGGCCTCATGTACACTGCTGCTGTTAGACGACGTTCAGAGGCAGTTGGCTGCATTTTTCAGCTGCCCCTGAACGCATCCAATGTTATCTTATCAGTGCATGTACACAGGTTCATTTAATATCGTTTTTTAGGCAGTTGAATTTAGAGGCCTTTTTTTTTTTTTTTTTAAAGCAAAAAAATTTGTTCAGACGCTGAGTTTACAGGCATTTCAAGCGCTAAATGCTTCTAAACGCGGTCACTCGCATTTAGTCGCGCTTCGTTTACAGGCGGTTTTGATTTTTGGCTATTTAAAAACAAAAAATGTAACATTTTTTAAACGCTTCTAAACGCAAACATGGCTAAATGTGGCAAAACTGACTTTTAAATGTGGGTTACTATCGGTCAAGTTAAATCATTCAGGAGAATGTTATCTCAAAATAATAGGTGTCCCTCGATGTTAATCCACCAACAGGTCCGGTATGGACTGGGGGGCTCAGCCCTTTTTTTCTTGTGGTTTTAATTGCTGGCTGCCAGAAATTGGACCTACAAGTTATTTTAAAGGGGATTTTTGGTTTGCTTTACAAGTGTCATTTTTGCAGTGGCATGTTGTGTTTATGCCCCAAATGCACCAAACTTACAGACACAGTAAGGGGACCCACCAAGCATGATATTTCAAACAAGTTTTCCTTCATTGTTGCACTTAAAGCATCATTAAAAACTCTGCTCATGAAAATAAAATATTATTTAATGTATGAATTCAAACCTGGCCCCCAGGGCAGTACCCAAACCCACAATACTACTTTTCTGGACAATTACTTGTATATACACCTTGAAAGCCTTTGATTTATCCTGTTTGGCTCACATGGACTTCAATGGGTTTTGGTGTTCAGGTTCGAACATTTACCCTGTTTGGTAGTTTTGCTAGACCCTGATTTGTAAATCAGGTTCTAGCATGTCTTGAAGGCTATCCATGTATCTGGAAAAAGGTGGGTTCTAATGTGCCTTGTATAATGGACCAAAAAAGGTGTTTGTAACATACAAGTGGGTCATGGCACATCTACATTCAAAATGTTGCAATTAAGATGGTCATACACTACACAATCTGATTGTACAATCTCTGTACAACTCGACATTTAGGCTAAATAGGTAATAGGAAGACGCACCCGAATGATTACTTCTAATTGTAGTAAATCAAAAAGGCTCTTGCACTAAATCTAATTTATGGAACATCAAACTGATTGCCCAGTGTATTGTCACCTTTAAAGATATAAAAACATGAATTTATTGTGTTTTAGAAACACTTCGCTGTTCTTTGTAATGTATTGAAAGATTTGGTTAAAAAAATTAAAATAAAAAAACATTCAAAGATATTTTAGAAATAATAAGAATGAGCTTAGCATCAAAAGGGGTTATTTTACTGAGAACAGCTACTAATTGCCTAGCAAGACACACCCAAATAATAAACTAATTGCATTGGGCGTGCGCTGTTATCAATGAAAAAATCGTATTTACCATAGCGCCAGTTGGATTTTATATTTATTATTTTGTTGCGCATCTGCGTCTTAGTAAATCACCCCCATGGTGTTGGATTGAAAAATAGGCACTAAATCCATAACAAAGACTATAGTAAAATATAGTATTTGTTTAACCGCTTCCCGACCGCCTCATGTAGATATACGTCTACAGAATGGCACGGGCAGGCAAAAGCACGTACGGGTACGTCACCTTTAATTTGCCTGCCCGGGGGGCGCGCTCGCGACCCGGTCGGGAGCTCCGTGACCACGGCCGCGGGACCAGTGGACCCGATCGCCGAGGGTATCCCGCGATCGGGTTACGGAGCTGAAGAACGGGGAGAGGTCTATGTAAACAAACCTCTCCCCGCGCTTCCTACACTGACTGTCAGTGATCGGCGGTTCCCTGTCATCGGGAACGCCGATCAATGACGTCAGACGTACAGCCACGCCCCCCTACTGTAAAAAAAACACATCACACTGACTCCTCCCCGCCCCCTAGTGGTTAACCCCTTCACTACAACTGTCATTTACATAGGAATCAGTGCTATTTAAATAGCACTGATTTCTGTATTAATGACAAATGTCCCAAAAATGTCCGATGTGTCCGCCATAATGTCGCAGTCACAATAAAAAATCGCTGATCGCCGCCATTACTAATAAAAAAAAAAAATATTAATAAAAATGCTATAAAACTATCCCCTATTTTGTAAACGCTATAACTTTTGCGCAAACTAATCAATAATCGCTTATTGCGATTTACCAAAAATATGTAGAAGAATACGTATCGGCCTAAACTGAGGAAAAAAAAATTTTTTATATATTTTTTTTGGGGATATTTATTATAGCAAAAAGTAAAAAATATTGCATTTTTTTCAAAATTGTCGCTCTATTTTTGTTTATAGCGCAAAAAATAAAAACCGCAGGGGCGATCAAATACCACCAAAAGAAAGCTCTATTTGTGGAAAAAAAAAGGACGCCAATTTTGTTTGGGAGCCACGTCGCACGACCGCGCAATTGTCAGTTAAAGCGACGCAGTGCCGAATCGCAAAAAGGGGCCTGGTCCTTTGGCTGCCAATTGGTCCGGGACTGAAGTGGTTAACAAACATTCAAAAACATTAAATATCGAATGTCCAAAACTCTGTCTAAAATTTACACCACCAGAAAGTAATTGAATATGATCCTTCTTCACCAGACGCGTTTCAGAGCATAATCATTTCTTTCTTGAGGGGTGTGTTTTAAGAATTGATCATATGTCTAACATAAATGTAAAAAATCAAACACAGAGCAGTGGTAACAGTACATTACCAGATTCTCTCTCTCTCTCTCTCTCTCTCTCTCTCTCTCTCTCTCTATCTATATATAATATCTTTCTATCATTTGAAAGACTTACTCATATTCAAATAGTATCACAGATGGACATTCCATGTAGATTTAACAATAAATAGCATAGAGCATTTTCTGCTCCCCCCACCCTTTTGGTGGTCAGTGGTTATACTTCCCTTACCCCACTGGGCAGTCAGTGGCTATGTCCCCTTGGTGGCTGGTTTCTGCTCCTGCTCCCCCACAACCTTGTGGTCAGTGGCAATGCCTCCTTGATGGTCAATGGCTGTACCCTGCCTCTTGGTGGTCAAGCCCCCCTAGGCAGTCAGTGGCTGCAACCCCACCCCCCTTGGTGGTTAGTGACCCCTGCCCCCTTTTGGCAGGGCAGGACTTAGGTTGGTGGGGCCCCTGGGTTTGAGTCACATTTGGGCCCTACTACCTTCTATACATTACTTTAAATAGAGCAAAATGATACATACACAAGCTATGTATTAGAGATACACAATTCTGGATAAACTGAGAATAAAAATGAAGATCACGATTCTGAACAAACAACTAAACAAAATCACACCTTTTATATTAATTGCTCAAGTCTATTAAAAATGTTTAATCAGAATTCTAAAAAAAAAATTGTGTTTTGCATGAATGATTCAATTCCTCAATCAAATACACTTGTTTCATAGACGAATCAGCATTTTTGAATGAATCTCCTGAATGAACGATAAGTCATTTGTCGCCATCTGGTGGCGTAACAATATAATCGATCCAATCGTTATTTGAAGTGCCAAGCTACTTTTAAAAGGTGACTGGTACCGTAGACAGTGTTACATGTTAAAAAAACATAATAATCTATTTACCACTGATTTGAAGCTTAAAAAACTTTTTTCCCATTAAATAAATAATGATTAAAAAAGTTCAAAGTGATCATGTGTTTATTGCAATGCACAAATGTCTTGGTCAGAATGAGAATAAAACACTTATTTACCTGGAAAACATATTGAAAAACAAACAAATTCCTTGTAAGATTGCAATCATAACAAATCAATTGCAAGAATATAGCAAAATAACTAATTGAACAAAGTGCAAGATAAATTGTGTGTAGTACGTAAGTGAGTGTTGTAGTGAAAAATCTAAACTATGCACACAAATTAGAAATGTACAGTCAATAAAATAAAAATAGTACACTATCCTATCTTAAGAAAGCATTACATCAACAACAGAATCCAGAGGCTGATCATTTAAAACAACAACAGGCAAGGTAGAGAAAGAAAGAGGTGATCAGATTATGACTTCATGCATGGCATCTCATTTTAAAGATATTAATATAGTACTATTTAGAAGTGGCATCTTCTGGATTTCTTTGCAGCAAAGTCTTTGATCAAATCAGTAAAAGCCAGTTTACTCAATTGACATCAGAGTGAGATGATTTAATTTCTGCTGTACAATTGTGGATCTTAGTCTATTTTTTACTAGTTTCAATTTGGAGAAACTGCTCTCCCCGCTTGCATTTGTGACTGGTAATGTCAGGTAAAATCTGAGAGCGACATCCACGTTTGGGAAGATGGTCTGTAGTTTTCTTTTTTAAAGCGGGATTGTACTGAAAAAAAAAAATTTAAAAGCCAGCAGCTACAAATACTGCAGACTTTTAAAAAATGGACACTTACCTGTTCCAGGGTCCAGCGGTGTCGGCAGCAGAGGCCGATCGATCGCTCGGCTCCCTGCTGTAGCCGGCGCCATTCTCGGTGAGGGAATCAGGAAGTGGCTTCACTTCCCGATTCCCTACTGCGCATGCGCGAGTCGCGCGGCGCAATGAGAATCCTCAGCGCCGTCTGCCGGGTCACGTGTGTGTCCCGGCAGACAGCGCGCCGGGACAGGAGGTGACGTAAACTCCCGTGGGAGTTTATGCCCGGAAGTGGGTGCAGATACCTGTCTTAGACAGGTATCTGCACCCCCCTCCCCCCTGAAAGGTGCCAAATGTGACACCGGAGGGGGGGAGGGTTCCGAAAAGCGGGAGTTCCACTTTAGGGTGGAATCCCCCTTTAAATGCACAAAATAAGTTCGCTAGCAGATGAATTCTTTGAACTGGATGATTTCTTCACACAATTCATTTTCCAGGTCAGTGTGGTATCTCTTCTGTAGATCTGCTACTTTTTTATGAAGATGTTCTGCAGAGAGGGTAGATATGTTGTTAAGGAAACCAAAAGTGCTGTTGAGGTCATTATAGGACTGAAAACGGCGATCAAGTTCAGCCAGCAGCCTATCCATCACAACTAAAAACACACAAGATGAGAACCGTTTCTTCCTGATAAGTGAACCTCAGGTGTTGCAGACTCACCCACATGAGTCTTGCGTTTTCTTTGTCTTTGTGTGTCTTGTTTGTATGTTGCTGAAACGGTGGGAGACATCGCTTTTGCTTGGTCCTCAAACACATCAAATTCATCTCTGAAACCAACAATATATTCCTGCAGATCCCATTCGGTCTGAAGGTCTTTCTCCCAGGCCAACATGTATGGTCATTTCACAGAGTTGGAAGCAAGTGATGCATAGATCACAGAAATCCCCCCCTTCCGCTCCATGGCTTGTTCACAACAACCTTAAAATGCCGTGGATAATGGAGGATTAGGTTTAGTTTTCCATAAAGAGTGAACAAAGCTTGAAATCTGAAAAAATCTAGACTTTTCTGTAGATGGAAGATCTAGTTCATCTATAAAATGTTTAATGGGTAGTGGGCCTGCGTGAGAAAATAAATGGCCAATGCGGGTTCACCCCCTTGTCCCGCCACCATTTGAAGGCTTCAACATCCATGCCATGTTGAAAAAGTGGGTTTTGGAACAGATGGTTGTATTTCCAAAACCAGGGAAGGAAGCTTCCTAAGGGAAGCCCACATAGTAAGGGATTGTGAAAGGGTTGGTGACAGGATGGAAGGCCTGTTCTTGGGAGGACACCATAGTAAATATTCCATGGAAAATGTAGGAGCTGCTTGGCTTTCTATTGATATCCAGTCTGGTCACTCATTTTTAAGTTTTATATAGCAGATAATTGCGCTAATCGGGCTACTTGAAAGTGCCATAGGAGGTTTGGAAGACCACCGTGTTTAGGGAGATTGAATAAGTTACAAACCGTAACTTAGACGAGAACCTTTCTTGTTCCATATAAATGTATTAATTTTACCTTGAAAGGTTTTTAGATGGTCCCTTCTAATCCGGATAGGAAGGGATTGAAACAAATACAAAAGTCTAGGTAAGAGGGTCATCTTGACTAAGTTAATTTTTGTCAATCCAAGCAATATTGTGTGACTCCTAATGCCCCGTACACACGGTCGGAAAATCCGACCACAAAATCCATCAGATTTTTTCAGACGGATTTAGTCCGACACTGGTGTTGCATACACACGGTCGGACAAAGTTGTCGGAAAATCCGATCATTCTGATTGGCGACGTTTGTTGCCTACGATGGGACTACGTAGAGGCTAGTAGCCAATAGCTTTGGTCTTGTAATGTGATCTGAGCATGCGTGGCACTTTGTCCGTCGGAATTCGCTACACACGATCGGAATTGGTGTGATCGGACTTTGTTGTCGGAAAATTGTTAGAGCAGGAGATAAAACTTTGTCCGTCGGACAATCCGATGGAAAATGTCCGATGGTGCCTACACACGGTCGGAATTTCCAACAACATTGTCCGATAGGACAGAATCCATCGGAAAATCCGACCGTGTGTATGGAGCTTTAGTCTTGCGGCCAGCTTCAAGTTTTCGATACAGATTCACCTTCTCTAGTTGTCCTTTTTGCTATTATCAATGAAAGCAGATGTGACCAAAAATGCAAAAATTGGGTGTTGGAAATAGAAAAAAGAATGAAATTATTAGGATGGGGAGAGTAGTTCTGGCGATCTTGTGTTCACCAAATTATTATTTGTATCTCCTCACACTTTGGTGTACGTTTATGAAGCAGTGGAAAATATCCACTGCTCCATTCTCCAGCATTCACAGAGTATAGCTCTGAGTGCCAGTTTATGAAGCAGTGTAGATTGCTTCTCCTTTTTTTAAATATATTCATTGACTGGCAGGAGAGGGATCACCCTGGAAGGACTTGCATTTCCCTCACAATACTCAGAACACTTGGAGGTAATAGTTGCACTTGGTACCTGCTTCATTGTTGATGCGATTATGCATGCAACTGCTTAGAATACACAATTGTATAAAGGAAATGTTGTAATGTTTATCTTTTTATATTCACTTTTTTTGATACTTTGTCTAAATAAAGATACTTTATATACTTTTACATTTTGTAAGTCTCACAGTCCATGCCTATAAAGTCCCGCCCATTTGAGGGGAAAACTATATATATGTATGCAACATTGCATTCAGCATTCACCTGCCTCACACCTGACTTAAGCTGATCACATAAAAAAATTTCTGACAGTATTTTGGTCCTCATTGCATAAGTGTCCTTTCCCATTCCCTTTAGTCACAATGGTTATTACCAATTCAAAAATGTCTATTTTTGTGCTCTTTGTTGACATAGTTGCAGAAGATCCACTGTCACAGAATGCAAAGCAAAGACATTGGCAAAGGGAATCAAATGCACAAGTATTAATGACACTTACAAGCATTTTGTTTATTTTTATAGGTACTTTAGCTAAGTGGTTGCCGTTTTTCAAAACTTTTACCCTTTTTTTTTTTTTTCTTTTCAGGTTCGTGTCCATATGCAACCACTCAGAGCAAGGAGTGAGGTAGGATAGTCTCTTTTTTTGGAGGAACACTAAGGCCTTTCCAGTTCTTAACATGCTCCTCTTGCATGGGACAGCAGACCGGAATTGTTGACTAACTACTAAATAAATACTAATACAAATATTTTAATAATAAATAAATACCAGCAGACATGACTTTGGAATAAAATAGACCATGGTTGTTTATTATTGGTTTCAAAATTTTATAAATAAAATCATTCAATAAATTCACATAATCCATATAAGCTTAAGCTAACCTAGCCACTACGGCTCAGGCAGCAACAACACATTCCCAAAAGGCAGGTGGGCCTAAGACCACCTGTCCACAGCACCCCAACCCTGGGCCAACTCAACACAAGAGCCTAAGTCTGCATTAAAAATGTCTAAACCTATGTCAGACAAATGTACTCCATCTTCCCTGTAAAGACTTGATACCACCCTCCAATTCCGTGTGTCTAGAAGAAAGAATACCCAATGAAACCAAAAGTTTTGATACTGCCTTATTAACCCGCTTCCTAATTTTTTCAAAAGGGAACTCCAGTCTCTGTATGATCTCTGAAAAAAGAACTACAGTGTTGGGTAAATTGAACTGAATTTTTTGCAAATCGTTCCTAATCCTAAAAATAAGATCCAACGTTTTTTGCTTGCCAATATCATTCCCCCCTAGATGTATAATTAACACATCAGGAGGGGGAGCTGAGGAATAACTAAATTTAAATCGGACCATAACATGCCTTTTTGCCCACACCAAAAAACTTTGACTTTATCTTCATCCAAACCTAAATTAACAGAGTCAATTCTGTTGAGAGCTCTGCTATGTGCCCAATAGATGAAGGAGTGTCCAATCATCCAAACAATGCGGATTTCACCTGAAATCAAAAGATTACGTTGGACTAATGTATAATAAATATCTATCCGATTTCCACCTACCGAGCCGTTTAATAGAGTTAACATCAAAACCTAAACGTGTGGCTTCAGTAGCTGCCCCAATTCTAAAAGAATGTGATGTGAGCCTTTCCTGAAATTAAAAGCTGTCAGACATTTTTTGAAAACACAGATAAATTGCTATTTAGTAAGGGGCAAACCGGATTCATGTATAAAGAATTTGGACAGCCCAGAGGGCCTAACCGATAAATATTAATGTACTAAATGAACCGGGCAAATGTCAGAACTAATACATTTGTCCAAATGTATCCAATTTCCGCTACCCAACTGGTCAATCTTAGATCCACGAACCAAATTTAAGGACCCACCGGACAAAATAACCTTGGATGTTTGTAACGAAACCAATTCCGACACCCTAAGCACAGCAAAAACATTGACCGAAAAAACAGATCGAAAAAGCACAGATTCAAAAGCCGAAAAGCAGACTTCATTCGTAATTGAACAAAGTTTGCCTAGAATCAATGGCCTGATAGATTTGTGGGAATCAATACAAAAATTATCCTTCTTATAACCCTTTAAAGCCTGCTTAACAGAAAAAATATTGCAGGCAGGAAGGCATATTGTTAAGCTTTAGGAAAAAAGATATACCAGACAAAGTCTTGTGTATATAAGACCATGAATAATGCTGTGCAAACAAAAAACTGAGAAATTGCAATAGTAAATTTTCAGAAAATGAACCCAACGGCTCATTTATCATTTCTAAAAAATTCAGGTAAGAGAACCAGGCAGACTGATATCCTGCCCAGGTAGAAGGAGCCAATGAATTAATAACATACTCAGAAATGGGCCTCAGACCAGGTCCCATAAATGGAGTGGACAACACTGTCCCACTCGGTCCGCTTCCGGGAATAACTGGAAAACCGCTCCATCTGTAAACGAGACAATGCATCCGCCAAATAATTGTCCTTACCGGATACATGAATAGCTTTTAACCAAATGTTGAAGCTCAAACATTTAAAAATCATATGACGCAAAAGGACAATGACAGGCGGAGGCTTCGATGCTAGGCAGTTAATAGCGTACATAACCCCTTTATTATCTGTTCTTATTAAAATCCTTTTGTTTTTGAAAAAAGAACCCCAAATTTCAAGGACCACAATAATGGGAAAGAGCTCCAAGAGAACTATGTTCTTCAAAAAACCTTTCATTTGCCAAGAGACATGCCACGGCCCGCGCACGGCCCCCGCACCAATGATTCTGCCAAATTGCGGCAAAACTAGAAGATCCTGCAGCATCCGTAAAGAGAAGAAAATCTTTATCCATAATGAAGTCTTCTTGCCACAGGGCTCTACCATTGAAATGATAAAGACTCTGTAGCCAAACTATCAAGTCTTCTTTCATATCGCTGGAAAAACGAACATGGGAAAAAGGCGATTTTAAACCAGAGATAGAAAGATAGAGCCTCCTGGAAAACATTCTTCCCACTGGCATGCCTCTAGTTGCAAATGCTAATAGGCCCAAAAGGGACTGCATTTCTTTCAAACAGACTTTTTTTCTCCTAATTAAAATTAATAATAAAGATCTAAGCTTCTCAGATTTAGAATCGGGCAACCTGAATTCCATCAGATCTGTATCAATGACAATGCCTAGAAACAGACAGGTTAAAGGCCAAACAGTTTTCTAATGCGCCAAAGGGATGCCAAAATGACAACAAATGTCAAAGAATGTGTGTAATAATACACCACAGTCAGGGGAATCAGGAGGACCTAAAAATAAAAAATAATCTAAATAATGTAACAAAAATTCAGAACCGGAAACAAAAGAAACCACCCACTCTATAAATGAAGAAAAAGATTCAAAATAAAAACAGGACAAAGAGCAACCCATAGTTAAGCATTTATCGAAATAAAAGTTATTATTAAAGAAAAAAATAAGGGAATTAAATGATAAAGGGTTAATCTGCAAAAGGCGGAAAGCTGACTTAACATCCGCTTTAGCCAGCATGGCTCCCTTACCCAAACTTCTCAACTTAATCAGGGCATCCTCAAAAGAGGCATAAGAAACTGAAGACATACTATCATCAATTTGATCGTTAAGAGAAGAACCTTTGGGAAAAGATAAATGATGTATTAACCGAAAATAATCTTTCTTTCTTTGGGACAATACCTAAAGGAGAAATCCTAAAATAAATAAAAATTGAGGGGAACTAAATGGACCTGCTACTCTACCTTATAAAATGTCAACATTATTATCTAGAACTATATGTTGAAATTCATGAACTGACTTTAAATTAGGAACCAAGGTGCAACCCTGTCCAGAAAAAAGCAAAAAATTAGTTAGGCCAGCTGGGTTGCACAATGTGGGGAGTTTAGAAAATTGTGTGCCACATCCAATAATAATAGAAAAGAGAAAATCTCCCCTGATTGGTGGACTTTAAAGGCACATCATGTCTTTCCCCAAGAAAAAATTGAAATGGAGGGGTGAGGGCTCTAATACTGGCCCCCCGAGTGGCACGCGTGCGGCCAGGCTCCCCACGCGACCAATCAACGGTCGCGCTTCGTGACTCGGCCACGCCCAGGCCTCCCACCGTCATGTCAGGCTTCAGCAGCGGACCGCGGATGTCCGCCGGGTGAAGCAAGATGGAAGAGACGGCTTCAGCAGCGGACTGCGCATGTCCGCCGGGTGAAGCAAGATTGAAGAGACGGCGTCACGAATGACGCCCTGTCTCCCATTACGCCGCACCGCCAACAGAAGTGGGCGGGCGGCTTAGTGTGCCGGGTGGTCCAATGGGCATCCCCCCACACACACACAGAGCCGCCACAGACATGACCCAGCAGTTGTCACCTACCAAGGATGGGTTTTGCTGCAAAAATAGGGATGCCTAAAAAGAATTGTAATTGTACAGATGCTTAGGTGTCCGTTTAATAAACTGTGATAAGCTGAGATCATGATGATCTCAGCTTATCTCAGAGCATTGCTGGTTTAATATACTGAGATGAGTACTGGAGAACTTATTCTTCTCATCTCAGTACACAAAACGGCTGCATTGACTGCAATAGAAACGGCCTGTTTAATATACAGTGATCTCACTTTATCACTGTGCTTCTCTTTTGAGTTCTCCTTTCTGGCTTCTCAAGCCCAGAGGTGGAGTTAGCAGCAACAGCAGGTTAGAATTTCATTAACTATACAATTACACACACATTATATTATATATATATATATATATATATATATATATATATATATATAATATCTCTGTGTGTGTGTATTATAAATAAATATATATTTATATCGTGTGTGTGTGTGTGTGTGTGTGTGTGTGTGTGTGTGTGTGTGTGTGTGTATGTATATATATATATATTTGTGTGTGTGTGTATAGAGATATATATATATATAATCTGTGTGTACATATACTATATCTTAAAGTATTGTCCAAAGAGTCAAAGCATACATATACTGTAAATAGCAATATATTTGATGACAATATGTATATTGTCTGACGGATTCGTTCCGTCGGACCTTTGCTGTCAAAGTCCTCTCGTGTACGCGACATTAGGCTATTGAAACCTAATGTTGCTTTAATTTAGATTGTTCTACTGTTCCCTTTCGTCACATTTACTAAAGTTGAATAAAAAATATACAAAAATCACACACTTGATTTCTCATAAAAAATATTTTAATGAAAGTTATATAAAATTTTAAACAAACTAGAACAAAAACAAGTATATGTCATTTTACTGGTCGCCTATATTCTCCCCTACATTTTCTTCAAACCAAGCCCAAAAAAAAAAAGAAGTTACAGACTAGGAACATTATTTAACTTTTTATTTAATTATTTAACAAACCATTTTTTTTTTTTTTTCATTTAAATGTTCGAGGGATCCCTCCCATAGTTAAAATCATCCATGGGGGGCAGTTGTTGGCTTGGTAGCGTCATATGCCCAACAAGATGTAGAAGAGCAAGCAAAATTTTTTTATGCTCTTCTAGCATCTCTTTGAATATTGTTTGCTGCTGCAAAACTGCATATTATCATTGGCCCATCTCATTTCGCCAACAATGGAATTCTGTATTGACTCTTGGATCGATTGTCTGTCCCGTAAACTTTCCCGTAATAAATTTTAAGGTCTGATCCAACTGAACTGCGGCACTACCAGCTGCCTCTACTCTGTCCGCTAGCATTTCCCTTCTTCTCCTTCCTCTGGGAACCCGTATAGGGCCAGAAAAAGAATTACTAGCCGCCGGTGCACGCTCAACTCTTTCTTCTTCTTGATCTGCAAAATAATAAATAAAAAAATCATTTAAAACGATTCTTGCTATGAAATATAAAGAAAAATAAATAAAGAAAAGTTTTGGTGGTTTGTAGATTTACTTGTTAGAGGTACAGCATCCACTGCTCCATCCGGATTGGAGATCACATTTTCCAGCTGATCTGCTTGAGAAATTAATATTTTTGTTATTTTGTCACACTTTTTATAAGGGCGCAACTGATAAATACATCTTTACATTTACCAGTATGTGACGGTCCCGGTTGTGGATCTTCTCCATTTCGAACTCCATTTCGAACTGGAGCTAATTAAGAAAAATAAATTTATACACTAGCAGAAAACTTTGATTTAAATTAAATTGTTGAAAGACAGGATAATTATGAAAGAGACCCTAGCAGTTTCTTCTGTCATAAATCCTTCCTCCTCCCTGTCAGCCATCATGTGCTCAGTGATCCGCGCATGCATGGCTAAACGTATATTTACAGCCCCGATCTGTGTCGCTTTTATGGGACTACAAACCACATGCTCGGGAGTGACATTGCTGCGGCCAAGACTGGGCGAAGATGGAAGCCCCTGGCACCTGCCAGATTAATTACAATGCAGCTCTGGAGGATTCAGTGCGACAGGTAAACATGCTATATTGTGCAAATATCCCCCGCATACTAGCCCATTGACCACCTGGTGGGGCCTTAAAAAGAACACATGATAGTGGACTTTAGTACCACTTAATACATCTTCATATTGTAACATAGAAAAGTTTAACTAAGAATAAGTTTCAGCTGTCGACAAAAGGGTATTTTCCACTTACCACACAGGTTTGAATCCTCCATTTCTTCATATTCCAACACAATTTGAGTGTTATCTGTAAAAAAAATAAATAAATGTAATTATTTTTTTTAAGATGAACATTATACAGAATATCTACAGTTGCGCTATACTAATTATGATCTAAATTATACATTTTTTTATGTATTTGTACAGTAAATTGTATGAGTAGTATACACTGCCACACACACTCGCATTTTCACTGATAGAACCCACTCCAGAAATAATTGGTCTTCCCGGGGGATTCTTTTTGTCTTTATGGATCTTTGGGAGTGCATAGAAGGTGGGTACCCGAGGTAAATTATTACGAACAGAAGTCCATAATTGTGTTGTAATTACATTATTCCGAAGAGCCGAGTCAATCAGACAATAGAAATTGTCATGGTATTTTTTAACTATGCCAATCGGCATGAGTCGGTACCAATCTCGATTTTTAAGGATTTCATTGCACATATGTAGATATTGCTTATTGTCTAAAAGGACTACATTACCGCCTTGTGTCAGATGCTTTAATTACTATATCCTTATTTTCTGCAAGTTGTCTCAAAGCTAGTTGTTCATTTTTCATTGAATTGGTTATTTTGGGCATGCGTATCTTTAATTTTTCGAGGTCCCTATTAACCAATTTCAAAAAGGTTTCTGCGTTCTGATTGAAAGGTCAATATGTATTGTGCAAGAAAGCTGACCAAATGCGGGGAACGGTATCTACTACCAAATATTGTTAAGCAAAAAATTGGTTAGGCCAGCTGGGTTGCACCATGTGGGGAGCTTAGAAAATTGTGTGCCACATCCAATAATAGAAAAGAGAAATTCTCCCCTGATTGGTGGACTTTAAAGGCACATCATGTCTTTCTCCAAGAAATTTTCCCTAACAAAATTTATTTAAGAAAAAAGATACAAAAAATAGAGCGTCTTAACATAATCGACATAGTGTATAATGCATCAACATCATAATGAATGATCAGACCCAACGCGTTTCAGAGTTGTCTGGGGTTTCCTCTCTTTCTTCAGGGGTCACAGTATAGGGAAATAAAACCCTGTTCTAAAATACAAAAGAGTAATTTCAATATGACATTTATCACAGTTTTCTGGGAATATAGAGCGGGGGGCAGGGTAGGCATAAACAGAGCATCAGAACAAAAAGGAAATAAAAAATAAATATAAAAATAAAATTCATGATAATAATTTAAAAAATATATATGGTTAAAATTATATATCTATATATATATATATATATATATATATATATATATATATATATATATACTGATAAAAAATATACTGATAAAAAATACCAGAAAAATATACATAATATAAATATATATAGAAAATATGTATGAATACGAAAAAACTAACTGTTGTTAATAAAACAACTCAGATCCCAGTCAATATTTATTCCAAGGGGAGTGTGACATTTTAAATCAAAAATCTACCGAGTTTCTAATCTGGAGATTTCTCTTATTGATGAACTGCCTCGCCAGTGAGGATTGAATCTATCTATGGCAACAAAACTGGTACCACAGGGGTCTTTTTTGTGACATTCAAGATAGTGTCGAGAGACACTATGTTTCGGAAATCCCTTATAGATATTGCTTATATGTTCATTGACTCAAACATTCATAGCGCGTATGGTCCGACCCACGTATTGTAGGCCACATGGACAAGTTAAAAGGTAGACCACATTCAATGAGGTGCAGGCAATGAATGTGTTAATATCATACGTTTTACCAGTTACATTGGACTTAAACTGGCAGATTTTTTTTATCCTTAATGATATTAAGGCGACAAACCCTACAGTTACGACATCGATAGAAACCTTTGGATTTCTGAAAAAAGGAGACTCTCTATTTGGTGCATCGAGAATATTTGGTGCCACCTGTAATCTGAGTGGAGGTACCCCTTTAAAAATGACCTGTGGACGGTCGAGAAGCACGGGCCCTAAGACCTTATCGTTCTTTAGTACATCCCAATGCTTTGATATAATTTTTTTGACATCAAAGTGTTGCTGAGAGTATGTGGTTACCATGGCAAAACTATAATTGTTTTCACAGGAGGAAACTTTATCTTTAGCTGCAAACATAGAATGCCCATCCATCATGCTAACTGAAGCAATTAATGAATCCAAATCAGTAGCCACATAGCCCTTATCAATGAATTTACTTTTTAGAGTAGTGGCCTGCTCAAAAATCTTTTTTGTGAGTACAATTACGTCGTAACAGTATGAATTGGCTTTTGGGTACAGATTTTAACCACTGAGGGTGATGGCAACTACCCTGTCCAATATAGCCATTTCTATCGGTGCTTTTGAAATAAGTGGAGATAACAAAGTTACCATTCACAATTTCTATGTTAAGGTCAAGGAAATGCACCTTGGAAGTGCTAATTCCGGATTGTAATGATATACCAAGAGTATTTTCATTAAGCTGTGTCATAAATGAAGATAGTGACAACATATCACCATTCCATAGAAGGAGGATGTCGTCTATATACCTACCTAAGTAGACCAACTCTGGTCTCCTGTTGGCATAGACGACATCCTCCTCTCACTTGGCCATAAACAGGTTTGCCGTGCGAATTTTGCACCCATGGAAACCCCGCGGTTCTGAAGATAGTGAGTCCCCCCAAACCAAAAATAATTATGAGTCATAGCAAATTCTAACAGATCCAAAATGAAATATCTTTGAGAATTAATCAAATTGTCATCCCTCTGCAGGAACATCTCAACAGCACCATTGTACCTTTGCCCCCTTCTAAGTCTGCTCACTGAAACATAAGCTGCCAATTCTACAATGTATTTATTTAAATATTTGCCTAAAGTTCCACTTTATTAATTTGCCAAACTGGAACCCAAAGTTTCTATTTATAACATATTTCCCATGCTCCTCAGCTTCATCTAATAGTCAAAATAAAATATTACATTGCATAAGTTTGACCTGAAAGAACAAAAAACAAGGAAGGTATCTTTTTGTGCCAAGTGGCAAAAAAGAAATGTTTTGACATTTTCAGAGGGTGAATGGCTCTGTGAATAGGTTATAAATAGACCCCATGGTTTAACCCAAATAAGAAAGGCTATGGCAACAAAACCAAACATGAACTTTGTAAATTCTTCCAACTTGTATACTCACAAACACGTCTGCGTGCCTTCAATTCTGCAAAAGTGTCCACAATGTGGTTTAGGTCCAGCCGTTTTGCTTTAGCATTTTCAATGCCTAGGATAGCAAGCCCAGAAAGCCTTTGCTCAGGCATGGTGCTTCTGAAATAATTCTTTATTGGTTTTACTTTTGAGAAGGATCTTCCTGCTGAGGCCTTAGTCACAAGTAGTGTTAGTAATAAAAGCAATGCTATGCACACATCTGGTAGATTTGATGAACGAGCACTATTCTCAACTAAGAGCATATGTGCAAGATCCTTCACAGGGGACAATTTCTGAATGTCCTCTTTAAGTGCTGATCTAAAACTTAGAAGCTGACCAGTAAAAGTTGATGAGAGGTCTTTTTCATACTTTTGTTGCAGCTTTAAACAAATCATCATCCAATGCTGATGCTAGAACTGCAGGTTTAATTATTTCAAACTGCTGAACAACCTCATTAAGTTCCTGGAACCTGTTTGACAACTGGTTTACTATTATTTCTAAGCAACTATAGAAAATGTTGATTTGAAACGTTCAAGGTCCTCTAATCTCTCAACACACAATTCATCAAAATGCTTTCTGACAGTGAAAATTAGTTTTGCTTCAAATCTGGGGGTAATATTCAATTTTTGTGCAACCAATACTGCATTATTTCTGTCTTCCCCAAAACTGCTTCTGAAATTGGATAGCTCATCCAAGGCTGTCTTTAATAAATGAGAAGCTTTGGACAAGTCTATGCTCTCTGACTGGAGGAGTTTAGACAGAGACTTTTTTATGCTTGAGAATATTTTGGTTTGTAGAGCAATTAGAAATACTGTATAGATTGGAAGGACTCAAATTTTTTTTTCAGCCCCATTGCCTCTTCTCTTTCACTTTTTTTGGTAGCTACAAGGCTTATATTTGATAGCGCTTTAAGTACATCTGCAAAACGAAAACGCACGGCAAGCAGCGACTCATAGCGAGATGACCAGCGTGTGGGACACAATTTCAACAGTGTAATGCCGCATACACACGATTGGAATTCTTGTCGGAAAAAGCTCTGACGGTTTTCCCGTCGGAATTCCGCTCAAACTGTTTTGCCTACACACGGTCACACAAAATTCCGACGGTCAATAACACTGCGACATGCAACACGTTCGGCACTATAAAAGGGAAGTTTAATGCTTCCGAGCATGCATCGAATTGTTTCCGATCATGCGTCGGAATTTTGCATGTCGGAAATTGTTTCCAGCAAAGATAGTCTACAATGCTCCATTGCCTGGTTCTGCTGTTGGTTGAACCGGACCAACATCCTCTCCATATCATCAGTATGGTTCCTGATTGTAAGGAGGAGGGTCCGGTTCAACCTCCGAATGTCCAGAGTCATTTTCTTATTGTCCACGGCCAGCCTGCGGATCTCTGACAGGAGGACACTTGTCGGTGGCACTGGGCTGCTCCTGTAGAGGGCGAGGCAGTGGAGGCACAATAGGGGGGGCAGCTTCCTGTAGCCATGGAGTCTGCTGCTGGGCCATCAAAGGGGTCAGCTCTGGCTCATCCCGGAGTGAAATCGGTGTCAGTGAGCGTCGATGCGGGCTGCACTGCGCTCTCCCGTCTGACAGGTCTTGTTGATCTGAAATAGAGGAGATAGCCAATGTTGATGATAGCATTCAAAGAAATAGATTTCTAGAGATTAGAATAAAAATATTTTTTTTTTCTACTTTTTATTTTGACATAGTCCTTTAAAAAATAAATACATTTTGTGTCGCATATATTCCTATTACAAGGAATGTAAACATCCCTTGTAATAGAAAAAAAGAATGACAGGTCCTCTTTAATGTGAAATCTGGGGTCAAAAATACCTCAGATCTCATATTTACACTAAAATGCAATAAAAAATTTAATATAAAAAGAAATGTCATATTCTCCACCCCCACCCCAAAAAAAGCCCCTTTAAGACTGGAGGGCAGAAGTGGACCTGATCGTCTCCACCGCCTCTTCTGCCCTTGATAAAAGTGAACTTGCGGCAAGTCCGCCGCAGTAACCACTTTCATCTGAAAGAGGACCGCCCGCTGAAGAAGATACCGGGGTTATCTTGTTCGGTATTTTCGTTGTTTCTGTTTTCGTTTTTCGGATTTTCATTCTTTCGTAGTTTCGTTGTTTCTAATTTAGTTATTTCGTATTTTCGTTGTTTTTCATATTCGTTCTTTTCGATAGTTCGTTATAATTTTTAGTAAAAAACGTACGATAACGAATTTGAACGGAAAACGAATTCGTAACTAAACGAATTGCACATGTCTAATAATCAGTAACATCCCTGTTGTACTTCTTTTGTTTCTTGGTCCTAGGCTAACCTCACCTTAACACACTAGGCTAAGTGGTGTAAAGTCAGCATGATAACACACGGTCACCCTCTGTTTTTTCTTATTGAGCTCTACAGCACTGTTCTTTTTTTAATTCTAATACCTTATCTCACAGCAATGACTTGTAGGCACATAACATCCCTCCACTCTCTTCCCCATGAAATGAATGCAGAGGGAGGGGCTGAGATAAACCTTTAAGAATGTCATGTGAACGCTATGAGAGAATGAATTAAGGATCAGAATAAGAAAAAACTGACATCTACTAGTTTAGATCTTGATAAAACAGAGGTGATGCAAACTAGTTCAAGAGACAGGGACAGAGAAAATTGAGTACTGTCCGTGATACTTTTTTAATTTGCACTAACATATAATTTTTCATGGACGATGATATGTTAGTGCAAATAAAAAAAGTATCACAGACAGTACTCAATTTTCTCTGTCACAATTGCACTAATATGGCTACAATCACTTCAAGAGACAGGGAAAAGCAGAAAGGGGGAGGGGAGAGGAGAAGATGATTCTCACACACAGGCATGGGAACTGACAGACGGCACAGTGGTGTAGTGGTTAGCACTCTCACCTAGCAGTAAGAAGGGTCGCTGGTTCAAATCCCAACCACGACACTACCTGCCTGGAGTTTGCATGTTCTCCCTGTGCCTGCGTGGGTTTCCTCCAGGTACTCTGGTTTCCTCCCACAATCCAAAGACATGCAGGTAGGTTAATTGGCTTCTGTCCAAAAATTGGCCCTAGTATATGAATGGGGACCTTGGATTGTGGGCTGCTTGAGGGTAGGGACTGATGTGAGTGTGCAATGTATGGGGATAGGGACAACTGTAGACACTCACTCAGGTTGAACTGGATGGACTGATGTCTTTATTCAACCTTACTAACTATGACAGGGAGGGGGGATAGAGCAGATAGCAGTCAGCGTGATGACAGAGGCACGTAAACTGAACACTGTATCAGGGCTCATGATATTTATCGTGGTCAGTTTACAGGGTGGAGGGCATAGCCAGGCAGAATTTAAGTTTTTCAGATGATAGAGAGGGACAATTCACAGTACAAGCATTGTGCTTTGGAACAGGATATATATATATATATATATATATATATATATATATATATATATATATATATATATATATATATATATATATATATATATATATATATATATATATATATATATATATTTTTTTTTTTTTTTATAGTTTATTTCTTTTTTTATTTGGGGTTTACAAATGCTTTGACCCCTATGAGTGACATATGAAGTAAATACAACACAATAGGCATACTTACTGTGTGATAACTGCTCTCTGCGTGAAAAGTAATCCCAGTTTTCAAAATATAGCCTTGCTACTTCCACCCATGCTCTTTCTCGCTTTATCTTGTCTTTGTATTTTGGGGTCACACAAATCATAAATAGCCGCTAAGCCCCATACACACGGTCGGACTTTTTCATCAATTTGGTCCTTTCGGACTTTTTCATCAATTTGGTCCGATCGGACAAGGTTGTTGAAAAATCAGACCGTGTGTATGCACCATCGGACAGTGTTCGTCGGTTTGTCCGTCGGACAAAGTCTTATCTCCTGCTGGAATGATTTGCCGTCAACCCGGTCCGATCACACCAAATCCGAGCGTGTGTACGCTTGTCCGACGGACAAAGTGCTACGCATGCTCAGAAGAAATTCTGTGACGGAAGCGCTCGGTCAGGTAAAACTACCTTTCCTAATCGACACAGCACATTCGTCACGCTGCAATGTTAAAATGTCTTTAATGCAGCGCATTCTCTTTTTCTTTACAATGCAACAAGAATGACATGTTTTAGCTGCTCCTATTCACCCGCACTTCTCACAAACTTACTTCTTTATTACTTTGCAGCATTTATACACTACATGTTTATTTTTACTCTGAACGGAAAAGAATCTTTGTTATTTTTTTTACCATGATTTGTTTTTTTTTTTTTTTTGGGGAATACATATTTGAATGTTTTTTTTTTTTTTTTTTTTGGAGGGGGGTTGTGTGTCTCAAATTACCAAAAACACATTATTTACATTTGTATTTCTTGCTTAAATTTACTAGGAGGTTGTTTGTTGTTGTTGCCCCTTGTTAATTCTACTTTAGGATTAGTGAAATGTACCAGCCTACTCAAAGAAAAACTGTCATTGTAGCAAAGTAAAACACAATAGTCAATGATTATTTCAAATCAAAAAAACCTTTATTTAGGTCTCAGCAACAGACCAAAGAGGAACGCAGCCATGGTGAAACTTGGGGAATTTGCAAAGCCTTGGACACCCATGGCAACCATCATTTTACAGACTTAAACAATTGGGGGCATGAAGACTACCTATCTAAATAATAAGGGAGCGCAATCTGGTCCTGAAGTCCAAAACATCCGGAACTGCAGCAGATGCCATCTAGGTCCCCAGGCTCTGGTACTACGAGAGGCTCCATCTTCTCTCAGACCAGACTGAGTCCAGGTTGTCACTCTCTTGTCTTCCTTGTACGCTTCCTTCCACGCCGTGGTGCTGGTGCTGGTGGGGTGGCAGAAGGAGGAGGAGGAGGCGGAGCAAGGTCACTCTCGCAAACATGTGTGAGGGGAGTCATCTCCCCAGCCATCCCCTCATTTAGTATTTTGAGGATGACCTCCTCACACATGCTGCGTTGCCCCGCCTCCATACCCGTAAATTTACTTGTAACCAAGGAGGCAAAGGCCTCCTCGTAGGTGGGTGTGGCATAGAGGGAGGCTGAGGCATCTTTTATCAGCTGGAGCGCTGACTCTCCCACCTCCCCCATGTTTTTCGCCCTTCTGTAGGGAAGGCGGAGGGGAGAGACTTGGGAGACAGTCAGGCTCCTACGCCTACCCCCCTCTTGGCTGCCACTACCCCCCTGCCTCCTCCTGACTGCCACCTTCCACAGCCACCTCCTGGCTGAGGTCTTCCTGTGTATGAAAAAGGGACATAGTTTCAGTTATTTGTTCATCAAACACACACAATTCTCATCTAGTGACTGTTGCAAAATGTTTTCAAATACAAAACCATACAATTCTCAGCCCTGCAGTTTAGATTCTTCCCAAAAATGTCTCCCACACCACTGTCTGTTGATATGTCAATCACGTTAGGAAATAAGCAATTGGGGATCCTGAATTAACTGAACATCATTCATTATTCAACAAACTGGTTCCAAAACTACTATACCTGGAACAAGCTGGGCACCTGCACATATTCCTGACTGGAAGGCCCAGGTTGGTCCTCGGAAGCCTCATCAGGGGTGGCGTGCGTGGAAGGACGCGTGCAAGGAAGAGTCGAGAGTGACTTCCTGACAGTAGCCTGGTCTTTGAGAAAGTGGAGCCTGTCATAGTACCAGAGCGTGGGGACATGGACATCAGCTGCTGCAGCTCCAGATGCTTGTGACTTCAGGACCTTATTGCGCTCCCGGAAATAGGTAGTCTTCATGTTGTTGATCTTCACTTTTAAGTTTGCGACGGTTGCCATGGGCAGGGTAGGCTTTACAAATGCCACCAGTTTCAGCAGGGCTGCGTACCTCTTTGGTCTGTTGCTATAATCCCTGTGTTTTGCCTGCCATAAGAGGGGGAATTGCCGGTATTTATCAATGAAGTGTGGGAGAAAGCTCACGTTGTAGAACGCCTCCATCACCTCTGCAAGACACAACGCCACACAAAACAATATAAATAATGTCAGCCTAAACTCTCCTAATCTTCTCCATAAAGAAGCCTCAAGTTCTAATCTGTCTAGGCTAGTTATGTACCAACGTCAAATTGTACCTTCGTTTGTAGCGATCGTCTCGTGCGTGAGCTTTCTCTCCCCTCGTCTCCCAGATCGTGGCTACGACACAGGCGTGTGACGTTTTATATACAGTGCGCATGCGTCAAACTCCGCCCGCCCCTGACGATCTTTCTCGTCTATTCCCCACCCCTTCTCTTTACGGCGCAGTGGGGGAGAGCACATGGCGGGGACACAGCAGGTGCGCCCCAAATATCCCCCCAACGAGGAGGAGGACGAGGAAAGGCCGGAGGCAGAAACGTCCCGATCCCGGAGCCTGAAATTCAAGGCCTCCAATATGTCATTTGGAGAAATGTTGGAGATGGTGGACATATTAAAGAGGAGCGACTATGATGGGAAGTATGGGCCTTACCTCAACCCCAATGTCCGCAAGGCCAAGATCATGTCTAAAGTTGTGAGAAGGCTGTACAATCATTTTGGGGTACAACGATCCAAGGAGCAACTGAGGAAACGCTGGTCAGACCTGAAACTGAGGGAGGCCGATCAGTACAGAAAGATCAAGAGAATTCTTCAAAAAAGTAAGTAGTTGTGTTTTGTGTTTGATTTCTTGCTTGCATACTGCTCCATGTGGTTTGATTTTTACAAAGTTGTACATTCCAAAATGGCCACTTTCATGTTCGTCTGTGCATTCGATCGTACTCAGCCTCGATCTTTCTGCCACTGTCATGGTCGTGTGTGTGTCCATTCGATCGTACGCAACCTCGATCGTGCGGCCACTTATAATACGATGTTTGGTGTTTTTTTGTGGGAAAGGAAGTTTGTTCTCCCTAGAAATGTCATCCAGAATGTAAAGCCAATTTATTCAATGTAAAGGAGAGGTCACCCAGTAGCTGTTTACCCATCTGGACTCGAGAGCACTAGTGCTGGGACACCCAAACCCCCTTTTTATTAGCCTTTTCCACACATGTGCTCCAGTGGATACTAGAGGGGGGTCTCCATCACACAAACTTCTACCAAAAAGCTAGTCAGTTTAGCACCTTTACAAAGTGACTACATTCATGTAGTTGACATTTGTAACTGGCCAAACTAAAATAGTGTCCGTCACTTTCAAGCAATGTTTGTCATTTCCTATTTCTGCCCTCAATAGTTTGTGTTGCTAAATCTTCCTTTTGGACATTCTCATAGGGGAGCGAAAACTTGGGCCGTCTGAGGAAACCCCCAAACCAACACCTCCCAAAAAAGGGGAAAGAGCAGAAGCAGAGGAGGAGGAGGAGGAAGGAGAGATCATCGAACTTGGAGAAATTGTCACCACAACAGGTGAGTGTGTGAGAACACAGCTACTGGTAAGCTAATCCATGTATGGCTGCCTCATTTCCAACACCCCATTTTTGTTTGTTTGTGGTTTTTAGGTGACGTGGATGTTGTGGAAGAAAAATCGCACTTTACCACAGAGAGTGCCCACGTACTCATCGGAGAGATAATGGTCTGCAATCGAGATCTAGATTACATAAAGCAAAACATCAATGATGTTCAACAAAAATTGAAGAACATCATTGATGTTTTAGGAAAAATATGAAAACGCACCAAGTAATTAACACACATTTGTGCCAGCTTCTGAACACATTTGCAACTTAAAAACTGTCTGAAATTTGGAACATGCACACATTGTGTCCACATGTGCTAGCTCCCACCATGGTGGATGAATGGCAACGTTTTTTTGGGGGTGCAAACACTTTACGAACTACGAAAGTGGTTGTGGTGAAGGGGTTGCACCCCCAAAAAACGTCCATTCATCCCCATGATGGAAAATGGCACTTTTGAAGCTTCTAGGCATGTGTTTTCCCATCTAATGACCATTTTCAGACCCAAATTGTGTGCATGTTCCAAATTTCCACTTTTCGGGGGTGACCCCCCCATGTGATGAAGGCAAGATCAAACACACTTTGAACATATAGTAATGTCTGATCTTGTCTTCACTTTACAAAGTTGAACTTTCCAAGTTCCTAGGTTCTGTTTTGCTCCATGCCTGGTTTTACCAATTGCGGAATGTTTGTAAACAATGTTGTAAATAACCAAGATGTTGTCAGTTTTGGCGTGAAGATTGTAAACGCACTTGGGAATGTTTTCCTAGTAAACTTTTATTTTTCTAAATGTGTGGCTTCCTTATTTAAAAAACACAATGCATTATGTATGTAAAATGAAAAGGATATGGGGGGCAATGGGTGTTATTTACTAAAGGCAAATCCACTTTGCACTCCAATTTTCTTTCCCGGGGAACTTTTTCAATGCACTTGTAGAGCATAGCGGATTTGACTTATGTAAATGACACCCACAGTGCTTTGTACGAAAACACGGAGCACAGCATTTTGGAGAATACACACATGTCAGACCTGGTGATGAAAAGGAGTATTTTGGGTGTCAGTTATGCAGTACAAACCTTCTCTAGACCAAAGATTAGGTAGCAAACACACAACATGAGAATAATCTTTTTGGGAAGAAGAGACAGTTACCTCCTTTTGCCCAGAAAGTGCATTCCCACTGTCGAAGGCAAAGGGAAAAAATGTCAAAGTAAAATAAGCTAAAAAGAAGACTGAAATGACATGAAATCATAGGTTGGTTAAAATATCAGATTTATTAAAAAATGCCTCTCACACATCGTCAGGCAGAGCAATGGCCCCCCTACCCACAAAGTACTGCATATATTGGTCCCGGACCACACGGGCATTTAGAGGGGGCAAGCCTGGACGTGCCACTCGAAGGGCTGTGAGTTCGTCATTTGGAGGGCCCTCCACATCTGGGCCAACGGGCACCACATAGTTCCTGTTATGTCTTTTGAGGAAGTTGTGCAATATGCAACAGGCAAGAACTATGTGGTTCAGTTTGTATTCCGCCAAGTTAAATGCCGTCAGGAACAGGCGGAAGCGGCTGGCCAGGATGCCAAAAGCGTTCTCCACAACTCTTCTGGCTCTGGACAGCCTGTAGTTGAAGACCCTCTGGTCCGGGGTGAGGGTCCTCATCGGGAACGGCCTCATCACATGGGGAGTCAACGCAAACGCTTCATCTGCGACAAAGACGAAGGGGAGTCCTTCGGCATTCTCCTCTGGAGGTGGCAAGCACAGACTGCCACTTTGGAGACGCCAGTAGAACTCCGTGTGCGTAATGGCCCCACCATCCGATATCCGGCCGTTCATCCCCACGTCCACATACATAAACTCGTATGTTGCCGACACCACCGCCAACATCACTACACTATTAAACCCTTTATAATTATAATAGTAGGACCCCGAGTTGGGCGGTGGGACGATGCGGACGTGTTTCCCATCAATTGCCCCTCCGCAGTTAGGAAAGTCCCAACGGCTGGCAAAGTGGGAGGCCACAGTCTGCCATTCCTGTGGCGTGGAAGGGAACTGTGGAGTGAAACAAGAAAAAAAAATTAGTCACTTTGCACCTAAACATTGCAAGCAGATTAGACAATCAACATCTTGGAACAAGAGCATTGTCTAAAATTGGAGGCTGGAAAGTATTTGCACAGAAAAGTAGAGGCTCCCCTTCACAGATTACTCACCCCCCCATCAATCCCCCCACTTCTGATGGGCCATTGGCAATAACTAGGGGTTTTGGGGGGGGGGGGTGGTGGACAGCTAACCCTCTGCACTTCATTGATTGGCAAATGGCTCAATAATGTGGGCTAGTTTGGCCAGACCCTCTGTACTTAACACTTTTGGCAGGCCACAGGAAAGATCAAATAACATTTCAACCCCCCCCCCCCCCCCCAAAAAAGGCAGGCACAGTGTGACATTATTAAATTACCAAGCAAGCTAATAGGAGGGAAAGAAGACAAAAAAATAGGAAATGGAATGTATGGAGGCAGTCCCTTGCACTACATGCTTTGCTGAATTCATCCCTAAAGATGCGCACTATAAAGAGGTAGGTATATAGTGTGTATGGACCTTGGGAAAGCCAGCAGATAAAGGATTGGTACCATCTGACAGAGCAGTTGGGGGAGGGGGTTCCTAATGAGTTTGCCCCCCCCCCCCACCAAAAGAACAAAAAAAGGGGGCTCTACATGAAGTAAACCACACAGCAAACATTTGTGCATATTTTAGGGGGTGTTTGGGGGCAAACAATACTATGCAGCAGACAAAAGACATTGCTTAAGTGACTAGGCCATAGGTGTCTATTGGGGCAGAAGAGCATGCTGGTGAGGTAAGTGAAGGGAAAAATGCATGAAGGAGAAAAGGGGCACAGCATATTAGAGCATATTGCAATCATGGTAATTAGGGAAGGAGGTCAAAAATACAAGTCATTCGCAAACACAGCATACATAGAAGGGAATAGTAAAGTAGAAATGTTACCTTAATATAGTCCTCCTGCAGGACCTGAATGATGGCAGAACAGGTCTCTGGAATAATGATTCCCAGGGCCTGGGGAGAGATACCTGAAGAGAACTTCAAATCCTGAAGACTTCTCCCTGTCGCCAAGTACCTCAACGTGGCAACAAGCCTCTGCTCCGGAGTAATGGCTTGTCTCATGCAGGTATCCTGCCGGCTGATAAAGGGGGTCAGCAAAGCCAAAAGACGGTGAAAATCGGGGTCCGTCATCCTGAGAAAGTTCCTGAAATCATCAGGATTATTCTCCCGGATCTCACGAAGCAAAGGCATGTGCGAGAACTGGTCACGCTGAAGCAACCAATTCTTGGTCCACATACTCCTCGTCACTCTGTTCATGGACGGGTCTTGGCTCAAAGCTAAAAGCCCGACACCAATTCCGCGTACAGCACGAACTCGGCGACGAGTACGCACGGGAAACATCGCTCAGAAGGTCACAAAAGGTCGGCTGGTCAGAACGGACAAACAGAAAGCACCGATAAACAGCAAGGCCTGAAAGAACGAAGTGAATACCAGCAACGAGCAGACAATAAGCAGTGCAAATCAAAGCGTCCTATATCAAGATATAGGCCGCAATGACCAACAAATGCGAACTGACTACACGCACTAATAAACAGATACGCACGACAAGCACAAACTGAAGAGCAGTAACGATCTGAGTCAGAAAACTGAGAAGCGCGAATCTGAAGTCACCAAACTTCCACTAACTCTCGATAAACACGGGATCAGCAGAAGGAGCCCAACGGGTGCCTGACGTGGTGCTGAACTTCCCTTTTCTAATCTCGTGGACGACGACTTACGTCACGACGTTCTTCCGGACCGGATATTCCGACAACTTTGTCCGACCGTGTGTACGCAACGCCAACATCGGACAAAGTACGTCGGACAAAGTCCGACTGACCTGGTCCGCGGATTGTCCGAGCGTGTGTAAAGTCTTCTTCCACGGTTTGGGTAGCCACATCACATTTTGTAATCAGTTTTTTTTTTTTCTTGTCATATGACTGTTGTAAAATGGGCACATTCTAAAGTGATCTCCGTTCATGTCTTAGAAAATTTCTTCTGCCGCAAAAATAAGGTCTTCACCTTGCAAACTAGATGAGGCAAGCCATAGTTTGATTATATCCAAATTTTTGGGAAAGATGTGTAGTTTTACATCCGGATATTTTGATTTTAACCCTGTCCTATGTGGGCAGGAATTAAAAATGCACTTTGGCATTTTGATGTAATCTAAAAATAAAATACAGTAAATATTTTTTTTAATATAAATTGTAATTTATATTTAGAACATGCATAATTTAAGAAAATATTGTTCATTAATGCCAATAACAATTCCATATATTATATAAAAACACTTCCTTGTTTAAATGTGACCAGCTGTACACAGCCAATCACATCTTTAAAGAGCCGCGTGCGCTTCTCTTTACGAAGATAGGGGTTGCGCCGTGTCCTAGCAACAAAGTGCGACAACGGGCGCGTAAGAGCGTACGTTCTAGGCCACTAGTCATATGAAGCCGTATCAGAACAAGAGCTGCCCCACCGTTGTTTGACAGTGGGCGGATGGCTACAGGTTAAATTCATTTATAATAAAAGTGTACGTTTTAGGATATAGTCACTTTGCATGCGATACGGTGACCTTTTTCTAATATAATTTTTTATTAATAAGATAGTATGCAGTGCATACTAGCTCATTATGTCTTGGATTAAAAGGGTTTTTTATTCTTAATTTTATATTAAGAAGTGCGTGTATACAACAATTATGGGGCAACACTGATGGGCAAAGATAGGCTGCACTGATGGGCAATGATAGGCTGCACAGATGGGCACTGATAGGATGCAATGTTAAGTTAACAGTAAAGGGCTATGATGAGGCATCACTGTTGGGCACTGATGAGGCGGCAATGGTGTGCAATGATCGTTGGCACTAGAGCGCCCTGATAGGTGGCACTAGTTTGCAATAAGAGGATGTACAGTCATGAAGCACTTATGGGCATTGATAGGGGGCACAGATGGTGGGCAAAGAACAGTTGGCAGGGAATCTTCCATTTTGTAACAGATATCACATTTAAAGGAGACAGTGATTGGGTCATGGTATGGGTTCCTGATTATATATATTAATAGCAGCACAGCCATTGACTCTCGCTGTTGTCAATAACATTAAAAAACTTTGGAGCCAATGGGGCTGGGGGGGCTGGGGGGGGGGGGCGGGAGGGTGGGTTGAGCATAGTACTGCTCTATGTTTCAATGGACGAAGAAGCTGGACATGTGAGCGCACCCGCACAAGTGTCACTATGGAAATAGGTTCTACAAGGCCGCACTTGAGCTGAATCGTATGCAGGAGCTCTGAGCAATAAACCCTGAAGTGAAGGATCGGGGCAAATCTGTGCAAAAACAAATGCACAGAGGAGGCTTGTATGTCAATTTGAGTTTATTAAAAAAAAAAATAAATAAGACTTACCTTTACATATCATTGAACATGGGCCTCTTGGCTCTTCTCTGATGAATGCTCTCCTTGCCCGGGCGGTCAGTTTAAGAAGACGGCCATGTCTTGGTAGGTTTGCAATTGTGCCATACTTATACCATTTTACGATGATGGATTTAACAGAGCTCCGTGAGATGTTCAAAGCTCGTGATAGTATTTTGTTTAAAATGCCTGCTTTATAATTCACTTTATACCATATCTGGCTGGTGTGTTCTTTTGACTTCATGATGTTTGCTCACTAAGGTTGTAAAAAAAAAAAAAAAAACCTTTAAGGATTTCATAGAACACTAATTTACAGAACAGAATACACTTCAGCACCGTCCATCGTCGTTATACGTCCTAACTTGGAAGAAGAATATCATTGCTATGGCAGTAGCTAGCTGCCAAAACCCTGAAATCCTCTTCTTCAGCATGCAGTCCGCTTCAAGATAAAAGTGGTCTATGTGGCAGATTCGCCGCAAGCTCACTATTATCGGCGGCGCGAGAGGGCATCCCCTCCATTTCACCATGCTCCATGGCCCTCCACAGCTTATCAAAGCCGTCGGTAGCGGCGGAGAAGATCAGATCCTCTCCCTGGCTTGTAATGGAAACGAGTGAGGAGAAGATGGCCCCCACCTGCTCCATATCATTGACAGGCAGAAGCAATGTCAAAACGTCTCTAATTTACATAGCTCTTAAAAGGGACATTTATGTATTTTTTATATTTAAATTAAAAAAATATGTTAATTTTTATTTCATTTTAGTGTAAGTATAAGATCTGAAGTCTTTTTGACCGCAGATCTCATATGTAAGAGGTCATGCCATGCTTTTTTATATTAAAAGGGTGATTTACAGTCCTTGTAATAGGAATACAAGTGACACAATATATATATATTTTTAAATGAACAGTTTAATTGACATGATTTGTAGAGAAAGATAATTTAGACTAACTTAAAACAAAATTAAATTTTTAATATCATTATATAATTTATCTTACAAAAAATATAACATTTGAAAACTAAATATATTTTGATTGAGAATAAAATAATTTAGATTAAGAATAATATTATTTTAAATATATAATAATATAATTTTGATTAAGGATATAAATGTATTACCAGGGCTATTTGCCCTTCTGCAGAAGTCTCCTATAATTAAAAATTTACGTAAATCAATATACCTATGAGTAAAAATGGAACATAATATAAACATAAAAAAAAAATTATGTGTGTGTGTAATAAATATATATATATAATGTATGTGTATATATATATATATATATGTATGAAACCTTTTTAGTATGTTCTCAAAAAACACAAGTGCCAGAATGAAGCCAAAATCAATGAACTGGCGAATGGATTTTGCCTCAACTGCCCTCTGTGTGGCTCCCTTCTGCCAAAATATTGAGAGTTTCCAACAGAGGGTCAAGTGTTTTTTAGAAGGGCATTGCAGGCTGCATGTTGGCCACCCTGTATCACTTAATTGTTTAAGCTGGATAGCGGATTTGCTTGACATTCCTTGCTGCACATTAGCAAACACTGAGCAAACAACAGAAGTACTGCAAAATACATAAAGCTTTTCGAGGTTCACAAAAAATGTATTTGCTGCCTGTACATTCTTCACAGTGTCCACGATGACCAGGTTGAGGCGGTGACTCATACATTGAATGTAAAGTGCACAAGGCACATCCTTTTTAATGCGTGCTTGCACACCATTAAGCGAGGCTACTCATTACAGAGGCTCCATCATAGCCTTGTCTATGACAGACAGTTGTTCTAATTTACTTAGATCCTTTGTTTCATCTGCAATGATGGAAAAGGGACTTCCTTTAATGCTCTGTCTTCTCTAACAAGAACAGCCATCATTGACAGAAGTTCATTTTGGATAGATGGATGTAGATATCTTGCATTTCTAGGTTCTCTAATTTTTTTTTTCTTACGACGCTGTCTTTTTCTGCAATATAATAGAACATTTCCACGTACATTTCCATGGTTGACATGATCTGAGCTGTACCGATGCTCTCACTGGGCAATTTTAGTCTTGGCTGTTCGCAACAAAACTTGCGCAATTGTTTTTATGTAATGTGTATTTTCATTGACCTCTCGTGTGTGAGCTTTAGTTAGATCTTTCATTAACGGTGTATACTGGCTTACACTCTTTTTTGAAATCGCCCCATCTGACATAGGAATCCTTGTGTGAAGAAGGCTTCTCATGCTGTAGTATTCCTTTTACCAGTTTCAAATGCATTTTTCCAATTTGTGTACCCTATGTTGACAAACGGTCCTTTTTTAACATTCCCATGGAGATATATTGATTTTGAAAATAATTTGAACCGGAAACCGTATGCTGCATCCTGGGACACAGAATATTCCAACCATTCAAACAATTGAAACCACTGTGAGAGGAAGGACCTGAAGCGTACTCCCATTTTGTTTTTGTGGGTATTTTTTAATACGGGCTGTCTTGGCCCTTCACTAGCACTCCTTTTCATAAGCACTGTGTTGGATATTGCTTTGTGAGGAGGTGCTTGCTTCTTCAAATTGCAATGAAGGTTCATCATCATCTGATATTATTTCAGCAGCGTCATATTTAATGTCATCCTTCTCAAGCTCTTCACACTCCTCAATGGAAGAAGACATGACTAAGTACAACATAACTCATTTTGTGCTACCCAGTTATACACTCCCACCCTTACCATTCCCATTAACGGAGACCACACTGAACTGGAGTGTAAAATAGGCCGTAGCAGCCCCTTTATTAAATATCAAAATATAAATAAACTCGTATAAACAAATAACCAATAACAGCATAACAATGAAGAAACCGTGACGTAGGATTGTAGGAGGACCTTACCCCCCCCCCACCCGTTTACCGTAATCAAAACTCGTGCACTGCGATCATATAAACTGTAACTAGGCCTCAAGCTGACATACTAGCTCAGAGACAAAACTATTCCCGCAGTGCAGTCATCAACCATATTCCTTACATCACCTATAAGGAATATTAACAAACGGGCCCATATCTCCAATTGGTCCCGCATCAAATTCTCTGTGGGGAGGGGGTTTCTTCTCTATACCTACGTCAGCCAACATCCGCCACTGCAAACAAGGTTAAAACCTTAACCTTGAGCGCACCTCCACACCCTAAGTGCTCTTTCAATTCCATCCTGTATGCCCATGGTCCACATATCTGTGCCCACTGGGTTCAGATGAACCCCGTCAGCCTTCAAATATCGCCATGTATCAATCTCTAGCTCTCTGTGTCTGATAGCTAGGCCTCCGTTTTTAATAAAAAACCTGCTCGCCTCCTGATTAATCTTTTTTCTGGCCTTATTTATTAGTTCTACTGACCTCGCTAAACGCCACAAAGTCCTAGCTATCATGTCCGACCATACCAGGACAGTTTTTGGGAATGCCGCCTGAAGTAGGCAAAAATCATATTTGATATCCCTGGTAATGTCCAACTTGGTCCTCCAAAACCAAATCATTACCCCCAACATGAATTACTAAAACCTCGGGGGGCCTGTCCCATTGCGCAAATTTGTGCGCCTCAGGGACCAGACGGCTCCAAAGCATCCCCGGGAAACCCAGCCATTTAATGTAGGCCTCCCCCCTGGAAAAACCTAGCTGTCTCCTGTCTGGCCTGGCACCCCAGCAAACATAAGAATGTCCCATGATCCACACAAGACTCGGCGAGGGATCTGAAAAGAAAACAATAAGAAAATTCCGGTGAAACTCATCGCAATGCACCACACGAAACCATGCCGGCACATACAACCCACAGCGAAACTTCAATTAACTAAATCAAGCCTGACATATGACCGAAATCGCCTAGATTCCCATCTCCCAATCCGTTTAACCGCTTCTTCCGTTAGGCCCCACCTAACTGCCTCCGTCGCCGCACCAATTCTAAACGAATGCGAGGAGAATTTCTGATAAAACAGATAAACAGAGACCAACAACAATGAGTTATCCTAAAAAAACACAACAGAATGCTCAGTGGATTTTTGTTTTACCTGCCAACTGTACTGAAAAGATTAACATCAGGTACAGCTGCAACAAAGACACCTTTAAATTATTAGACCATAATGTATTTAATCATTGCAGGTTTCAATATTGTTGTCTTTTAAACCAAACTGTTATTAATACATGTTTCACTCACTCGCTTTTGGTATTAGGTACAGACCTTTTCTTCTTTGTCTCAGCTGCCATCTTTATGGACTGACATGGCACAGTATACAGGATTATGATAACTGTAATAGGTTCTCATCACACCAGAGTGGAGACAATGCTGCGGTTTACAGATGAAAATGAGGTCCAGAAGTGTGTTCTTATCTGTGGTGGCAGCAGTGATGAGTTGTACATATCCCCAGGACTGAAACAGCTCAAGGGTTGGCTTGCTTGCGTTGGATAAGTGATTCTCGTTGAAATCTCTACAGACAATGATATGGTGGCAATCCATGATCTCCAATGAGTCCAACAGGCTTCCCAGGTTTGACAGAAATTATGTCACACTTTAGTCCGGAGGTCTGTACACAGCTGCAATCAAAGCACTCACTGGAGTTTCAACCTTCAGAGTCAAACACTCAAGGTCAATGACCTTATGAATGTACTGTTTTTCACGTACTTGAATGTGCTCTTTCACATAAACAGCAACGCCACCACCACGGGACATCTGTGGAACATTTGTGTAGGACAGGTGTCTGTTACGTTTGAACATAGTGTAGCCCTCTAAATGCGCATGCGCCGTAGACAGTGGTGCCCTTTTTTTGTGAAATATCTCCTTAACCCTGTAGGTTAAGGAGATATTTCTTGGACCTACAGGTAAGCCTTAATCTAGGCTTACCTGTAGGTCAAAGTGGTCTGTAATGCGGCGTACACGCGGTCGGATTTTCCGATGGAAACAGTCCGATGGGAGCTTTTCATCCGATTTTCTGACTGTGTGTATGCCCAACGATCTTTTTCTGTCGGAATTTCCGACGGACTTTGAATTGAGAACCTGTTCTCAATTTTTCCGACGGAAAACCTTTCTATCAGATTTTCCGATCGTGTGTATGCAATTTCCGACACGGAAAATTCCGATGCATGCTCGGAAACAATTTGACGCATGCTCGGAAGCATTAAACTTCCCTTTTATAGTGCTGTCGAACGTGTTTTATGCCGCTGTGTTATTGACCGTTGGAATTTGGTGTGATCGTGTGTAGGCAACACAGCTTGAGCGGAATTCCGTCGGAAAAACCGGCAGAGTTTTTTCCGAAGAGAATTCCGATCGTGTGTACGCGGCATAAGGGTTTACAACCACTTTAAGAGCTGCTGCTTTTTTAGGTTAATTTAAAAGCAAGTTAAGTGGAAGTTTTTGCTTTGCTTTTTCCACTTCCACTGGATCGATGCACTCACCAGGTCTCGTTATCATTGTGTTTCTGACGGGTGGTTTAGGAAATCCAAATCTGCAACCTGAGCTGAGACTTTTGAAACATATCCTTGAGTGATTTTAGCTGTGTGTTTGCACTTCTGTGACTTTCTTGTACAGAGCAGGTTGTGTATGTGGGTCGGCAGCTGAGCTGTGATGCATTTGGACACAAAATCTAACAGTCTGATCATCGTCTTCTTCAAAAACAGGAGCACCATCAACCCATAAGAGACAGTGGATGTGTGGACTTCTGCGATGCTGAAACTCAACTCTGTAAAAAAAAGTCAATGACTCTGCCTAGGGGCTCTGCAGGAGATAAGATCAAATCCCTGAATAATGCCTCAACACGCTTATCAAACATGCGCATTGCTGTCACAGGATTGCTTCGCAGTATGTCACACTTAGCTGACCAGTCAAGCCCTTCAAAATCGACAGCTTCATCTTGTTGCCTTTTTATTGCCTCGATTAACCTCAGGCCATCGCATTTCAGCTTTAGAAAACGTAAATAAGAAGGTAGGAGTTCCCAACTGTCTGATCATGGCAAAAAGATCTCTTGTAGTTTTCTCCCAGTAAGCGGGGGTTCCCCTCAAGGGCTGCATAAATCTCAAAGCTTCCTTGTTTCGCACCAGTCTCTCCACCTCACGTTTTTCTTGCAACATTCCCGAGGTAATATTTCTTCCATCCCTCGTAAAAGGTTTTCCTTTCCTTAGCTGTATTGTCATGCTCGATGTTGCCAAATGAATTTCTGTCACAAAATGTGCAAAGAACAAGTAGTTTGTGTCTCTGGCGAAACAATCATCAACACCAAAAAGCCTTATTTTGAAATATTTACTGGGTGTTAATTTAAGAGTTCTCTCTTCATCCAGTGTGTTCTGACTAGTCGGAAACTGTACAGGGAAAGCCATGGCCTCCAGTTTAGGTGTTTTGAAAAAGCTGACAGAATTAATAATTTCTTTCAGCAGGCGCAACGGAATAGATTCCGTTGCTAAAACATAAAATCTCCTCTGCCACGTCACAAGGCTGAAGGCATGATTCCAGAGCAAAACCATTTCACCTTCCTGGTCTTCATCACCTCTCTGCTCATTTGGTTGTTCACCATCACCTGACACCATGTCTATATCCTGTTCATTTTCAGGCTAATTTTCTGCCTCACACAGAGCATGACTGGTGTATTGCAGACCTACCGGCTGGCATGGCCACTTACTCAACCTTACAAATCTAGATAAAATAACACCAGACTTCTTTGGGTTTTAAATGGCCATAGCAGCCTTTTATTAAACAAAAATGAAAGACTTAAAGCAGGTATATTTTGAGGTGAGCATGGTCTACCAAAAATCTGCTGCATCAAGCTACCTTTTCTATATCACGGCCCTCAGCCGCGAATACTCCGGCTCGAGGACAATTTGTAATGCCTAACCAAGCAGATACAGTCCCAATACCATTTTCGTCTTAAAGACGTCACTTAATTGGGGAAGGTACCCATACCAAAGCTGAGTCCCTCCCACCTTACTCCACTTAAAATATTTGAACATGCCCACCTTCAAAAACTCTGAGACCCCTGCCAACAACGCCCAAGTGGGAAACCTCACACTTGAGAGGCCCGCCACACACTCAATGCCCTCTGTATACCATCCTGCAGGTCCAGGCACCACATGTCTATCCTGACAGCGTTTAAGGGAACCCCGTCAACCACGCAGGTAGAGCCAGTTGTCACCCTCCAATTCCGTATGGCGCACAACAAGGCCACCATTCCGGACAAAAAAAACAAGCAACTTCCTTGTTCAGCTTGACCCTTGCCTTATTAAGCCTACTCCACCGATCGAGCGAGACGCCAGGAGGCCCTAGCCACCATGTCCGACCAAACAAGTATAACATCCGGGAAAAAAGACCGCAGACGCAAAAAATCGAACTTGATATCCCGAATCAATTCCCTAGCAGCACGGAGCCCCAGATCATTGCCCCCCGCATGTATATCTAAGATGTCCGGGGGTCTATCTAATCTGGCATATCTGTGAACTTCAGGCAATACTCTGGAACAGAGCATGCCCGGGACCACGATCCACCGCACTCTGGCTAAGTTCCTTGGGAAACCCAATTGACGGCAATCCGGTCTGACTGCAGCCCACTTTGCACCCCAAAACACATAGGAGTGGCCGATAATCCACACCAAACATTCTCCGTCTGAAAAACATAAAATACAAAAAAACTAAATACAATGCAACCCAACTCACCCAGACCCACCAAGACAAAACATAAGACTGACCACGACCATCACATGTACTGGGGAACAACAACAGACAAAACATATCAAAGGAGATGCGGACAAACATATAAACGAAAAAGGCCTTGATTCCCACCGACCAATCCGCTGTAATATCTGGTCGTCTAACCCCCACCTGGCTGCTTCCGTGGCGGCCCCAATGCGAAATGAATGGGAAGCATAGGCCCCCAGATCCACACCAGCAGCCTGCAAGCATTTCCTAATAACTGAACTAAACTGGAAACGGGACAATGCTGAACCATCTGCGTGCGTCAACAAAGGTCCCGGCCCCGAAACCCGGACTCCTAACCAAGCGGCCACCGTAGCGATCGGGCAGGCTGGAGAATTAGGAACTCTGCTGAGCACCACCGTAGCCCCACGGCTCAACTGGTCCGTTTTTGATTTCCTAATGAATAAATACAACTTGTCCCCGAGAACTGTGACCTAGGAAACCCCAAGTTCACCCCAACTCTAGTTGAAGGGCTAACCAATTCCCCGATCCGCAGCGCCCCCCGAAGAAAGCCAAAACAAAGGCCGTCTTGAATAGCACTGCTTCAAAGGGATTCGCACAGACTGTCGGCAATTGCTCCAACAGTACCACCAGCAACCCAAAAGAAACTGGACGGCGGGAATCGGGCACCCGCCTCCCCTTCCTGTAACCACGCAAAGCTTTTCTGACCAGAAAAAGATTTAGTGATGTCCACAAAGCCAGATAGCTGGAAAAGGAATGCGAAACCCGCCATCTTCTTATTCAGAGAGGCAATGGAAACGCCTTCTTCAAAATTTCTACCAATGTAGTACAGAAGAACAGGCAATCTATCCACCTCTTGCCCGCACCCCCCTACCAAACTTACCAGCCTATGCCATTCTCCCCAAACCTGTTCATAAGCCATCCAGGTAGAAGGGCAAACTGACCGCTGTATCAAACCAGCTACTGTGGCAAAACGGCTTCCCGCAAGTGGTCTGGACACGGGATTCCGAGCTGCTCCGCCTCTGGCGCCAACTCCCGGAATTTCTTCCACTGTAGACGAGAAAGGGCAACCGCCACTGTGTTATCCACCCCGGGCAAATGAACAGCAAAGATAAAAGGCATGTCAAGCATTGCAAAACCAAATGCCGAAGAAGACATACAACTGGCGGGTAAGAAGAAGTAACGGAATTAATAGCTTGCACAACCCCTAAATTGTCGCAGTGAAACCGCACCCGCTTATTCCGGAATTCCTGTCCCAAAATTTCCACTGCCAGCACTATTGGAAACAGTTCCAATAGCGCCATGTTACGGATGAGCTTCGAACCGCTCCACGACTCAGGCCAAGCCCCACGCTCCACCTACCACCAAAATACGCGGAATACCCAATGGAACCAGCCACATCCGTATACAGGTCCAACACAAAATTGGACAGCGTTACTTCCATCCATAAGGATCTCCCATTGTACTGAGCAAGAAACGTTTGCCAGACCTGGACATCCTCACGATGCGCCTTGAGGAGCCGCACATAATGATGCAGAGATTTTACCCCAGCGGTGGCAGCCGCCAACTGTCTGCAAAAAACCCGCCCCATAGGCATGATACGGCAAGCAAAATTAAGTTTACCCAGCAGCGACTGCAGGGACCTTAATTGCAACTTCTTGCAACTACAAGCAAGCTCAACCGTACCCCGCAGATCCTCCAGTTTGTCATCAGGAAGCCTGCATTCCATCCAAAGTGTATCAATAATGATACCTAGAAACTTCAGTTCTTCAACTGGACCCTCAGTCTTCTCCGGTGCCAACGGCACCCCAAAAATCTGAAACATATGTTGTACAGTTGACAACAAAATCTGGCAAATCCTCGCCCCAGGAGGGCCTATTACCAAAAAATCGTCCATCGGGACAACGGATTGCCACCCAGAGACATCACGCACCACCCAGTCCAAAAAGGAACTGAAAGTTTCAAAAAAACGAACAGGAAATGGCGCAACCCATGGGTAAGCAGCGGTCTACGAAATACTTTCCCTCCCAAACACAGCCCAAAAACCGAAAACTCTGCGGGTGCACAGGAAGTAAACGAAAAGCCGACTCAATGTCAGTCTTCGCTAACAGCGTGCCCCTACCAAACTTACGCACCCATTTAATGGCATCATCAAACGAGGCGTAAGACACTGCGGGTCAATAGCGCCATTGACCGAACCACCCCGGGGGTGCGACAGGTGGTGAATAAGGCGGAATTTCTTGGGTTCCTTCTTGGGGGCCACCCCCAGCGGCGAAACCACGAAATCAGCCAGAGGAGGGAAAGAAAACGGTCCCGCCATCCTGCCCATGGACACTTCCTTGGACAATTTGGCCGAAACCACCTCCGGATGCAATTTTGCGGAACGCAAATTTTCACCCGCAGACGCAACGGTGGACAAAGTGAATGGAATGATAAAATCCTCGGCAAACCCCTGAAACAGAAACTGCGCTGCGGCCCTGTCGGGATACCTATTGAGGAAGGGGACCATTTTTTCCACCTTCACCGGGGTTCTCCCTCTTTCCAGCATCGGCTGACTTCGCTTTGCCCTGTTTGAAACACTTCGCCAAGGGGTGAGAACCTCCGCATCCGGAGCATTTGTGATGGAAACGACACGAGCCCCCAAATCTAAATGTGCTGTCATTGAAACGCCAGCAGTACCCCTTGCTGTTAGAGGCCGATGGTGTCAGGGGGCTAGCACCCCCGGCCCCTCCCTGAAAGGGCTGTGGAAATGTTCTCGCCTGAGTCATTAACTTCATCCACAAACCTATATCTTTGTGGTCCCATCTCACAGAGGGCCTTACCGCCTTACGCTGACGAAATTGTTTGTCATAGCGTAGCCACGCAACGCCCCCATAAACCCTCTGAGCCTCAGAAATTGTACATGACACCTGCAATGCTATATGGGAGGAGCTAAGACCGCTTGTGATGCCAGTTCCTGACGTACAAATGTGGTCGAAAATTGCTGATGGATTCCTGAAGAACACACAATTTCCAAACTGCTTTGGAGCCTTGGATGGCAAACACATTCGGATTAGAATGCCTCCTGGATCTGGCTCCAGCTATTACAACTACAAAAAATATTTTTCGGTGGTTCTGATGGCAATCTGTGATAGCAACTATAAATTTGTCGCAGTGGATATTGGTGCGTATGGCAGCACTGCTGACTCCCGAGTGTTTAGGGCATCCAGAATGGGGAGAAGGCTTCTAAAGGGCAGGATGAACTTACCGGCTGACAAACCACTTCCTGGAACATCTAGACCTGATATGCCTCATGTCCTCGTGGCTGATGAGGCTTTTGCGCTCTCAAGGCACATTTTAAGGCCATATGCAAAACATAATTTAAACACCAAAAAGAGAATCTTCAACTACCGACTCAGTAAAGCAAGGAGATACATCGAATGCACATTTGGCATACTAAGTAGCAAATGGCGCATATTCCACAGCGCCTTGCAACTGAAACTGGCCAATGCTGAAGGTGTTATTCAAGCATGCTGTGTGCTGCACAACATAATTTGTGAGAAAGAAGGAAGGCATCAGCATGGAAGATAAGGATGAAATCCATTTGCCCTCTATCAATCCTTGTGGACTGCGTCCAAGCTATTCTACCCGTGCTCTGCGTGCCCAGTTCGCACACCATTTTATGACCCCTGATGGAGAGGTTCCATGGCAGTATGCTCATGTTTAACCACTTCAGCCCCGGACCATTTGGCAGCCAAAGGACCAGAGGTCTTTTTTTTCAATTTCGCACTGCACTGCTTTAACTGGTAATTGCGCGGTCATGCAATGTTGTAACCAAACGAAATTTGCGTCCTTTTCTTCCCACAAATAGAGCTTTCTTTTGATGGTATTTGATTGCCTCTGTGATTTTTATTTTTTGCGCTATAAACGGAAAAAGACCGCAAATTTTGAAAAAAAAAGATATTTTCTACTTTTTGTTATAAGAAAAATCCAATAAACTCAATTTTAGTCAAACATTTGGGCCAAAATGTATTCAGCCACATGTCATTAGTAAAAAAAATGCCAATAAGCGTATATTTATTGGTTTGCGCAAAAGTTATAGCGTCTACAAACTAGAGTACATTTTCTGGAATTTACACCGCTTTTAATTTATGACTGCCTATCTCATTTCTTGAGGTGCTAAAATGGCAGGGAAGTACAAACCCCCCCCCCCCCCAAATGACCCCATTTTGGAAAGTAGACACCCCAAGCTATTTGCTGAGAGGCATGTTGAGCCCATTGAATATTTTTTTTTTTTTAGTCCCAAGGGATTGAATAAAGACAAAAAAAAAAATACTCACCATACCTCTCAGCAAATAGCTTGGGGTGTCTACTTTCCAAAATGGGGTCATTTGGGGGTGGTTTGTGCCATCTGGGCATTCCATGGCCTCCGAAACTGTGATTGGCAGTGAGGAGTGAAATAAAAAAATGACACCCTTAGAAAGCCTGAAGGCGGTGCTTGGATTTTGGGGTCCCGTACGCGGCTAGGCTCCCAAAAAGTCCCACACATGTGGTATCCCCGTACTCAGGAGAAGCAACAGAATGTATTTTGGGGTGTATTTCCACATATGCCCATGGCATGTTTGAGCAATATATCATTTTTTTTTTTTTTTTTCATTATTCAATCTCTTGGGACCAAAAAAAAAAATATTTAATGGGCTCAACATTGCTCTCAGCAAATATCTTGGGGTCTCTACTTTCCAAAATGGGGTCATTTGGGGGGGGGGGGGGGGTTTGAACTGTCCTGGCATTTTATGCACAACATTTAGAAGCCTATGTCACACGTCACCCACTCTTCTAACCACTTGAAGATAAAGCCCTTTCTGACACTTTTTGTTTACATGAAAACATATTTTTTTTTTGCAAGAAAATTACGTTGAACCCCCAAACACTATATATATATTGTTAAAGCAAAGGCCCTACAGATTAAAATGGTGGGTGTTGCATTTTTTTTTTTCCACACAGTATTTGCGCAGCGATTTTTCAAACGCATTTTTTGTGGAAAAAATACTTTTTTTTATTTTAATGCACTTAAACACACTATATTGCTCAAATTTTTGATGAAATAAAAAATATGATCTTAGGCCGAGTACATGGATACCAAACACGGCATGCTTTAAAATTGCGCACAAACACGCAGTGGCGACAAACTACATACATTTTTAAAAGCCTTTACAGGTTACCACATTAGATTCACGGAGGAGGTCTACTGCTAAAATTACTGCCCTCGATCTGACCTTCCCGGTGATACCTCACATGCATGGTGCAATTGCTGTTTACATATGACGCCAGACCAACGCTTGTGTTTGCCTTTGCGCAAGAGAAGGGGGACAGGGGTGCTTTTTTTTTTTTTTTTTAGTTTTTCTTTTTATTTAGCTTTTTTATTTTATTTTTAAACTGTTCCTTCCATTTTTTTTTTCTTAGTTATCATTTTTATTGTTATCGCAGGGAATGTAAATATCCCCTATGATAGCAATAGGCAGTGACAGGTACTCTTTTTTTTTTGAAAAAAAATGGGGTCTATTAGACCCTAGATCTTTCCTCTGCCCTCAAAGCATCTGACCACACCAAGATCGGTGTGATAAAATGCTTTCCCAGTTTCCCAATGGCGCAGTGGGTATGCCCACCATTAGAATACCTCCCTTCATCCACCCACTTCTAATGATGGGCATACATGCACCATTTATATATGCCGGAGCATGGGGGCATCCTCCCGCAAAAAAGTTATGCCACGTACACATGGTCGGACTTTTCCACGGGCAAGCCTCCGTCGGAACTTCGACCGTATGTACGTGGCATTAGGAGCAAAATCGCTCCTCCGCCCTCTGCTGCCCCCATGCTTCGGCATATATGCTCTTTTTTTTTAACTGTGGTGGTGAAATCACCTCCTACAGCGTTGGAGTCGCGGATTTATGTATCGTGGGAGCAAACGCTGTTGCTGTCAAGATAAATAAATCTACGCTGCAACTGAATGGCGTACCTGCTAAGCAAATAATGGTTAACATTAAAACAAAGTAACATTACAGTATAACAGTAAGACCTTACCATACCATACCTGCAAAGCAAATACCAAAAAAAAAACATAGTAAAAAATAAAACATTTTGTTAACGCAACCGGTGCCTAAAATATATATATGCCGAAGCGTGGGGGCATCCTCCCGCAAAAAAGTTATGCCACGTACACATGGTCGGACTTTTTTCGACCGTATGTACGTGGCATTAGGAGCAAAATCGCTCCTCCGCCCTCTGCTGCCCCCATGCTTCGGCATATATGCTCTTTTTTTTAACTGTGGTGGTGAAATCACCTCCTACAGCGTTGGAGTCGCGGCTTTATGTATCGTGGGAGCAAACGCTGTTGCTGTCAAGATAAATAAATCCGCGCTGCAACTGAATGGCGCACCTGAAAACAAAAAAATGGTTAACAATAAAACACAGTAAACAAAATTACATACCTGAAAAGCAAGCATGATAAAACATAATAAAACATTGCAGAATAGAATATAGTAAAAAAGAGCAACAATAGAGAGAGAGAACAATAAAACGACAACTATTTTTGGTTTTTTATTTTATATTTTTTTTGGGGGGGGGGGTTTTTTTGTACTTTTTTTTTATTTTTTACACTTTTTTTTTTTTTAAACTATAACTATAATTTTAACTGTAACGGTCGGGTCTCAAAATGCGATGGCATTCTTGAGACCCTGTAACTATAATTTTAACTAACGGTCGGGTCTCAAAACGCGATGGCATTCTTGAGACCCTGTGAAAGTGTATCCTAGCCTGTGAAATGCTGTACCCTACACTAATACCTCACTAGTGAGTGGTAGCGTTCAAAACATTCACCAATGCGTGGACAATAATAACGGGTGTCACGCCTACATCCGCGCTTGGTACAGACACGACATCTTTTTTGGGGGGCTCGTTGGGTAGGGGTACTCGGGAGGACATAAGGATAATGCCTCTCATACAGCCGGCTAACTGCATTTGGTTCGGAATGGTGAGGTGCAGAACCGTCTGGAAACAGAAGGTCTGTGAGAACCTCTTCCTGGAATTCAAGGAAGGGTAACCTCCCGCCTGAAGCTCCGTATAGCACATGAGCATTCAGAAAAGCCAATTGGAACAAATAAATAGACACTTTTTTGTACCAGCGTCTAGCCTTACGGACAACTAGGTACGGCGCCAACAACTGGTCGTTGAGGTCCACCCCTCCCATATTAAGGTTATACTCGTGGACACAGAGGGGTTTCGTCACAACACCAGCCGCCGTACGAATTTGGACTGTCGTGTCTGCATGAAGGGAGGTAAGAACGAAAACATTCCTATTATCCCTCCACTTCACAGCGAGCAAATTATTACACTTCAAGCAGGCTCTCTCCCCCAGCCTAAGAGGGGAATCTACAAGCCGCTGGGGAAAGCCCCGGCGATTAGGTCGCACGGTGCCACATGCTCCAATCTGATGATCAAACAAGTGACTAAACAGTGGCACGCTCGTGTAATAATTGTCCACGTACAAGTGGTACCCCTTTCCGAATAAGGGTGACACCAAGTTCCACACTATCTTGCCAGCGCTCCCTATGTAATCTGGACAGTTCTCCGGCTCTACGTGACTATCTTTTCCCTCATAAACCGAAAAGCTCCACGTATAGCCTGTTGCCCTGTCACAGAGCTTGTAGAGCTTGACCCCGTATCTGGCACGCTTGCTGGGAAGGAACTGTTTGAAAGACAAGCGGCCAGAAAACTTAATCAGGGACTCGTCAACGCAGACATTGATTGGGAGTAAACAAGGCTGCAAAACGTTGGTTGAAGTGGTTTATGAGGGGCCGAATTTTGTAGAGCCGATCAAATTCAGGGTCTCCACGAGGACGACAGAGTTCATTGTCACTGAAGTGCATGAACCGCAAGATCTGTTCGTATCGTGCCCTGGACATGGAGCAAGAGAACACGGGCATATGGTGGAGTGCGAGGGTGGACCAATAAGACCTCAGAGTCGGGAATTTATGCATGCCCATGTTGAGGGAAAGGCCCAGAAAGGACTTAAATTCGGAAACCGTAATTGGTTTCCAATCTCTGGCAAGGGAAGGCACTTGGGGATTAGCGGCGATGTATTGACCAGCGTATATATTACTTTGGTCCACAATAGATCTATAGAGATCTTCCGTGAAAAACAGCGATAAAAAATCGGATGGCTTAAAATCAGCTGTTTCCACCTAAATACCGGGTTGGCCAGTGAATGGGAAAAAAAAGTTACAGACTAGGAACATTATTTAACTTTTTATTTAATTTATTTAACAAACCATTTTTTTTTTCATTAAAATTTTTTGAGGGATCCCTCCCATAGTTGAAATCATCCATAGGGGGCAGTTGTTGGCTTGGTAGCGTCATATGCCCAACAAGATGTAGAAGAGCAAGGGAAATTTTTTTATGCTCTTCTAGCATCTCTTTGAATATTGTTTGCTGCTGCAAAACTGCAGTAGTAAGACGCTCCATATTATCATTGGCCCGTCTCATTTCGCCAACAATGGAATTCTGTATTGACTCTTGGATCGATTGTCTGTCCCGTAAACTTTCCCGTAATAAATTTTAAGGTCCGATCCAACTGAACTGCGGCACTACCAGCTGCCTCTACTCTGTCCGATAGCATTTCCCTCCTTCTCCTTCCTCTGGGAACCCGTATAGGGACAGAAGAAGAATTACTAGCCGCCGGTGCACGCTCAACTCTTTCTTCTTCTTCTTGATCTGCAAAATAATAAATAAAAAAATCATTTAAAACGATTCTTGCTATGAAATATAAAGAAAAATAAATAAAGAAAAGTTTTGGTGGTTTGTAGATTTACTTGTTAGAGGTACAGCATCCACTGCTCCATCCGGATTGGAGATCACATTTTCCAGCTGATCTGCTTGAGAAATGAATATTTTTGTTATTTTGTCACACTTTTTATAAGGGGGCAACTGATACATCTTTACATTTACCAGTATGTGACGGTCCCGGTTGTGGATCTTCTCCATTTCGAACTGGAGCTAATTAAGAAAAATAAATGTATACTCTAGCAGAAAACTTTGATTTTAATTAAATTGTTGAAAGACAGGATATTTATGAAAGAGACCCTAGCAGTTTCTTCTGTCATAAATCCTTCCTCCTCCCTGTCAGCCATCATGTGCTCAGTGATCCGCGCATGCATGGCTAAACGTATATTTACAGCCCCGATCTGTGTCGCTGTGATGGGACTACAAACCACATGCTCGGTAGTGACATTGCTGTGGCCAAGACTGGGCGAAGATGGAAGCCCCTGGCACCTGCCAGATTAATTACAATGCAGCTCTGGAGGATTCAGTGCGACAGGTAAACATGCTATATTGTGCAAATATCCCCTGCATACTAGCCCATTGACCACCTGGTGGGGCCTTAAAAAGAACACGTGATAGTGGACTTTAGTACCACTTAATACATCTTCATATTGTAACATAGAAAAGTTTAACTAAGAATAAGTTTCAGCTGTCGACAAAAGGGTATTTTCCACTTACCACACAGGTTTGAATCCTCCATTTCTTCATATTCCAACACAATTTAAGTGTTATCTGTAAAAAAAAAAATAAATTGTATTATTTTTTTTAAGATGAACATTATACAGAATATCTACAGTTGCGCTATACTAATTATGATCTAAATTATACATTTTTTTATGTATTTGTACAGTAAATTGTATGAGTAGTATACACTGCCACACACACTCGCATTTTCACTGATAGAACCCACTCCAGAAATAATTGGTCTTCCCGGGGGATTCCTTTTGTCTTTATGGATCTTTGGGAGTGCATAGAAGGTGGGTACCCGAGGAAAATTATTACGAACAAAAGTCCATAATTGTGTTGTAATTACATTATTCCGAAGAGCCGAGTCAATCAGACAATAGAAATTGTCATGGTATTTTTTAACGATGCCAATCGGCATGAGTCGGTGCCAATCTCGATTTTTAAGGATTTCATTGCACATATGTAGATATTGCTTATTGTCTAAAAGGACTACATTACCGCCTTGTGTCAGATGCTTTAATTACTATATCCTTATTTTCTGCAAGTTTGTCTCAAAGCTAGTTGTTTGTTTATTTTTCGTTGAATTGGTTATTTTGGGCATGCGTAGCTTTAATTTTTCGAGGTCCCTATTAACCAATTTCAAAAAGGTTGCTGCGTTCTGATTGGTGCTTGGTGCTGGACATATGTCTGATTTTTTTCTTTAATTTAGATTTATTGGGATCAATAATTTTGTCTACCGAATCTAGTGCTTGTTGGAGATCGATTCGGTCGATTAAATCGGCCGGATCGTTCTCCTCTAGGAGTGAGACTAATTGATCAAGTGCCCGACTTTCCTGTGGGGTATAGTCAGGTGGGATATTCTGTTTGTGGAACATTTTTCTCAAACTAAGTTTGCGGACAAATAGCTGTAAATCTTTGTAGAATTCAAATTTATTTCTGTCCTGATTGGGACAGAAATTGAGCCCTTTTATCATTGGACAGCGAGTGCGAGGAGAGGTTGATGATATTAAGGTAAATTTCAACATGAGAAGTGTAAGAATTACTTAAAATGTTATCTGTGTATGTGTTTGGATTCGTTATGGAGGGTTGCAACCCAGCCAGAATTTTTTCTAAAAAAGAGATCATTGGAGGGAGTTTCAGTTGCTGCGACTCCCCCAATGGTGTTTTGTGTGTTAGTTTCTCTATTCGGGAGTGCATTAATATCGTGTGTTGGGTCCATAGTGTTTGGGATATTGTCTTGAATTGATGTAGGTTTCAATGTGGAAGTGCTTAATATCGATTTTTTTTTTTTGGCCTTTAGGTGAATCGCTTTGATATTGGCGTTTAGTGCTTACATTAGATTTCGTTTTGTGAGACAATTGTGTGGAAGTGTTGGAGTGAGGGGCAGTGTTCTGGGTTTTATTCCTGATATTTTTTTTTTTTAATCTGTGGTATCTTTGTTGGGATTACCTTTATTTTGTACATAATTGTTTTGGGTCCATTTGTAGGCCCTACCGTCCCTAAAGGCATCATTGTCAAGACTAAACTTGATACCCTTTTTCGTGAGAATGTTCCTATTGAAGAATTTCAGATGGTTCTTCAATTTGTCTTCCCTCAGGGTTATAGGCTTGTGGGTTTTAAGTTTCTGAAGTTTATCGCAAATGTTAATAATTTCCACATCCAGTATGGATGACCTTTTTCTATACTCAGTGATTAGAATTTCCATTAGACTGCATGAACATGTTTTAAGGGCATCTTCCCATCTATTTTTGAAGTCGGGTCCAGACCTTCCAGTGTAGGGAAGATCTGCAAACTGAAACATCACAAGTTGTCCTCATCGCCAAGCCCTCTTACACCCATAACCCACAATCCAGACTTTACACCTGGCATGGACTTACAACTAACCTCTCCCCACGACCGACAGGTACCCCTCTTAATGCTGCATTGTATAACTGCAAACGGAACAAAACCATACAGGTCTTTGATACAGGACCTGCACCCCCAAACACTCACATACTGGACCTACCGACAAATCCACAACTACATGCAAACCTCCCCAAACAAAATACAACTAAGCAGACAGACCACCCCATTCGAAGACTCATGCCACTCTGGAACCCCAGTAACTAAATCTACCTCGCTAATGTATGCGTGGCTACAAGGGGACAGGAGGGGAGAAACAACGGGAGCACGAGTACAGTGGGAAAGTGCCTTCGGCACCAATATTACAGATAACCAATGGCGTCAAGCTTCAATTTTTGCACACAAGTGCTCCATTGGGACGAAGTTACAAGAAACGTCCTATAAATTGTTGACACAATGGTATGCAACACCAGTTAAGCTCAGAAAATGGTACCCACTGTCCTCGGACTCCTGCACATTTGGTGGGACTGTCCCACAATACAACCCTTTTGGAACAGGGTGCGCGACCTGATCAAAGCAATCACAGACACAAAAATATCCCTCACCCCTTCATGCTGTCTATTACATATGGCTGATTGCTCTATGAAACGATACAAAAAATCCCTAACAAGACATCTGCTGAACGCAGCAAAAATTCTGATACCGAGACATTGGAAATCCAGAGTCGCTCCCTCCATCCCAGAATGGTTTAATGCAGTAAATGACATATACCACATGGAAGAAACAGCCGCCATGGCCAAAGAAACCACTGAGAAATTTAATAGCACATGGTCACCATGGGTGATCTTCCGGTATTCTGACCAATATATACAACTTGATACAGGGTGATATGGTTGTATTAACAGAAGCAGATTTTATTTCTTACTGATAGAAAGGTATATGATATGTACGGTTCTCTTAGACATAGAAGACTGATGCTTACTTGCAGACATAGAAAGGTTGAATATTTACTTTGACAGCACAATGATCCTCAAGCTACTATAGTCAGGTTCTTTTTCAACACCACCCCCCTCTCGTTTCCTTCCCCCCCCATATCTCCCCCCCCCCCTTCACCACCCCTTCTTAATGAATGCTCCTATTTCATAGACCTCACCAGACGTAACCTAACGCATTACCTTTGGCCTTATGATAAAGCTCTAATTGGTTAACTTACTTAGACCTCATAACCTAATCGGTTCTAGACAATGATTGCCTTAAATCAACATAGGATTGTATTCATATTATTATTTTCTTCCTTCTCTCCTCTCTTGTTACCTTAAATGTTCTATAAGGATACTCATATGTTCGCTGAAAGTTTTGAGCGATTATTCTCATTGTAATGTGAAATATCCTGTATACTGTTATTTTCTCAATAAAATTCAATTGTTCAAAAAAAAGATCTGCAAACTGAGTCCTAGAGGGTTGATGTCCTCCTTAATATAATTTTCAAAAAACCTAGAGTGCCAAAATAGCATGGATTTTTTCTCCAAGATACGTGATAGCATGGAAAATAACCAAGACAAATTCTGAGTCTACCTGCTCCTTGTCACCGAACTCTTTTAGATAACCCTCCATGTGGGATTCCCATTCAGTACCTGTGAAACCTGCCATATTTGAAACAATATAAAAGTTTTTTTGTTTTCTCAAAAAAACAGAAAATGTTATCAGTACAGAAACAGAAAACAAAATTAATTCTCTTATGTGGACGACCTACAATCCAAGTCGCCAACATTGAAAGGTCAATATGTATTGTGCAAGAAAGCTGACCAAATGCGGGGAACGGTATCTACTACCAAATATTGTTAAGCAAAAAATTGTTTAGGCCAGCTGGGTTGCACAATGTGAGGAGTTTAGAAAATTGGTTGCCACATCCAATAATAATAGAAAAGAGAAAATCTCCCCTGATTGGTGGACTTTAAAGGCACATCATGTCTTTCCCCAAGAAATTTTCCCTAACAAAATTTATTTAAGAAAAAAGATACATAAAAATAGAGCGTCTTAATGCATCAACATCATAATGAATGATCAGACCCAACGCGTTTCGGAGTTGTCTGGGGTTTCCTCCTTCTTCAGGGGTCACAGTATAGGGAAATAAAACCCTGTTCTAAAATACAAAGAGTAATTTCAATATAACATTTATCACAGTTTTCTGGGAATATAGAGCGGGGGGGGCAGGGTAGGCAATAATAATAATTTAAAAAATATATATGGTTAAAATTTATATATATATATATATATATATATATATATATAATCTCTACTGATAAAAAATATACATATAAAAAATACCCGAAAAATATAAAATATATATATATATATATATATATATAATATGTATGAATACGAAAAAACTAACTGTTGTTAATAAAACAATTCACATCCCAGTCAATATTCATTCCAAGGGGAGTGTGACATTTTAAATGAAAAATCCACCGAGTTTCTAATCCGGAGATTTCTCTTTTTGATGAACTGCCTCGGCAGTGAGGATTGAATCTATCTATGGCAACAAAACTGGTACCACAGGGGTCTTTTTTGTGACATTTAAGATAGTGTCGAGAGACACTATGTTTCGGAAATCCCCTATAGATATTGCTTATATGTTCATTGACTCAAACATTCATATCGCGTATGGTCCGACCCACGTATTGTAGGCCACATGGACAAGTTAAAAGGTAGACTACATTCAATGAGGTGCAGGCAATGAATGTGTTAATATCATACGTTTTACCAGTTACATTGGACTTAAACTGGCAGATTTTTTTATCCTTAATGATATTATGACGACAAACCCTACAGTTACGACATGGATAGAAACCTTTTGGAATTCTGAAAAAAGGAGACTCTCTATTTGGTGCCACCTGTAATCTGAGTGGAGGTACCCCTTTAAAAATGACCTGTGGACGGTCGGGAAGCACGGGCCCTAAGACCTTATCATTCTTTAGTACATCCCAATGCTTTGATATAATTTTTTTGACATCAAAGTGTTGCTGAGAGTATGTGGTTACCATGGCAAAGCTATAATTGTTTTCACAGGAGGAAACTTTATCTTTAGCTGCAAACATAGAATGCCCATCCATCATGCTAACTGAAGCAATTAATGAATCCAAATCAGTAGCCACATAGCCCTTATCAATGAATTTACTTTTTAGAGTAGTGGCCTGCTCAAAAATCTTTTTTGTGAGTACAATTGCGTCGTAACCGTATGAATTGGCTTTTGGGTACAGATTTTAACCACTGAGGGTGATGGCAACTACCCTGTCCAATATAGCCATTTCTATCGGTGCTTTTGAAATAAGTGGAGATAACAAAGTTACCATTCACAATTTCTATGTTAAGGTCAAGGAAATGCACCTTGGAAGTGCTAATTTCGGATTGTAATGATATACCAAGAGTATTTTCATTAAGCTGTTGCATAAATGAAGATAGTGACAACATATCACCATTCCATAGAAGGAGGATGTCGTTTCTGAAGATAGTGAGTCCCCCCAAACCAAAAATAATTATGAGTCTAACAGGTCCAAAATGAAATATCATTGAGAATTAATCAAATTGTCATCCCTCTGCAGGAACATCTCAACAGCACCATTGTACCTTTGCCCCCTTCTAAGTCTGCTCACTCAAACATAAGCTGCCAATTCTACAATGTATTTATTTAAATATTTGCCTAAAGTTCCACTTTATTATTTGCCAAACTGGAACCAAAGGGTTCTATTTATAACATATTTCCCATGCTCCTCAGCTTCATCTAATAGTCAAAATAAAATATTACATTGCATAAGTTTCACCTGAAGGCACAAAAAGATACCTTCCTTGTTTTTTGTTCCAAGTGGCAAAAAAGAAATGTTTTGACATTTTCAGAGGGTGAATGGCTCTGTGAATAGGTTATAAATAGACCCCATGGTTTAACCCAAATAAGAAAGGCTATGGCAACAAAACCAAACATGAACTTTGTAAATTCTTCCAACTTGTATACTCACAAAACACTACATCTTAGAAAACACGCCTGCGTGCCTTCAATTCTGCAAAAGTGTCCACAATGTGGTTTAGGTCCAGCCATTTTGCTTTAGCATTTTCAATGCTTAGGATAGCAAGCCCAGAAAGCCTTTGCTCAAGCGTGGTGCTTCTGAAATAATTCTTTATTGGTTTTACTTTTGAGAAGGATCTTCCTGCTGAGGCCACAGTCACAAGTAGTGTTAGTAATAAAAGATCCTTCACAGAGGACAATTTCTGAATGTCCTCTTTAAGTGCTGATCTAAAACTTAGAAGCTGACCAGTAAAAGTTGATGAGAGGTCTTTTTCATACTTTTGTTGCAGCTTTAAACAAATCATCATCCAATGCTGATGCTAGAACTGCAGGTTTAATTATTTCAAACTGCTGAACAACCTCATTAAGTCCCTGGAACCTGTTTGACAACTGGTTTACTATTATTTCTAAGCAACTATAGAAAATGTTGATTTGAAACGTCCAAGGTCCTCTAATCTCTCAACACACAATTCATCAAAATGCTTTCTGACAGTGAAAATTAGTTTTGCTTCAAATCTGGGGGTAATATTCCATTTTTGTGCAACCAATACTGCATTATTTCTGTCTTCCCCAAAACTGCTTCTGAAATTGGATAGCTCATCCAAGGCTGTCTTAATTAAATGAGAAGCTTTGGACAAGTCTATGCTCTCTGACTGGAGGAGTTTAGACAGAGACTTTTTTATGCTTGAGAATATTTTGGTTTGTAGAGCAATTAGAAATACTGTATAGATTCTTCCAATTCAAACTCAAATTTTTTTTTTCAGCCCCATTGCCTCTTCTTTTTCACTTTTTTTGGTAGCTACAAGGCTTATATTTGATAGCGCTTTAAGTACATCTGCAAAACGAAAACGCACGGCAAGCAGCGACTCATAGCGAGTTGACCAGCGTGTGGGACACAATTTCTTCAGTGTAATGCCGCATACACACGATTGGAATTCTTGTCGGTTTTCCGCTCAAACTGTTTTGCCTACACACGGTCACACAAAATTCCGACGGTCAATAACACTGCGACATGCAACACGTTCGGCACTATAAAAGGGAAGTTTAATGCTTCCGAGCATGCATCGAATTGTTTCCGAGCATGCGTCGGAATTTTGCATGTCGGAAATTGTTTCCAGCAAAGATAGTCTACAATGCTCCATTGCCTGGTTCTGCTGTTGGTTGAACCGGACCAACATCCTCTCCATATCATCAGTATGGTTCCTGATTGTAAGGAGGAGGGTCCGGGTCAACCTCCGAATGTCCCGAGTCATTTTCTTATTGTCCACGGCCAACCTGCGGATCTGTGACAGGAGGACACTTGTCGGTGGCACTGGCAACAGCTGTGGCTGCTCCTGTAGAGGGCGAGGCAGTGGAGGCACAATAGGGGGGGCAGCTTCCTGTAGCCATGGAGTCTGCTGCTGGTCCATCAAAGGGGTCAGCTCTGGCTCATCCCAGAGTGAAATCGGTGTCAGTGAGCATCGATGCGGGCTGCACTGCGCTCTCCCGTCTGACAGGTCTTGTTGATCTGAAATAGAGGAGATAGCCAATGTTGATGATAGCATTCAAAGAAATAGATTTCTAGAGATTAGAATAAAAATATTGTTTTTTTACTTTTTATTTTGACATAGTCCTTTAAAAAATAAATACATTTTGTGTCACATATATTCCTATTACAAGGAATGTAAACATCCCTTGTAATAGAAAAAAAGAATGACAGGTCCTCTTTAATGTGAAATCTGGGGTCAAAAAGACCTCAGATCTCATATTTACACTAAAATGTAATATAAAAAGAAATGTCATTCTCCACCCCCACCCCAAAAAAAAGCCCCTTTAAGACTGGAGGGCAGAAGTGGACCTGATCGTCTCCACCGCCTCTTCTGCCCCTGATAAAAGTGAACTTGCGGCAAGTCCACCGCAGTAACCACTTTTATCTGAAAGAGGACCGCCCGCTGAAGAAGATACCGGGGTTATGGCAGCTATCTGCTGCCATAACAATGGTGGTCCTTCAAACAGCCGACATATAACTGCGGTGGGTGGTCCTTCCTTAAGTTGTTAAGGGAACAGGTTTATTTTTTTTAGGTTAACAAACGCTTTAAATAAAAATAGGTTTGTTTTTCTCTTCATTATATAGCAAATATTTTATTTTCACTACTCTTTTCTAAGTTCCACCCTAGTTACTGGTGGCCGATTGTAGTGGCGTTCAGATACTAAGATCAGATGCATTTCCAAATATTGTAGTAATAGAATAAACAATTATAGGTTACAATACAAACAGTGGGGTCTATTTACTAAAGGAAAATACACTTTCCACTACAAGTGCACTTGGAAGTGCAGTCGCTGTAGACCTGAGGGGGACATGCAAGGAAAAAAAAAAAAAAAAACAGAATGTTTGCTTGTACACGATTGGATGATAAAATCATCAGAGCTTCCCCCTCAATTCAGAGTTTCTCCTCAGATTTACAGCGACTGCAATTCTGGGGAGGACTTCCCCTCCAGCTGTTTGTAATAACAGACAAGCGGCTGCTTAGCCACATCGGTTGTTAAAAACCGGTACTGGACGGGTGATGTCTGCCGCTGCAAGCATCACCCGAGTACAACACCTTGAAGCACTATATTGGTAAGTTTGTCAACGATAACGATTATTACAAAAAAGTGGCCACCAATAATCGGTCGACCCCTAGTTTGAGGTGTGTGTGTGTATGAACTTAAAGCAGTGTTCCGGCCGAAATTATACTTTTTAAATAAAAATACCCCTATAATACACAAGCTTAATGTATTCTAGTAAAGTTACTCTGTAAACTAAGGTCTGTTTTGTTAGTTTTTAGCAGTAGTTTGTTATTTTATAAACTTGCAGCAGGCCGTGGCCATCTTAAGTGTGGGCATCTGAAGCCAGACTGTATTTCTTCCTGGATCTCATCCTTGCAGATCTCGTACATGCTCAGTGCAGCATAAGCAGTGTAATAGGTTTCAGGTCAGGTTTCCATAGCAACGGCAGTTTGAGAGGAAGTTGCTGCCCCTTCCCAGGAGGCATTGCAAACAGGAAATGATGCGATGGGCCGCGGCCAGGGAGGAGGAAGTGAAAAATGAATACAGCAGATATACAGTCTGTGCTGAAAAAAAATTAAAAAAAATATCTAAATTTGTTTACAGTGCACAGTTTAGTGAGGGATGCTGAAGAGTTGTAAAAGTGGGTTGAACTCCACTTTAAAAATGGATGGTTGTTAAATAGCTTTTTATGTGTTTTATAATGCCTGTTTGTAAAGTGTGGATGATGGTGCCTTGTGGCCTATTTCTTTATATTGGCAGCTTGCATATTCTAGTACTTACGTTGAGGAGTCATGGGCCGCTGCTTCCTGTCAGAAGGAGCTGATGCTGGAGGCGGGTGCGGAAGATGGCGGCTCAGGCTTTCTGATAAAGATAGAATAAAAGAGTTATGGTAACCACTTCTGGACCAAGCCTATTTCTGACAGTTATTGTTTCAATTTAAAATCAACATTTTTTTCTAGAAAATCACTGAGAACCACAAACATTATATATATATATATATATATATATATATATATATATATAATTGCACAGCGGCCTTTCAAAAGCAATTTTAGGTAAAAAATTTACTGAATTAAAAAAATAAATATACAGTAAATTTATTTAGCCCAACTTTTGGTGATATTGCTATAGACGATGTTACTCCAAGTAAATAGATATCGAACATGTTATGGTTTAAAATTGCAAACGCTCTTGGAATGGTGAGAAAATATGGTACTTAAGAATCGCTATAGATGAGCATGGAATTTTTGTTTTACGATTACCAGTTTAGAGTTACAGAGGAGATCTTTTGCTACAATTATTTCTCTCGATGTGAGGATCGCGGCAATACCTCATAAGTGTGATTTCAACAACATTTACATTTTGCGAGCGCCACGTATGTGTTTTCTTTGGTCAGCGAGCATGCGGGCCACTTGCAAATCATTTTTTTTGTTCTTATTTGTTTATTTTTTCAAGTTTTACTTTAAAAAAAATTCCAATCCCCAAATCCCTCCTTTGCATGTACAACTATTTAAAAAGCAAAAATCTGCATATTTGAATACTGTGGATTTTTTCATATCGGCGCCAATTGGCAGCCAAGTAAACGAGTACGTAACTTCTGAGTTACAGCTGTTACAGCTTTGTTTGCGACTCTGCCATGCCGGCGGACGTGCCGGCTGGACGCTCCGGACTGGAGACCCGGGCGAAGCGGTGGAAGGCGGCGGTCGGGGAGCTTGTCGTGTCCTCACCCACTCCTTATGATGACAGCTGAGCAGCTTCTGAGCCGCTTCGGTTGTTATCATAACAATGCCGACCACCAGATCTAAAAAGCGGTACCGGGGTGATGGCTGCAGCTGCTTATTACCCCGGTACAACCACTTCCTCAAATCGCTGTACAGATACATTGTTTTGCGGGAAGGACTTATTTCAGCTTTATTTTTATTTTTTTATTTCCTTGCACAGTGTGCCAGGTATTGGCTGAAAACAATCAGCTAATCTCTCAGCCAGAGAATGGACGGCAGAGGATTGTCACCCGGCTTCGGCAGCACAGCAGAAGCCAGATGTCGTAAATCTGACTTCATAACAAAAAAGGATCCTAGCAAGTCCCAAAGAGGAAAAATCATTGCTATATGGTTTGTGCTTTGACAGACCCTCCTCTTTTTTATTTCTCAATCCCATTCTTACATCAGTTTCCTCAGTCCCCTGGCATATCACAATCCCCCTTCACATCACAGTTTACAGTAGTTTTCTGAACCTCCGTTCACAATGGTATCTTAACCGCTTAAGGACCGCCTCCTGCACATATACGTTGGCAGACTGGCAGGGCTGGGCATGTTTATTTGTTTGTTTGTTTATAGCACAAAAAATAAAAACCACAGAGGTGATCAAATACCACCAAAATAAAGCTCTATTTGTGGGAAAAAAAGGACGCCAATTTTGTTTGGGAGCCACGTCGCATGACCGCACAATTGTCAGTTAAAGCGACGCAGTGCCGAATCGCAAAAAGTGCTCTGGTAAGGAAGGGGGTAAAATCGTCGGGGGCTGAAGTGGTTAAATAGATGTTCGTTATTATGTTTGCTTTGTGTTTGTTAGGTAGGTACTCACCACTGCCAGAATATTGAGGGCAGGAAGCAGCTGTTCCCTCGACTGATGAGGTTGCTCGATCTGGAAAACATGAATGTAAAAGCAAAACGTAAGTCTCACATGCCGTAGTCATAAAAAAATATAGTGAGCTGGAAACAACCATATAACTGCAATATATAATGATATATTTTATTTTACTGACCAGTTCTCTGGTGCTCGGCGGCTGGACCCTTTCTGGCAGTGCTTACTCCAGGGGCATCTTCATCCTCATGAAGCAGGCCATCCCTCAGCTCTGCCTCCCACTGCCTGAACACCACAGCCTTTCCTCCAGTGGCCTGCTTCTCCATCTTTCTATGGACAGCCGCCCGACAATCATAAAACCTGCAAATGAAAAAAGATAGAGTATAGTTAATACACACGTTACAACAATATTATTTTTATTTTACATGTTACTTTTCTGTGTCTGTGCCAAATAAATATATTTGTGTTACGTTCAAATCACTCAGTTTATTGACTAGACTACTATACTGTGTGTGTTTTTTCACATATATGGGTGTGTTCTAAGAGTGATATAATTTGAATAATTACCTGTGCCTGACACCAGCGGTGGTCCTGCGAACCAACGACACCGCATTTAGAGTCCCACACTCGATCCCAGGCTGCTGTCCTGACGCTGGTAGGGACATTCAGGCTGAAGAGTGTGGCAATGTCCCTGTTGACAGCAGCCACCAAAGCAGCATTCTCCTGCGGGGTGAAGTCTTTTGCCGCTTGGTTCGCTGGTCGCCTGTGTCAGACATCTCTTCTGATGTGGGGGGGGGGGGGCACAAGCCGCTTTTTTTGGCCATGCTCCCGCTCCACTCCACTTCCATGGGCATGCTTACTTCCATGCCTCCGTTCGCCTCCTCTCCCTGTCCCCTCTAGGCTTCCTCTTTACTCTTCCCTCCTCTCTCCTCAACCCCCCACTGATCCTCCTCTCACCCCCACTCCTTCGCTCCCCTGAGTCCTCTCCACTCTCACTCACAACAACTCTCAAACCAACATTCTCACTCACACATCCATTCTCACTCCCAGACATTCTAATTTCACCAAAACACACAAAAACAACCACAAATCCAACAATACCACTCTCTGCTCTCTGTTCATCCCTCACCACAGTCACACGGCCTCTCAAAATTACATACAGGGGCAGAGACTATAGCCACATGTCAAAAACGAAAGTAAAAGAAAAACAAGATTTTTAATAGTTACGAATAACAGCGATGTATTAGAAAAGTACGAATCCATTCGAAGCACGCAGCGCCACTGTCAGACATGTAAATTTACGAATCAACGACCAAAAAGAAAAAGTTACGAATGTACGAATCCATTCGAAGCACGTTAGACAGCGCCATTGTGAGAGACACGTACAATGACGAATCAACAAAAAAAAAAGTTACGAATGTACAAATCCATTCGAAGCACGTTAGACAGCGCCATTGTGAGAGAGAGAGAGACACGTAAAATGACAAATCAACAAACAAAAAAAAGTAACGAATTTAAGAATCCATTCGAAGCACGTTAGACAGCGCCATTGTGAGAGAGACATGTAAATGTAAAATGACAAATCAATCCACAAACAAAAAAAAGTAACAAATTTACGAATCCATTCGAAGCACGTTAGGCAGCGCCATGGTTGTCTACACTGGACTTTGGATGGAATATTTCAGAATCAGAACTAATAATCGTTCTTTCGAATTCTCGATCAGCAGAATTTTTGTTATTTCGTATTTTCGTTGTTTTGATTTCTTTTTTCCGAACATTCGTAATTTCGATTTTTTTTCGTTCATTTTGATTTTCGTTATTTTTGAATCTTTGTTCGGTATTTTCGTTGTTTCTGTTTTCGTTTTTCGGATTTTCATTCTTTCGTAGTTTCGTTGTTTCTAATTTAGTTATTTCGTATTTTCGTTGTTTTTCATATTCGTTCTTTTCGATAGTTCGTTAGAATTTTTAGTAAATAACGTACGATAACGAATGAACGAATTTGAACGGAAAACGAATTCGTAACTAAACGAATTGCACATGTCTAATAATCAGTAACATCCCTGTTGTACTTCTTTTGTTTCTTGGTCCTAGGCTAACCTCACCTTAACACACTAGGCTAAGTGGTGTAAAGTCAGCATGATAACACACGGTCACCCTCTGTTTTTTCTTATTGAGCTCTACAGCACTGTTCTTTTTTTAATTCTAATACCTTATCTCACAGCAATGACTTGTAGGCACATAACATCCCTCCACTCTCTTCCCCATGAAATGAATGCAGAGGGAGGGGCTGAGATAAACCTTTAAGAATGTCATGTGAATGCTATGAGAGAATGAATTAAGGATCAGAATAAGAAAAAAACTGACATCTACTAGTTTAGAGCTTGATAAAACAGAGGTGATGCAAACTAGTTCAAGAGACAGGGACAGAGAAAATTGAGTACTGTCCGTGATACTTTTTTAATTTGCACTAACATATCATTTTTCATGGACGATGATATGTTAGTGCAAATAAAAAAAGTATCACAGACAGTACTCAATTTTCTCTGTCACAATTGCACTAATATGGCTACAATCACTTCAAGAGACAGGGAAAAGCAGAAAGGGGGAGGGGAGAGGAGAAGATGATTCTCACACACAGGCATGGGAACTGACAGACGGCACAGTGGTGTAGTGGTTAGCACTCTCACCTAGCAGTAAGAAGGGTCGCTGGTTCAAATCCCAACCACGACACTACCTGCCTGGAGTTTGCATGTTCTCCCTGTGCCTGCGTGGGTTTCCTCCAGGTACTCTGGTTTCCTCCCACAATCCAAAAACATGCAGGTAGGTTAATTGGCTTCTGTCCAAAAATTGGCCCTAGTATATGAATGGGGACCTTGGATTGTGGGCTCCTTGAGGGTAGGGACTGATGTGAGTGTGCAATGTATGGGGATAGGGACAACTGTAGACACTCACTCAGGTTGAACTGGATGGACTGATGTCTTTATTCAACCTTACTAACTATGACAGGGAGGGGGGATAGAGCAGATAGCAGTCAGCGTGATGACAGAGGCACGTAAACTGAACACTGTATCAGGGCTCATGATATTTATCGTGGTCAGTTTACAGGGTGGAGGGCATAGCCAGGCAGAATTTAAGTTTTTCAGATGATAGAGAGGGACAATTCACAGTACAAGCATTGTGCTTTGGAACAGGATATATATATATATATATATATATATATATATATATATATATATATATAATTTTTTTTTTTTTTTTTATAGTTTATTTCTTTTTTATTTGGGGTTTACAAATGCTTTGACCCCTATGAGTGACATATGAAGTAAATACAACACAATAGGCATACTTACTGTGTGATAACTGCTCTCTGCGTGAAAAGTAATCCCAGTTTTCAAAATATAGCCTTGCTACTTCCACCCATGCTCTTTCTCGCTTTATCTTGTCTTTGTATTTTGGGGTCACACAAATCATAAATAGCTGGGCGCTCACGGATAAATCAAATGATTTGCTCATTGTCAAGGACATCTCTTTTGGGCTGTTTGGAGCCCATTGTTGCTGAGGGAATAACCAGGAAGTTAATGTGGTAGAAAAATGTGCTTGGGAGGGGCTACTTTGCTGAAAGGATTGGGTGGGACAAGGGTCAAAAAGCTGCTTGTGCTTACAAAGTTGTATTGAAATTGTGTCTATTATTCAGGTACAATTTGCATGCTACTTGAGGGTTTAACATTGAGGTCTATGGACATCAACTCGCATGGAAGTTGGACCAAAGTAGGGCAGGGACTACTTTGAAGTCGGCACAACTTAGAGTCGTGCCAATATGAATGCATGTCATTGAAAATCATGGAAAATGACTTGTCATGCTACTTTGCAGTCCCAATTCGTGGGACAAGTTGTGTAAGTGTGAAAGGGTCCTAAGTGTTTCAGTGACATGAGAAATTGGCAGTCGAACAACACTTTGTTCAGTGGATAAAACGATTTGTGTAGCACTAGTCACAGCGTCTGTAAAGTCACCATCTGACTGTGTAACAGCAGATGTAATTAGGTTTATTTCTAAATCTGAAATTTCCATTTTTAGTATGGATTTTCGAAGGAGTCGATTTTAAGAAATCGGGATCAACTATAGGACAAAACAGTAATCATGATCCTGACATATGTCATGGCAGCTGGCTCTAAATCCATATGATTTCTCTGAAATAGAAGAATTAAAGTCTTCTTCCACAGTTTGGGTAGCCACATCACATTTTGTAATCAGTTTTTTCAAGACGGATTGATTACATTGGCAGCAGCAGGGAGGTTCCCTCTTTTTTTTGACGGACATTGATCTGTCATCGGGACAGCATCGTGTTTCAAAAGTGTTTTTTTTTTTTCTTGTCATATGACTGTTGTAAAATGGGCACATTCTAAAGTGATCTCCGTTCATGTCTTAGAAAATTTCTTCTGCTGAAAAAATAAGGTCTTCATCTTGCAAACTAGATGAGGCAAGCCATAGTTTGATTATATCCAAATTTTTGGGAAAGATGTGTAGTTTTACATCCGGATATTTTGATTTTAACCCTGTCCTATGTGGGCAGGAATTAAAAATGCACTTTGGCATTTTGATGTAATCTAAAAATAAAATACAGTAAATATTTTTTTTTAATATAAAATGTAATTTATATTTATAACATGCATAATTTAAGAAAACATTGTTCATTAATGCCAATAACAATTCCATATATTATATAAAAACACTTCCTTGTTTAAATGTGACCAGCTGTACACAGCCAATCACATCTTTAAAGAGCCGCGTGCGCTTCTCTTTACGAAGATAGGGGTTGCGCCGTGTCCTAGCAACACAGTGCGACAACGGGCGCGTAAGAGCGTATGTTCTAGGCCACTAGTCATATGAAGCCGTATCAGAACAAGAGCTGCCCCACCGTTGTTTGACAGTGGGCGGATGGCTACAGGTTAAATTCATTTATAATAAAAGTGTACGTTTTAGGATATAGTCACTTTGCATGCGATACGGTGACCTTTTTCTAATATAATTTTTTATTAATAAGATAGTATGCAGTGCATACTAGCTCATTATGTCTTGGATTAAAAGGGTTTTTTATTATTCTTAATTTTATATTAGGAAGTGCGTGTATACAACAATTATGGGGCAACACTGATGGGCAATGATAGGCTGCACTGATGGGCAATGATAGGCTGCACTGATGGGCAATGATAGGCTGCACAGATGGGCACTGATAGGATGCAATGTTAAGTTAACAGTAAAGGGCTATGATGAGGCATCACTGTTGGGCACTGATGAGGCGGCAATGGTGTGCAATGATCGTTGGCACTAGAGCGCCTTGATAGGTGGCACTAGTTTGCAATAAGAGGATGTACAGTCATGAAGCACTTATGGGCATTGATAGGGGGCACAGATGGTGGGCAAAGAACAGTTGGCAGTGAATCTTCCATTTTGTAACAGATATCACATTTAAAGGAAACAGTGATTGGGTCATGGTATGGGTTCCTGATTATATATATTAATAGCAGCACAGCCATTAACTCTCGCTGTTGTCAATAACATTAAAAAAACTTTGGAGCCAATGGGGCTGGGGGGGCGGGAGGGTGGGTTGAGCATAGAACTGCTCTATGTTTCAATGGACGAAGAAGCTGGACATGTGAGCGCACCCGCACAAGTGCCACCATGGAAATAGGTTCTACAAGGCCGCACTTGAGCTGAATCGTATGCAGGAGCTCTGAGCAATAAACCCTGAAGTGAAGGATCGGGGCAAATCTGTGCAAAAACAAATGCACAGAGGAGGCTTGTATGTCAATTTGAGTTTATTAAAAAAATAAATAAATAAGACTTACCTTTACATATCATTGAACATGGGCCTCTTGGCTTTTCTCTGATGAATGCTCTCCTTGCCCGGGCGGTCAGTTTAAGAAGACGGCCATGTCTTGGTAGGTTTGCAATTGTGCCATACTTATACCATTTTACGATGATGGATTTAACAGAGCTCCGTGAGATGTTCAAAGCTCGTGATAGTATTTTGTTTAAAATGCCTGCTTTATAATTCACTTTATACCATATCTGGCTGGTGTGTTCTTTTGACTTCATGATGTTGTTTGCTCACTAAGGTTGTAAAAAAAAAAAAAAACCTTTAAGGATTTCATAGAACACTAATTTACAGAACAGAATACACTTCAGCACCGTCCATCGTCATTATACGTCCTAACTTGGAAGAATAATATCATTGCTATGGCAGTAGCTAGCTGCCAAAACCCTGAAATCCTCTTCTTCAGCATGCAGTCCGCTTCAAGATAAAAGTGGTCCATGTGGCAGATTCGCCGCAAGCTCACTATTATCGGCGGCGCGAGAGGGCATCCCCTCCATTTCACCATGCTCCATGGCCCTCCACAGCTTATCAAAGCCGTCGGTAGCGGCGGAGAAGATCAGATCCTCTCCCTGGCTTGTAATGGAAACGAGTGAGGAGAAGATGGCCCCCACCTGCTCCATATCATTGAAGGGCAGAAGCAACGTCAAAACGTCTCTAATTTACATAGCTCTTAAAAGGGACATTTATGTATTTTTTATATTTAAATGAAAAAAATATGTTAATTTTTATTTCATTTTAGTGTAAGTATAAGATCTGAAGTCTTTTTGACCGCAGATCTCATATGTAAGAGGTCATGCCATGCTTTTTTTATATTACAAGGGTGATTTACAGTCCTTGTAATAGGAATAAAAGTGACACAATATATACATATTTTTAAATGAACAGTTTAATTGACACGATTGGTAGAGAAAGATAATTTAGACTAACTTAAAACAAAATTAAATTTTTAATATCATTATATAATTTATCTTACAAAAAATATAACATTTGAAAACTAAATATATTTTGATTAAGAATAAAATAATTTAGATTAAGAATAATATTATTTTAAATATATAATAATATAATTTTGATTAAGGATATAAATGTATTACCAGGGCTATTTGCCCTTCTGCAGAAGTCTCCTATAATTAAAAATTTACATAAATCAATATACCTATGAGTAAATATGGAAAATAATATAAACAAAAAAAAAATTATGTGTATATGTGTGTGTGTGTATATATATATAATATAAAACCTTTTTAGTATGTTCTCAAAAAACACAAGTGCCAGAATGAAGCCAAAATCAATGAACTGGCGAATGGATTTTGCCTCAACTGCCCTCTGTGTGGCTCCCTCCTGCCAAAATATTGAGAGTTTCCAACAGAGGGTCAAGTGTTTTTTAGAAGGGCATTGCAGGCTGCATGTTGGCCACCCTGTATCACTTAATTGTTTAAGCTGGATAGCTGATTTGCTTGACATTCCTTGCTGCACATTAGCAAACACTGAGTAAACAACAGAAGTACTGCAAAATACATAAAGCTTTTCGAGGTTCACAAAAAAATGTATTTGCTGCCTGTACATTCTTCACAGTGTCCACGATGACCAGGTTGAGGCGGTGACTCATACATTGAATGTAAAGTGCACAAGGCACATCCTTTTTAATGCGTGCTTGCGCGCCATTAAGCCAGGCTACTCATTACAGAGGCTCCATCATAGCCTTGTCTATGACAGACAGTTGTTCTAATTTACTTAGATCCTTTGTTTCATCTGCAATGATGGAAAAGGGACTTCCTTTAATGCTCTGTGCAATGTCTTCTCTAACAAGAACAGCCATCATTGACAGAAGTTCATTTTGGATAGATGGATGTAGATATCTTGCATTTCTAGGTTCTCAAATTTTTTTTTTTTCTTACGACGCTGTCTTTTTCTGCAATATAATAGAATATTTCCACGTACATTTCCATGGTTGACATGATCTGAGCTGTACCGATGCTCTCACTGGGCAATTTTAGTCTTGGCTGTTCGCAACAAAACTTGCGCAATTGTTTTTATGTAATGTGTATTTTCATTGACCTCTCGTGTGTGAGCTTTAGTTAGATCTTTCATTAACGGTGTATCCTGGCTTACACTCTTTTTTGAAATCGCCCCATCTGACATAGGAATCCTTGTGTGAAGAAGGCTTCTCATGCTGTAGTATTCCTTTTACCAGTTTCAAATGCATTTTTCCAATTTGTGTACCCTATGTTGACAAACGGTCCTTTTTTTTAACATTCCCATGGAGATATATTGATTTTGAAAATAAGTACAACATAACTCATTTTGTGCTACACAGTTATACACTCCCACCCTTACAATTCCCATTAACGGAGACCACACTGAACTGGAGGGTAAAATAGGCCGTAGCAGCCCCTTTATTAAATATCAAAATATAAATTAACTCTTATAAACAAATAAATAACCAATAACAGCATAACAATGAAGAAACCGTGACGTAGGACTGTAGGAGGACCTTACACCCCCCCCCCCCACCCGTTTTACCGTAATCAAAACTCGTGCACTGCGGTCATATAAACTGTAACTAGGCATCAAGCTGACATGCTAGCTCAGAGACAAAACTATTCCCGCAGTGCAGTCATCCACCATATTCCTTACATCACCTATAAGGAATATTAACAAACGGGCCCATATCTCCAATGGGTCCCGCATCAAATTCTCTGTGGGGAGTGGGTTTCTTCTCTATACCTACGTCAGACAACATCCGCCACTGCAAACAAGGTTAAAACCTTAACCTTGAGCGCACCTCCACACCCTAAGTGCTCTTTCAATTCTGTCCTGTATGCCCATGGTCCACATATCTGTGCCCACTGGGTTCAGATGAACCCCGTGAGCCTTCAAATATCGCCATGTATCAATCTCTAGCTCTCTGTGTCTGATAGCTAGGCCTCCGTTTTTAATAAAAAACCTGCTCGCCTCCTGATTAATCTTTTTTCTGGCCTTATTTATCAGTTCTACTGACCTCGCTAAACGCCACGAAGTCCTAGCTATCATGTCCGACCATACCAGGACAGTTTTTGGGAATGCCGCCTGAAGTAGGCAAAAATCATATTTGATATCCCTGGTAATGTCCAACTTGGTCCTCAAAACCAAATCATTACCCCCAACATGAATCACTAAAACCTCGGGGGGCCTGTCCCATTGCGCAAATTTGTGCGCCTCCGGGACCAGACGGCTCCAAATCATCCCCGGGAAACCCAGCCATTTAATGTAGGCCTCCCCCCTGGAAAAACCTAGCTGTCTCCCGTCTGGCCTGGCATCCCCCTTCCTGGCACCCCAGCAAACATAGGAATGTCCCATGATCCACACGAGACTCGGCGAGGGATCTGAAAAGAAAACAATAAGAAAATTCCGGTGAAACTCATCGCAATGCACCACACGAAACCATGCCGGCACATACAACCCACAGCACTCAGCGAAACTTCAATTAACTAAATCAAGCCTGACATATGACCGAAATCGCCTAGATTCCCATCTCCCAATCCGTTTAACCGCTTCTTCCGTTAGGCCCCACCTAACTGCCTCCGTCGCCGCACCAATTCTAAACGAATGCGAGGAGAATTTCTGATCCCCCAGACCCAGGGCGACTAAAGATTTCCGAAATACAGAAATAAATTGGAAACGCGACATCGCCACCCCATTCTGATGTACTAATAGAGGGCCCTCCCCCGCTGGCCTCTGTGCCAAATAAACCTTTGTAACTAAGACGGGGCAGAGTTTGGCGTCCGGAATGGCGAAAACCACCACATCCTTGCCTCGACCCTCCTGGTCCGTTTTAGATCGACGCAAACGCATCACCAGTCTATCAACCAGGCACCGAACCTCCCCCACAGCTAATCCATCCCCTGTTTTCTTGGAGGAACTCACCAGCTCCCCTATCCGAAAAGCACCAAAAAAGGCCAACACAAAAGCCGTGCGGAAAAGCCCTACCTCATAACCGGATATACAAACTCCGGGCAAAGTGTCCACCATTCTACCCAACAGTTCGAACGTAACTGGTCGCCTCTCATCCCGGACCCTCTTCCCTCTGCGATAACCATTCAATGCCTGACGTGCCCAAAACTCTTTTGTCCAATCTCTCCCCCCTTCGAGCTTGAACCAAAAAGCCATGGCCGCCATAACCTTCCCCAGCCTCGACACGGAAACTCCATTTTCCATGTGCCTGGCGACAAAATAGATAAATAGCAATCTAGTCTCTCCATTACCCGCCCCCGCGGCCTGTCCATGGAAAGCAAACCATTCGTCCCATACTTTCCTGTATGCTCTCCATGTTCCCTTGCTCACTGACCGCCTGATCCACTCACCTATCCTTCCAGGGCAATCTTCCACAATTCTAAAGGACACGGGACCCCCTGACGCTCTGCCCCCGGTACCAGCTCCCGAAATTTCTCCCACTGAAACCGAGAGAGCGTCAGCAATCACATTGTCCAGTCCTGGTAAGTGTACTGCATGAATGAAAATGTTCTTCTGCATACACCGAAGCACCAAGTGTCTCAACAAACGTATCACCGGCGGTGAGGCCGCCGATACCTTGTTGATAACCTGTACCACCCCCAAATTGTCGATGTGGAAGCGCACCTTCCGATCCCGGAAGAATTCGCCCCACAATTCCACCGCCAGTACCACCGGAAACAACTCAAGCAACAACATGTTCTTGAGCATCCCCGCATCTTTCCAGCTGTCCGGCCAAGGGCCGGCACTCCAATGCCCCTGAAAAAAGGCCCCATAACCCGCTGACCCCACTGCATCTGTAAACAACTCAAGGTCGAAATTATTCACCGGCCCAATCATCCACAGCGCTCTACCATTAAAGTTGTCCAGAAACATATGCCACATTCTCAGGTCATCCTTATGTTCCCGGGAAAGTGCCACATAATGTCTGGGCGACTCAATACCACCCGTACTTGCCGCTAATCTTCTGCCAAAAACCCTGCCCATCGGAATGATCCTGCACGCAAAGTTGAGCTTGCCCAGCACCGATTGCAACGCTCTCAGCTGAACCTTGCGCCGGCCAACCATCCCCTTCACCTCCGCTTGCAATGCAACCAGTTTTGCTTCAGGCAACCTGCATTCCATGGCCATGGAATCGATTACAATCCCGAGAAAACTGATCACTGTTGTGGGCCCTTCCGTCTTGTCTGGCGCAAGCGGAATGCCGAATTCCCCTGCAATCCTTTCCACCGTTGTTAAGAGCACCGCGCAAACGTTAGATGCGGGCGGCCCTATACACAGGAAATCGTCCAGATAATGGATCACCGAGTTCAAACCTGCAACGTCTCTCACCACCCATTCCACGAATGTGCTGAAACACTCGAAGAATGCGCACGATATAGAACAACCCATTGGCAAACACATGTCCACGTAATATTCCTCCTGCCACCTGCAACCCAATAAGTAAAAGCTATCGGGATGAACAGGCAGCAAACGAAACGCCGCTTCAATGTCTGTCTTTGCCATCAGGGCCCCTCTACCATACTTCCGTACCCAACATACTGCGGCATCAAAGGATGTGTATGAGACCGCGCACATTTCAGGATCAATAGCGTCGAATGAGGCGAAATTTGTTCGGCTCCTTCTTGGGTACCACCCCCAAAGGAGAAACCACCAGGTCCTGCATGGGTTTTTCGGAGAAGGGTCCCGCCATCCTACCCAGAGCTACCTCCTTGTTTAATTTTTCGGACACCACCTCATGATGTTTTAAAGCGGACCGTAAGTTATCTGGAATGGGAGGAGCTGAGTTCAAAACCGCAGGAATCGTGAAACCTTCCGAAAAACCCAACCTAAGTAGATGAGCCCCCGCCTTATCCGGATATCTATCTAGAAAAGGGCGCATTCTTCCCACCTTCACTGGCGTCCTCCCCTTTTCCCGCAAAATCGCTGGCCTTTCCCTTACCCTGCTTAAAACACCGTGATGCAGGGTGCGATCCACCGCACCCTGAACACTCGTGTTTATACTTACATCCATGTCCGAATTTACAACTTCCTTCGTTGTATTGCCAGCAGACTCCTTTTTTCCTTGTGGCCGATTGACCTGAAGCCCCTGATCCCCCGGCCCCCCCCTGAAAAAACTGACTCGCTGGCTTGGCTGAAGACATCAGGCGCATCCAAAGACTGATGTCTTTGTGATCCCACCTTAAAGCCGGTCTCACCGCCCTTCTCTGCCGAAACTGCTCGTCGTAACGCAGCCATGATAGCCCCCCGTAGGTCCTATGAGCCTCGCCAATAGCATCCAAATAACAGAAAAGGGCCGAGCAATGCTCCGGCTCCTTCTCGCCTATCACGCTTGCCAATACCGCAAACGCTTGCAGCCAATTCTGAAACGTCCGCGGTATTAGTCTGTACCTTCTCTTCTCCTCCTCCTTCTTTCTTACTATCATCAGGTTTCACCCTATCTAAGTTGAACTTCTCAAGGGGAAGCAGTGAAAAAATCTCCACGTACTCCCCCTTCCAAATTTTTTCCCTAACCTCCTGTCTCAAATGGGCTCCTAATGGCCCCTCGAAACATACATAGACCTCACAGCGAGCGGAATCAGCTAACCGCACTATGTCCTGTTTCTTGGTTTTGTCACCCCCCATTTCCCCCTCACCTGCCGCGGGCTGAGATGTCTCCGCCGCTTCCCCGGTACCTGTCTCACTACCCCCAGGCGGAAATGCGGGCGGATTAGCCAACACCGTTCCCTCAGCTTGTACTGTCATTCCCTCGCCCCCTGCCCCCCGACAAGACCCTCCCCGATGAAACCTATGCCCTGGCCGGCCCCGGGTGCGCCGCCGGTGTAGGCTCAAACCTGCCCACCAGCTCCTTGAGGCCTGCTAAAAACCCCTGCAGTCCCCCCTCCAAAAGTGTGGTTTCAGGGAATGACTCACCCGGTAAACAACCCCCCCTCTGGTCCCTGTCACCATGCCTTCTACCCACCTCCCCCACATCCCCACCCAAATACATTTCCCCACCACAAGACCCTGGACAAAAACAAGACTTTCCGGGCTGCCTGGAAACGCTCCCACCAGCCGAAATTCCTGCGTCCATCGTTGCTGGCCATCCTCTTGCGACATCGTCCTCCGATTCAGAAAGCTCGCCCTCCGACAGCTCAGCCACATCATCTGCAGTTGCAACAGCCTGCCCTCCAGGGTCTTCAGCCCCAGATGCAGACGAACTCCGCTCCCTCTGGTTCCTCCTCGTCCCCACTGCCGACTTGCTGGCACTTTTACGTGGGTTCTGAGCCGGGGACCCTGACGCCTCCGCTTCTTCCATCCAGAGGGTAGGCCGATCGTCTCCGTGGAACAGTGCTGATGTACCGGGCCTGGGCAGCATGCCCCCAGCCCCTCCCGACTTTTCTCCCTGATTGTTGGCAGCAGGGATTCTCCCCTTTAATATGCCCCCGGGCAGGCGGATCGCCTCCATCCCGCTGACATCCTCTGTTGTGTCCCCCCCGCGCAATAGACCGCAAGCTTGGCGGATTGCCACCTGCCTGTGAATGTCCTCTTCCCCCCTTGGGCGGAACGACTACGTGTGCCTCATCATAGTAAGCCCCAGATGTACTGTTCCCTGAGTAGGCGACTGTCCTGTTCCTGGCCTCCATGCCCCCTACCCTTGATGGCGGTGTGCTAACTTGGGCTGGCTTCTGTCCCCTTCCAGGCTTTTGTAAAGTTAGTAGGTTTTTTTCCGCTATTGTCCCCCTGTCGGCACCCCCCACTTCCATTCTGTTGCTACCCCTTCCTATTCTGAGCTGGGCACCCAACCCCCCTGCCGCCGCGTGCGTGGGAAGGCCTGAGGCCTGGTGTGCAGACCGCATGTTGGACGCTCGGCGCCGCGTGCTGCTGGGCCCCCCCCGCCCCCCCCCCCCTCTGCACCAAAGGTGCATGAAGTGCCTGTAAAATCCCCCCTGGCCGACCGATTTGCCGGCGGTTCGGCGCTGTTCTTCCCCTTTTTGCTCCCCGGCCTCTCTGCGGCCATGCGTCCTTCTGGGGAATATCTAGCCGGCTGGCGAAATCGCCGCGGCCGGACCGCTTGTTCCGTAACCCCCCCGGACCCTCCGCTCTCACCCTCCAGTGCCAGCTCGACCTGTGCCCTAAGCCAATCTGCTCCGTTGGCCGCTGCTGCTGCTTTGATGTTTGCTGCCAGCTCCACCCCTCCTCTTAAAGGGCCATACCCTAAATGGCATGTTTCCTTCACTCATGCCAGCCCTGCGCCTACTCTTTTTTTGTTCTCTGCTGCGGGCTTGAAACTTTTTTCCCTCTCCCTCTGAATAAAATGAATGGATGTCCATTTTTGAGTTAGGTAGGAAATTGAATCTGGAAAAAAAAAAAATCCCCCTCCTCTTCCTGTTGCCAGCTCCACCCCTCCTCTTAAAGGGCCATACCCTAAATGGCATGTTTCCTTCTGTCATGCCAGCCCTGCGCCTACTCTTTTTTTGTTCTCTTGATCATGCCAAAGAGCAGTAAATACATAAAGCTTGTAGATCATGCAAACGAGCAATAAATGCATACAGTTTAAATATCCTGACAATGGGTATCAAATGCATACAAATATACAATATTAAGCCGTGTGCTCAAACTCCCACTACTCTTGGGCGGTAAAAATACCCCAATATATACAAATCACTCTGCCTATTTAAATAACTGGATGTTTTTTAGTATCACTTCAGTGGCCATTAAACTGTAAGCTCACCTGCCATGTCAAAACCTCTTGAGTTAGTGTTAGTGTAGTGATACTAGAAAACCGCCAGTTATTTAAATGTGCATAGGGATTTGTGATAGTGTGCAAGTGATAAAATGAATATACTAATGTCACAAAACTGAGCACATTGCCTGAAACTAGACAAAAATATCACTAAACTTAAACAGCTTTTTCACAAACTGTAAAAGATATCAAACTGAAAAGATATAGCCATATAGCTGAATATTTTGTGAACATTTTGAAATTTGTTTGGCGTCTGTAGGTGAAAGTATGAAGGAGCTTTTGGGAGCTGAAGAAGATTTTAAGGATTTGAAGCATGCGCTCATTCACTTCAATGTTAAAAAAAAGTGTTAAAAAGCTTAATATTTTAAAAAGTATAAATAGTAGAAAAAAAGTTGAAGTCCCAACATTAGCTGAAAGAGCTGAACATTATAAAAGTTGAATGGTTTTAATAGCATATGCAGAAGTTACGCAGAGCCAATAAACATACGGAATAAAATGTACACAGCTGCTGAATGTTTAGGGCTGTACTTGGGATGTACAGCCCAAGATATGTTGTAAATATATCTCATAACAATATGGTTACCTGAAAAAATAATGACAAATCACATTATCCAATACTACCAAAAGTTAAAATTACCAAACAATATGTTTTACTATGCTTACTAAATTAAGTACAACAATATGCTGTGTAACTGCAAAATTGGGTTTACTTTACATAGCAAGATAAACAGAGACCAACAACAATGAGTTATCCTAAAAAAACACAACGTAATGCTCAGTGGATTTTTGTTTTACCTGCCAACTGTACTGAAAAGATTAACATCAGGTACAGCTGCAACAAAGACACCTTTAAATTATTAGACCATAATGTATTTAATCATTGCAGGTTTCAATAATTTTGTCTTTTAAACCAAACTGTTATTAATACATGTTTCACTCACTCGCTTTTGGTATTAGGTACAGACCTTTTCTTCTTTGTCTTAGCTGCCATCTTTATGGACTGACATGACACAGTATACAGGATTATGATAACTGTAATAGGTTCTCATCACACCAGAATGGAGACAATGCTGCGGTTTACAGATGAAAATGAGGTCCAGAAGTGTGTTCTTATCTGTGGTGGCAGCAGTGATGAGTTGTACATATCCCTAGGACTGAAACAGCTCAAGGATTGGCTTGCTTGCGTTGGATAAGTGATTCTCGTTGAAATCTCTACAGACAATGATAGGGTGGCAATTCATGATCTCCAATGAGTCCAACAGGCTCATAACAGAAATTATGTCACACTTTAGTCCGGAGGTCTGTACACAGCTGCAATCAAAGCACTCACTGGAGTTTCAACCTTTAGAGTCAAAAACTCAAGGTCAATGACATTATGAATGTACTGTTTTTCACATACTTGAATGTGCTCTTTCACATAAACAGCAACGCCACCACCACGGGACATCTGTGGAACAGGTGTCTGTTACGTTTGAACATAGTGTAGCCCTCTAAATGCGCATGCGCCGTAGACAGCGGTGCCCTTTTTTTGTGAAATATCTCCTTAACCGTGTAGGTTAAGGAGATATTTCTTGGACCTACAGGTAAGCCTTACCTGTAGGTCAAAGTGGTTTGTAAGGGTTTACAACCACTTTAAGAGCTGCTGCTTTTTTAGGTTAATTTAAAAGCAAGTTAAGTGGAAGTTTTTGCTTTTGCTTTTTCCACTTCCACTGGATCGATGCACTCACCAGGTCTCGTTATCATTGTGTTTCTGACGGGTGGTTTAGGAAATCCAAATCTGCAACCTGAGCTGAGACTTTTGAAACATGTCCTTGAGTGATTTTAGCTGTGTGTCTGCACTTCTGTGACTTTCTTGTACAGAGCAGGTTGTGTATGTGGGTCGGCAGCTGAGCTGTGATGCATTTGGACACAAAATCTAACAGTCTGATCATCGTCTTCTTCAAATACAGGAGCACCACCATCAACCCATAAGAGACAGTGGATGTGTGGACTTCTGCGATGCTGAAACTCAACTCTGTAAAAAAAAGTCAATGACTCTGCCTAGGGGCTCTGCAGGAGATAAGATCAAATCCCTGAATAATGCCTCAACACGCTTATCAAACATGCGCATTGCTGTCACAGGATTGCTTCGCAGTATGTCACACTTAGCTGACCAGTCAAGCCCTTCAAAATCGACAGCTTCATCTTGCTGCCTTTTTATTGCCTCGATAACCTCAGGCCATCGCATTTCAGCTTCAGAAAACGTAAATAAGAAGGTAGGAGTTCCGAACTGTCTGATCATGGCAAAAAGATCTCTTGTAGTTTTCTCCCAGTAGGCGGGGGTTCCCCTCAAGGGCTGCATAAATCTCAAAGCTTCCTTGTTTCGCACCAGTCTCTCTACCTCACGTTTTTCTTGCAACATTCCAGAGGTAATATTTCTTCCATCCCTTGTAAAAGGTTTTCCTTTCCTTAGCTGTATTGTCATGCTCGATGTTGCCAAATGAATTTCTGTCACAAAATGTGCAAAGAACAAGTAGTTTGTGTCTCTGGCGAAACGATCATCAACACCAAAAAGCCTTATTTTTAAATATTTACTGGGTGTTAATTTAAGAGTTTTCTCTCTTCATCCAGTGTGTTCTGACCAGTCGGAAACTGTACAAATAAAGCCATGGCCTCCAGTTTAGGTGTTTAGAAAAAGCTGACAGAAAAATTTCTTTCAGCAGGCGCAACGGAATAGTTTCCGTCGCTAAAACAAAACATAAAATCTCCTCTGCTACGTCACAAGGCATGATTCCAGAGCAAAACCACCATTAGGCATTTCACCTTCCTGGTCTTAATCACCTCTCTGCTCATTTGGTTGTTCACATCACATGACACCATGTCTATATCCTGTTAATTTTCAGGCTAATTTTCTGCCTCACACAGAGCATGACTGCTGCCATGACCACTTAATCAACCTTACAAATCTAGATAAAATAACACCAGACTTCTTTGGGTTTTAAATGGCCATAGCAGCCTTTTATTAAACAAAAATGAAAGAAAGACTTAAAGCAGGTATATTTTGAGGTGAGCATGTTCTACCAAAAATCTGCTGCATCAAGCTACCTTTTCTATATCACGGCCCTCAGCCGCGAATACTCCGGCTCGAGGACAATTTGTAATGCCTTACCAAACAGATACAGCCCCAATACCATTTTCGTCTTAAGGACGTCACTTAATTTGGGAAGGTACCCATACCAAAGCTGAGTCCCTCCCACCTTACTCCACTTATTTGACCATGCCCACACACACACATATTTGACCATGCCCACCTTCAAAAACTCTGAGACCCCTGCCAACAACGCCCAAGTGGGAAACCTCACACTTGAGAGGCCCGCCACACACTCAATGCCCTCTGTATACCATCCTGCAGGTCCAGGCACCACATGTCTATCCTGACAGCGTTTAAGTGAACCCCGTCCCCACGCAGGTAGAGCCAGTTGTCACCCTCCAATTCCGTATGGCGCACAACAAGGCCACCATTCCGGACAAAAAAACAAGCAACTTCCTTGTTCAGCTTGACCCTTGCCTTATTAAGCCTCTCCACCGATCGAGCGAGACGCCAGGAGGCCCTACCCACCATGTCCGACCAAACAAGTATAACATCCGGGAAAAAAGACCGCAGACGCAAAAAATCGAACTTGATATTCCGAATCAATTCCCTAGCAGCACGGAGCCCAAGAGCATGTATAACTAAGACGTCCGGGGGTCTATCTAATCTGGCATATCTGTGAACTTCAGGCAATACTCTGGACCATAGCATGCCTGGGACCCCGATCCACCGCACTCTGGCTAAGTTCCTTGGGAAACCCAATTGACGGCAATCCGGTCTGACTGCAGCCCGCTTTGCAACCCAAAACACATAGGAGTGGCCGATAATCCACACCAAACATTCTCCGTCTGAAAAACATAAAATACAAAAAAACGAAATACAATGCGACCCACCAAGACAAAACATAAGACTGACCACGACCATCACATGTACTGGGGAACAACAACAAACAAAACATATCAAAGGAGATGCGGACGAACATATAAACTAAAATGCCTTGATTCCCAACGACCAATCCGCTGTAATATCTGGTTGTCTAACCCCCACCTGGCCACTTCCGTGGCGGCCCCAATGCGAAATAAATGGGAAGCATATGCCCCCAGATCCACACCAGCAGCCTGCAAGCATTTCCTAAAAACTGAACTAAACTGGAAACGGGACAATGCTGAACCATCTGCGTGCGTCAACAAAGGTCCCGGCCCCGAAACCCGGACTCCTAACCAAGCGGCCACCGTATCGATCGGGCAGGCTGGAGAATTAGGAACTCTGCTGAGCACCACCGTAGCCCCACAGCTCAACTGATCCGTTTTTGATTTCCTAATGTATAAATACAACTTGTCCCCGAGAACTGTGACCTAGGAAACCCCAAGTTCTCCCCCAACTCTAGTTGAAGGGCTAAGGTCGTCTTGAATAGCACTGCTTCAAAGGGATTCGCACAGACTGTCGGCAATTGCTCCAACAGTACCACCAGCAACCCAAAAGAAACTGGATGGCGGGAATCGGGCACCCGCCTCCCCTTCCTGTAACCACGCAAAGCTTTTCTGACCAGAAAAGATTTAGTGATGTCCACAAAGCCAGATAGCTGGAAAAGGAATGCGAAACCCGCCATCTTCTTATTCAGAGGGGCAATGGAAACGCCTTCTTCAAAATTTCTACCAATGTAGTACAGAAGAACAGGCAATCTATCCACCTCTTGCCCACACCCCCCTACCAAACTTACCAGCCTATGCCATTCTCCCCAAATCCATTCATAAGCCATCCAGGTAGAAGGGCAAACTGACCGCCGTATCAAACCAGCTACTGTGGCAAGACGGCTTCCAACAAGTGGTCTGGACACTGGATTCCGAGCTGCTCCACCTCCGGCTCCAACTCCCGGAATTTCTTCCACTGTAGACGAGAAAGAGCATCCGCCACTGTGTTATCCACCCTGGGCAAATGAACAGCAAAGATAAAAGGCATTTAAAGTCAAGCATTGCAAAACCAAATGCCAAAGAAGACATACACCTGGCGGGGAAGAAGAAGTAACGGAATTAATAGCTTGCACAACCCCTAAATTGTCGCAGTGAAACCACACCCGCTTATTCCGGAATTCCTGTCCCAAAATTTCCGCTGCCAGCACTATTGGAAACAGTTCCAATAGCGCCATGTTACGGATGAGCTTCGAACCGCTCCACGACTCAGGCCAACGCCCCGCGCTCCACCTACCACCAAAATACGCGGCATACCCAATGGAACCAGCCGCATCCGTATACAGGTCCAAGACAAAATTGGACACCGTTACTTCCATCCATAAGGATCTCCCATTGTACTGAGCAAGAAACGTTTGCCAGACCTGGAGATCCTCACGATGCGCCTTGAGGAGCCGCACATAATGATGCAGAGATTTTACCCCAGCGGTGGCAGCCGCCAACCGTCTGCAAAAAACCCACCCCATAGGCATGACACGGCAAGCAAAATTAAGTTTACCCAGCAGCGACTGCAGGGGCCTTAATTGCAACTTCTTACAACTACAAGCAAGCTCAAGCGTACCCCGCAGATCCTCCAGTTTGTCATCAGGAAGCCTGCATTCCATCCGAAGTGTATCAATAATGATACCTAGAAACTTCAGTTCTTCAACCGGACTCTCCGTCTTCTCCGGTGCCAACGGCACCCCAAAAATCTGAAACATATGTTGTACAGTTGACAACAAAATCTGGCAAATCCTCGCCCCAGGAGGGCCTATTACCAAAAAATCGTCCATCGGGACAACGGATTGCCACCCAGAGACATCACGCACCACCCAGTCCAAAAAGGAACTGAAAGTTTCAAAAAAACGAACAGGAAATGGCGCAATCCATGGGTAAGCAGCGGTCTGCGAAATACTTTCCCTCCCAAACGCAGCCCAAAACCGAAAACTCTGCGGGTGCACAGGAAGTAAACGAAAAGCCGACTCAATGTCAGTCTTAGCTAACAGCGCGCCCCTACCAAACTTGCGCACCCATTTAATGGCATCATCAAACGAGGCGTAAGACACTGCGGACAACTGCGGGTCAATAGCGCCATTGACCGAACCACCCCGGGGGTGCGACAGGTGGTGAATCAGGCGGAATTTATTGGGTTTCTTCTTGGGGGGCCACCCCCAGCGGCGAAACCACTAAATCAGCCAGAGGAGGCAAAGAAAACGGTCCCGCCATCCTGCCCATGGACACTTCCTTGGACAATTTTGGCCAAAACCACCTCCGGATGCAATTTTGCGGAACGCAAATTTTCACCCGCAGACGGAACGGTGGACAAAGTGCATGGCATGATAAAACCCTCGGCAAACCCCTGAAACAGAAACTGCGCTCCGGCCCTGTCGGGATACCTATTGAGGAAGGGGACCATTTTTTCCACCTTCACCGGGGTTCTCCCTCTTTCCAGCATCGGCTGACTTCGCTTTGCCCTGTTTGAAACACTTCGCCAAGGGGTGAGAACCTCCGCATCCGGAGCATTCGTGGTGGAAACGACACGAGCCCCTAAATCTACATGTGCTGTCATTGAAACACCAGCAGTACCCCTTGCTGTTAGAGGCCGATGGTGTCAGGGGGATAGCACCCCCGGCCCCTCCCTGAAAGGGCTGTGAAAATGTTCTCGCCTGAGTCATTAACTTCATCCACAAACCTATATCTTTGTGGTCCCATCTCACAGAGGGCCTTACGCTGACGAAATTGTTCGTCATAGCGTAGCCACGCAACGCCCCCATAAACCCTCTGAGCCTCGCTGATGGAGTCCAAATAACAGAAAAGAGCGGAACAGCACTCCGGCGTCTTTTCTCCGATCACACTGGCCAAAATGCTGAAAGCTTGAAGCCAATTTCCAAAAGTCCGAGGAATCTAGCGATAGCGTTGCTTCTCCTCCTCCTTTTTGCTATCGTCTGGTTTAACCTTGTCAAGGTTAAACTTTTCAAGTGGCAACAGAGCAAAAATCTCAATGTACTCACCTTTCCATATTCTGTCTTTTCAGCTCGGCTTTCAAATGGGCACCCAAGGGGCCCTCAAAGCAAATGTAGACCTCCCCCTCAACCAACCTCACCCCATCCGCGGTTCCTTCCGACGGCCTGGGATCCATCGCAGCCTGCGCCGCACCATCACCAAGAACCAATCCCAGAGCCGACACCGCTGATGTCACCGGAGCACCTACTACCTGCCTGCCTCCCGCAACCGGCGATCTGTTGTCCCCCGCTGTCGTCCACACGGTCACCGGCGACACCCCGGACGTGGCAGAAACCCCGGCAACACCACTCACTAGCAGGTCCCTGCAACCCGCCAGCCAATTCTGCAAAATACACTCCACCACCCCTTCTTGTCCCACAGCCTAAACAGTATCAGCACCATTAGCACATGTAAACCCCCTGTCCCCACCCCCCCTGCAGCACTTGCCAACAATGTAGGCAACAGGTGCCCTGAAGGGGGGACAACAGCAGGGGATAAAACAGGAGGAGGGACAACAGCTGCGGGGAAACAGTGAGGGGAGAGCACAGCAGGTAAACACACAGCAGAAAACATAGGCACAGATGAGGAACAAACAGGCACAGACTCTATCACAAGTGACTTACCAGGCTGTCCCGGTGCTTGTCGCCGCACAGCCGCGTCTCCAGCTCCCAGCCGACTCTTCATCTCTTCCCCGGAAGCCTCTTCTTCCGGAGTCCTCTCCCCCTCATCTGAAGCCGAGAGTTCTCCTTCTGACCGGTCATCTTCCGGTCCCCGCGGCGTGCCCAGGGAAGATTCGCGGGAGCCGCCCCTGACAGGGCGCCCGCAGATGACGTCATCGGCTGCTCCACGGCCCGACCGCCCACCGACACGGCTCCTTCCACACTGTGCACTCTGCCTTGTATTCCTGGAGGCAGATGCCATTCCCCTCTCCAGCTTCGGGGGCGGGGACTCAGAACTCTGGCGCCGGGTACCTCGTCTTCTCTCCGGCGGGGTCCCGGCCACACCAGGAGACAGGCCTGTACCCGCAGTAGTTGCTCTCCCCCGCCGAGCCTCACGAGCGGGAGGGGGGCCCCCCCTGCCCAGCGGCCATCACGTCCTGCAGTTCAGAGGAAGATGGGCGGGAGGGTCACAGTATTGGATCTCCTGCAGGGGTCCCGCCTAAGTAGAGGATTCCTCCCAGCCCTGCAGGCCTCAGAGGGGGTTTGTCTCTTGGCCTTAGGAGCTGAAGGGTCCCGTCTGCCGGGGCTCCTAGTGCGGCGGCAGACCCTAGGGTTCACTTCTGGACTCAGGCGCTCTGGAGGGTGAGACCTCCTAGCACGTGGTGGACAGGGGGCAGGGGAAGCAAGATCCTGCCCTGACCCCTGAAGCATTCCTGCCAACTGCCTCTCTAGCCACTGTGGCCCATTAAGAACTGAAGCCGCTCGTAGCTGGGCGAATAAGCCCTCAATGTCAGCCATGTCCAAAATAACAAGGCCTGTCTAACTGACAAACTCCGGCTCACCTAAATTATCTTGCTCTGCCTGGCTCCAACTGACCCCAAGACTGCTCCTACAATGCCTACCCCTTCTTTGACTCCACCTGACCCTGACCTGACCTACTCCACCCTGCCACGCCTCGCTCTGCACCAATGACTGCTGACCTTAATATTAATTATTATATTTTAAAATTCTGCCCAACTACAGCCTACCCTGCCCCCCAGTCATGCAGGCCTTCCGTTCCAATGCTACGCATCCCACTACATGGCCTGGTTCTTTACTCTCACACCTGCCCATTTCCATTAAATCTGTTTCATCATAATCATCTTCCTTCATTGTAGCATCCACATCATCAGGAAGTGTTGGATCACATAACTCAGCCTCATCTCTGATCATTATGTCCTCGTACTGTGGATGAATCTCTTTGAGTTAACGCAAAGCCTGAATGAGCTTCGACCAACTAACTGTCTGAAAAAGTTGGTGTCCTTTATAACACAATCGTCTCTTCAGTTTTACTCTCATCACCTGAGACTCACTTCTCAGTCCTGGTAAAGCTTCAATCGTTTCCTGCACCTCAGATGGGACACACACAACATTTCCTCGTATTAGTCTCTGGCAGTCTTTAGGAAGAGGTATAATCTTGGCAAATGCTATACATCTGGATGTGAGATGCGTTTCCAATATGTTAAGATCTGACAGCTCAGGTGGAATGTTGGCAAGCATTAAGTTGTTGGCTACAGCAAGAGCTGGCATAGCTCCATTTTAAGGCCCGGTTCACACTTGTGTGTTGCAAATTTTATCGCGATTATGACATGATTGCGTTGCGAATCTGCTGCGATATTACTGGAATTAGTTGTCATTTTGGGAGATGACTGCAAATTTAGGTCTGGCCAATGGAACCCAGTGTATGCTGAGGTCAAAAATAAAATATGAAACCTATGTATAACTTCCTGTTCTCTTCCTGATTTTTGTGGAGAGTGTGTAGAGAGGAGCTTGGGATAGTATGTCAGAATGTACCATTCATTGGCTTTGATTATGGCAGCAGTAGTTACTGCTACTGCTGCAGTGATTATAAAAAATAAGAAAGCCAAGCTGAGGAGGATGATGATACTGTCAACCAGAAGATACTGGGTACACCCTGTAATTGCTAATAGGGAGGAGAGTGGACAGTTCAATATGATCTGCAACGATCTACTTCAACATAATGAAAAGTTCTTCAACTACACTCGTATGTCAGTTAACAGGTGAGCAAATAAGAAAAAGAGGAACAAGAGGGGGTTTAGCCAACTTGACGGACTATCTCGGCACCTGAACAAACACGGATATTCCGTAATCCAATATTTCATTGGTTTATTTAGAAAACATACAAAACAATATACAAATATACATCACAAAAAGTGAAGAACAAAAAAAAGAAATTATTTACAACAGTTTGGCCATCGAATATCGGATATACATTAGGACCTAAAAGATTCCATAATTATGTTTTACTTGCTGGTCAGTTGACGGTTGACGCGTTTCACTTTTAGCTTCATCAGAACCGTAGTACAGCAATTTTTATATCTAAATATAGTTGTAAAACAAGAAAAATTGAGAATTATTCATCAATGGGCAAATAGTTGCTCCAATATGTCCCATCAGTAACATGATCATCACCAGTCTAGCCCGCGATCTAATTAGTAAGTAGATTGCCTACCTTCTAGGTATACCCTATTGATTATAAGATACTCAATTTGTGGCAATTCACATTTTAATTTTTAAAAGCAATTTTCTGGAAGGTAGAAGTGAACGTCAGTTTCGGAAGGAATTTCCTTACACCTGCAGATGGTAGAAGAGAAGCCAAGAGGGCAACAGAAAAACAAGAACAATAAGAAAAAAAAAAAAAAAAAGGGAAAAGACAGGGGAGAAGAGGAGGGGAGATTTATATCTATTTTATAATTTATCATTATTTAGAATGTTATATCCATATTATGGGAATTAAAGCTTATATTAGGAAGGTTGAATCCTACCTGGGTTCAAGAGGGTCAGAAAAAGTCCCGGTACATTATAGAGAGACCGTATCTGCATCCCCCAATATTAGAAGAACCTAATGAACAGGGTAAGGGTAATTATAAATAATGATGACCATTTTAAAAAGCCCAATCCTCGAATTGCTACTTCTGGATAGTAAAAAATGAAAGCCTATACCTGTTAATGTCCGGTGTAGGTCGTATGGGAAGGGCGGCCTTAGAGCCCTATTGGAGGGCAGCCCCCAGGGGTTGGATAATCCAACGCTGAGTCTGGTAAAGTAGCAAGCAAAAAGTTTGGTAGGTAAATCGTTAAGAGAGTTGGGGCTGGTAATTTGATTACCAGCCCCAACTCTCTTAACGATTTTAATTATAAAAAATATGTTTCATTTGTCCTAATGGCAGTGGCTGATGCCAATTATTCCTTTACATATATAGATATAGGATCATATGGAAGCAGCTCGGACTCAAGCATCTTCTCACATTCATCTTTTGACAAGATGCTTAGAGAAAACTCACTGGACCTTCCCGATAACCTGCCACTTCCTGGAACAAGTTCACCTTTGCCTTATGTCTTTGTTGGGGATGAGGCATTCCCTATTTTAGAGCGACTGCTACGGCCGTATGCTAACAGGGGACTTTGCACTGCAAAGAGGGTATTCAATTACCGTCTGTCAAGGGCAAGACGCGGAGTGGAGTGTGTTTTCTCCACTCACCAATCAGCCTTAGTATGGAGGATGCCATTGGTGCAGTGTAAGCAGCATGTGCATTGCACAATTTTGTTTGTGCTAGAGATGGCTACCTATTTGCTTCCTTAATGCATGACCTCGAAGACCCAACATGGATTGGAACACGTGGGGAAAATATTCGCCATGACTTCATGACAGCAAATGGTCAGCTATCGTGGCAGCTGGATGCAATTGTTTAAAATACTATACTTTGCTTCACATATTTGCTTCACATATTTGTATTAGGTCAGTTTTCGTAGGTACAAAATAAAGAATATAATTTTCTGTTCACGTGAGTGTCAATATTTTATTGGGTGTGTTGTGTACATATAGATCTTCCCATACCATATCCTCACTACAAATAATCCTAATCAATTACTTTCCGAAACCCTAACCGTAAAATCAACTATAATCCTGACACGTGTGCAATCAGTGCATCAATATACAAATACACATCGATATTCAATATACCGTATATACTCGACTATAGGCCGTCCCGAGTATAAGCCGAGGCCCCTAATTCACCACCAAAAAAATGGGAAAACTGCATTGACCCGTGTATAAGCCGAGGGTACAAAATGCAGCAGCTACTGTAAGTGGAAAAGAGGGCCAGCAATGCCCATCTGCAGCGGCCTGTCCCCTGTACAGACCCCCCCGTGTCCCCATTGCAGCCTACCTGTGCCGATCTGCGGGTCCTGTGCCATCCGTGCTGTGCCCTCCGTCCTGTGCCCTGTGCCATCGGTCTTCGGTCTGTCCCCCCTCTGTCAGCGTGTACGGCGCCATTGTAAAATTAAAAAGCCGTGCCTCGTCCTCGTCCATGATAGGAGGAACGCTGTTTTCCCAGCAGTCAGTGTGCAGTGTTCCGCCTATCACGGATATTCTCTCATCCTCGTCCATGAGATGAGAATGACAGGACATCCGTGATAGGCGGAACACTGTACTGCTGGGAAAATTAGTGTCCACCTATCACGGACGGGCGGGAGGAGGCGGCGCGGCTTTTTAAAACTGCCGTCTGTCTGCATGACAAGCTGTTCATGTAGGCAGACGGCGGTGACTCGAATATAAGCCGAGGGGGGGACTTTCAGCCCTAAAAAATGGGCTGAAAATCTCGGCTTATATTCGAGTATATACGGTACTTACACTTTTTTATATAGGTTCCAGGAGGCAGGCTGTAACGGTCATGGTACATGAGATGTAATCCATAGTAAGCAATACAGACATATCACACCATAGTTGTCTTCCAAAAAATGTCTTTTATTTATTTCAAATTTGTAATCGGCATGAAATTACATACATTTTGAAACATTTTCGTGAAACTATGAAACTTAAAACATTGTACAAACACATAGAGATGGCAATACTCTGTCTCCTTTTACCTTTCCCATTCTCTGCCCCTTCATGCTTTCTCCCCCTCACTCGATCTGTTCCTTAGTATGACCCTCCTACTGACTCTGACACTCCTACTGAGTATGACCTGCCATATTGCAAAATAGCACCACAACCCTTTACATTTTGGTCAGAGGTGGGATGCATGTCCTTACATTGGTGGTCCATCTCACCTCTCACCCCAATATCACCCCATGGTGACCCATCAAGATATAGAAATATATCAGAAAAAAATGTTACAAAAAAAGCTATATAAAACATAAATGTAAACATCATGAAAGTGGCAGTGCCGTTTAACAGGTAGTAATTCAAAAAGGTATTTAAAAATACAAACAGGGATATAACTCTATCCGGTGGTTCACTCGGGGGCTCATATTGTGAATTTGTTGGAGGCATTATAGAATTTACACAAAGTGACTGATTTCGATATGGGCTTTTGATCTGGGGGTTTCAATCACGCTGGAGTGTTAAGCAAAACTAGTATCCTAAGGCTTAGGTGCAAGGTTTTTCGTCAGAATAACAATGTTATTAAGAAATTGAGTACTACTAATCTCGTGCATCGAACATGGTGTGTCATAGTGAAGGAATGTATGGGTCAGAGGTCGGATGTTGTATCTTACATTGGTGGTTATTAGGATAATACAAAAGAAGAGGCGCCTCTGGGTGTAGATTAAATTTGTTTTTAAATCATGTAAGACAGGCAAAAGGAAGGCAACTCACATTTTGATAGTTAAAAACCGGCCCATAGCCGAATGACGGCTACAGGCCGGTTGCTTAACTCTGGGAGGGCGTCATATGACGTCCTCCCGGAATTCCCCTCTTGCGCGCCCCCTGGGGCGCGCACTCGAGTACATCCGTGATCGCCGGGTCCAGAGGACCCGGCGGATCACGGATCACGGTAAACGGCCGCTCATCGCGGCCGTTTACCACGTGATCGCTCCGTCAAATGACGGAGCGATCACATGTAAGCAAACGCGTCATTTGATGACGCCGGTTCCTATCCCCTCCTCTCTCTGTACCGATCGGTACAGTGTGAGAGGAGAGGGGGAGGGATCGGTGGCAGCAGTGCTGTGGCCGGGATCTGTAGGGCCCACAGCCTGCTCTGCATGCCACCGCGCCATCCATCCATCCATCCATCCTGACCCAGCCATCCCTCCATACCCTGCAATACGCAGCAATAGCCTGCAGTGTAATGCGGGGTATTGCAGGGTATGGAGGGATCTCTGAGCATGGATGGATGGAGACCAAATCTGCCATACCCTCCAATACTGTGCCTTACCCTGCTATATTCTGCCATTCCCTGCGATACCCTGCCATTCCCTGCGATACACTGCAATAGCCTGCAGTGTACTGCTGGGTATTGCTGGGTATACTCTGCCATACCCTGCGATACTCTGCCATACCCTGCGATACTCTGCCATACCCTGCGATACTCTGCCATACCTGCGATACTCTGCCATACCCTGCGATACTCTGCCATACCCTGCGATACTCTGCCATACCTGCGATACTCTGCCATACCCTGCGATACTCTGCCATATACCCTGCGATACTCTGCCATACCCTGCGATACTCTGCCATACCCTGCGATACTCTGCCATACCCTGCGATACTCTGCCATACCTGCGATACTCTGCCATACCCTGCGATACTCTGCCCTACCCTACCCTGCCATACCCTGCGATACCCTGCCATACCCTGCGATACTCTGCCATACCCTGCGATACTCTGCCATACCCTGCGATACTCTGCCATACCCTGCGATACTCTGCCATACCCTGCGATACTCTGCCATACCCTGCCATACTCTGCCATACCTGCGATACCCTGCCATACCCTGCCATACCCTGCTATTACCTGCGATACCCTGCCATACCCTGCCATGCCATACCCTGCCATACCTCTGCCATACCCTGCCATGCCATACCCTGCGATACCCTGCCATACCCTGCGATACCCTGCCATACCCTGCGATACCCTGCCATACCCTGCGATACCTGCCATACTCTGCCATACCCTGCGATACTCTGCCATACCCTGCGATACCTGCCATACCCTGCCATACCCTGCCATACCCTGCCATACCCTGCCATACCTGCCATACCTGCCATACCCTGCCATGCCATACCCAGCCATATCCTGCGATATTCTGCGATACCCTGCGATACCCTGCAATGCTCGCTACGATCAAAGCCAGGATCGTTTTTTTTTTTTTTATTTTATTTCAGGCTTTCCAGCCTAGAGGTGAGATGTGGGGTCTTATTGACCCCATATCTCACTGTAAAGAGGACCTGTCATGCCATATTCCTATTACAAGGGATGTTTACATTCCTTGTAATAGGAATAAAAGTGATCAAAAAAAATTTTTTGGGGGAAAAAAGTGTCAAACTAAAATAAATAAAGTAAAATGAACAATAAAAAAAATGTAAAGCGCCCCTGTCCCCGTGCGCTCGCATGCAGAAGCGAACGCATACGTAAGTCCCGCCCACATATGAAAACGGTGTTCAAACCACACATGTGAGGTATCGCTGCGAACGTTGGAGCGAGAACAATAATTTTGGCCCTAGACCTCCTCTGTAACTCAAAACATGTAACCAGTAAAAAGTTTTAAAGCGCCGCCTATGGGGATTTTTAAGTAGCGAAGTTTGGTGCCATTCCACGAGCACGTGCAATTTTGAAGGGTGACATGTTAGGTATCTATTTACTCGGCGTAACTTCATCTTTCACATTATGCAAAAACATTGGGCTAAATTTACAGTTTTGTTTTTTGTAAAGCACAAAACTTTTTTCTCCCAAAAAAACGCGTTCGAAAAATTGCTGCGCAAGTACTGTGCTAGATAAAAAGTTGCAACGACCGCCATTGTATTCTCTAGGGTCTTTTCTAAAAAAACATATATAATGTTTTGGGGTTCTATGTAATTTTCTATCAAATAAATGATGATTTTTACATGTAGGAGAGAAATGTCAGAATTGTCCTGGGTGCTCCAGAACACCTGATGGCGCTCCCTGCATGTTGGGCCTCTGTATGTGGCCACGCTGTGTAAAAGTCTCACACATGTGGTATCGCCGTACTCGGGAGTAATAGCAGAATGTGTTTTGGGGTGTAATTTGTGGTATGCATATGCTGTGTGTGAGAAATAACCTGCTAATATGACAATTTTGTGAAAAAAATAAAAATAAGAAAAAAAATCTTGATTTTGCAAAGAATTGTGGGAAAAAATTACAACTTCAAAAAACTCACCATGCCTCTTTCCAAATACCTTGGAATGTCTTCTTTCCAAAAAGGGGTCATTTGGGGGGTATTTGTACTTTTCTGGCATGTTATGGACTCAAGAAATGAGATAGGCCGTCAGTACTTCAGGTGTGATCAATTTTCAGATATTGGCACCATAGCTTGTGGACTCTAAAACTTTCACAACGACCAAATAATATATCCCAATTTGTACTTATTTTTACCAAGGATATGTAGCAGTATAAATTTTGGCCAAAATTTATCAAGAAAAATGACAAAATTTGCTAAATTTTATAACAGAAACGAAGAAAAAATTCATTTTTTTACCGAATTTTCAGTCTTTTTTCTTTTATAGCGCAAAAAATAAAAAACTCAACGGTGATTAAATACCACCAAAAGAAAGCTCTATTTGTGTGAAAAAAAGGACAAAAATTTCATTTGGGTACAGTGTTGTATGACTGAGTAATTGTCATTCAAAATGTGAGAGCACCGAAAGCTGAAAATTGGTCTGGTTATTAAGGGTGTTTAAGTGCCCAGTGGTCAAGTGGTTAAAAACAAAAATAATAAATAAAATAAGAAAAATATAATAATAAATAGATGGATAAAGTATATGCACATCATAAGATACATAATATGCATGTATTTTTTTTTATATATATATATATATATACACACACACACACACACACACACACACACACACACACACACACACACACACACACACACACACACACACACACACACACACTTAACAAAAAAATAGTAATAAGAAAGGGAACGGAAATGATGATACTATGGATAATTAAAAAATGCAAAAAAAAATATTGGTAAAAAATGCAAAAAAAAATATTGGTAAAATGTATGTAAATATGTATATATTTTATTAAAAAGGGAGAGGGGAGAAAGGGAGCACTATGTGATATATTTATATGTTATATCATACGTAGACATAGAGCAAATGGAAAAAGGGGGGGGGGGGGAGACACACGCTATCAGTAGAAATGGTATGTGATGACAATTAAATGGCAGTAGAAATTTCTATACTCTCGTTTATACCACCAGGGGAAAGTACATCTAAAACATATATCCAATACGTTTCTCTGGCGCAGAGTTTTTTGAATCTCTCCGCGACAGGGAGAGTACCAGAAATTAGTTCGACCACCCACACTTTAAGTCCTATGGTGGATTTTTCATAAGCCATAGCAAAATGTTTGGGAACACTGTGAGGGTCTATACCTAAATCCTCTGTGTTCACCAAATCTAGTTCTTAGTGCACTAATGGTGCGGCCTACGTAAAGTAGGCCGCAAGGGCAACTGAGAGCATAAACAACATAGTCAGATGAGCAATTGAAAAACTCTTGTAGCTGGTATGTTTTGCCTTTTGTGGTAAACGATTTTTGGCCATGGTTAACAAATTTACAGGTCTTGCATAATGCTTTCTTGCATTGGTACATACCCGTGATGAGTATTAGGCCCGATGTTGGTAATGGAACAATATTGGATTTTTGTTTGCTTGGCGCAATTTTATTCTTTAGGTTAGGAGCTCTCCGATAGGTGACAGTGGAGTGGGCCGGTAGTATGGTTTTTAGATGAGGGTCTTATGCTAAAATATTCCAATGTTTAGATAATATTTGTTCCATATTCTTATGTTTAGAATGAAACGTAATGAATCTTACTGAACCATCATTCATGTTGTGATTGGATTTTGATGGCTTACTGTGGAGGTATGATTCATAGGCTACATCAATTAGGTCCTCGGGATATTGTTTGTTGAGAAATTTTCTCTTCAGATGAGTACTGAGCTCGACATAGTCGGACTCCTTCGTGCAGTTCTGCCTAAGCCGGCAGAATTAGCCTTTGGGGATATTTTTTATCCAGTTGGGATGGTGACAACTTCTAAAATGTAAATAAGAATTCCCTGCTGTGGGCTTGATATAATTCTTAGCACAAATGTGCTGACCATCATGACTCCAGATCCAAGAAAGCCATAGTGGAAGGATGGGTAACAGATGTAAATGACAGCCCATAGGGGTTGTTATTGCAGTGCTGAACAAAGGGAAGAATGGAGTCGGGCGTACCGTCCCAGATAATAACAGTGGTTATTAGTATGCATGCCCTTACATATTGGTCAAAGGTGGAATACATGACCTTACATTGGTGGTCAGTGGGATTAGTGGTCATTAGGATGCATGCCCTTACATATTGGTCAAAGGTTGGATACATGACCTGAGATTAGTGGTCAGAGGTGGGATGCATGTCCTTACATTGGTGGTGCATCTCACCTCTCACCCTAATATTTTGGGAAACCATTTCCCATGGTGACCCATCAAGTTATCAAAGCATGTTAGGATAAAATTCTTCAAAAAAACAAAATACAATATAAAGCATTAATGTAAACAAATCCAATATGGATTAACATCATGAAAGTGGCAGTGCCGTTTAACGGGTAGGCAATAAATTCAAATATGTTTTTAACACTTTGTTGCTTAGGCAGCTGTTGCTTGCCGCAAAGGCACAGGCGGGGATATGACTATTGTGTGGTTCACTTGGGGGACCATATAGCAAAATCACACCACATCCCTTTAAATTTTTGGACATAGGTGGGATGTCTGACCTTACATTGGTGGTCAGTGGGATTAGTGGTCATTAGGATGCATGCCCTTACATTTTGGTCAGAGGTGGGATATATGCCCTGACATTGGCCAGAGGTGGGATGCATGGCCATTCATGCTGCATCCCCTCACCCTAATCCTGAGCTATATCCCAAGTTAACACTTGAAGACATGAAAAAATATTAGAATAATCTTTTCAAATCACATAAAGAACATAAAACATAACGTAAAAATAATCCAATAACAAAATAAAAGTGGCAGTGCCATTTAACATATAATAATCTATAAATTCAGAAACACTTTGTTGCTCAGGTGTTGCTTGCCTCAAAGGCACAGGCGGGATATGACTATCCAGTGGTTCACTCGGGAGACCATATTGTTAATTTTTTGGAGGCATAGAATGAACTTCAAGTGACTGATTTCGATATGCATAAGGACCAAGATTGATTGTTTTGTGCTGATCACTTGGTCCTGACACAGGTGGATATTGATTTGCCATGGATGACATTTGATTGTACAGCTGGAGTGGTCTGATTTGTTGTGGGAAATGGTGAGGATTTTGGGAAGGAATTGGATATGGGATTCTTGGTCTTGGGGTCTCAATCATGCTTGAGTGTTCATCATAACGAGAGGCTTAGGTGCTTGGTTTGACTCAGAATAAATGGGATTTGTACTAGTGCTCTTGTGCATTGGAGGATGGTGTGTCATAGTGAAGTAATGTATGCAATGTTGCACTGCTATTCTCATGCTAAAGTAATGGTCTAGCAAAACTTCTTTGAGCAGAGGTACCAAACTTAATGCAAACATGGTATGAGGGCATTGCTGAACATCTAATTGTTCTGTAATCCCTGACACTATATAAAGTAATTTGTTTGTTTTTCGTCTGGGTTTTCCACCTGTTCCGCTTCCTGCGTGAGGTAGTTGACTGATTTTTCCTTTTGTTGGAAGGTGTAGAAATGTTACTATCTTCATTATCTTGCTGCGTCAACTCCCACCTCAATAGATGAAGAAACTTCTCTGCTTGTAGCAAATGAAACTCCCTCATCGAGAGCGCTGACGAAGTCCATAGGACGTAACGTAAAGTCCAACACTCAAATTTCGTATAGAATGAATTCCAATTAAAAAAGATTAGAATATAAATAGAAAATAGATAATTGATAAAAGGCAATATTAAAAGACCGGGTAAAACACAAATCATAAAAGACAGGCGTTTGTCCCTTTAAAATATTGCAGCAGCGCTAAAGATACAGTCTTTTTGTGTTAAAAAAGTTCATTAAACAGCATGGTAACCCAAAATAAAGTTCATAATGGTGCAGTGAGCCTGAAATCGCAAAATTAGAGTGATCCACCTTCCACCGGATATCCAAAATTTTCACCGCGTGCAGCACACACTCCCCTTTGGGGATGCACTCACCAGAAATATGAGAAAAATGGGCATTTAAATCATAAGCCAAAGGACTCTGCTATCGCCTCAGCACGGTCACCACTTCACCTTCTGCAAGCCTTAGAAAGGATCCACTCCAACCCAGCATACATATGAAGAGAAATAATGGTGCAGATAGCGTAGTACAGTTTGGCAAAATTCCACTTTATTTGTAATATCCAATCCCCCCCCTTATTAAAATCTGCGTACCAAAAAACAGATAGTAATCAGCTTTATAATTCAATTTAAATTGCACTCTGCCTGTTAGTCCCGTCCGTCCGCCGGAAATCGGGCTCCAAATCGATGTGTAGAGCGGTGTCAGCCTCTACTTCCTGGTCGTTTGGTGGCTGGAGCGCACAATGGAACGCATGCGTCACTTCCTGCGAGGTCACGACCCTGACGCGTTTCGTCACTTCCGGACGTCGTCTGAGGGTGACACCCTCAGACGACGTCCGGAAGTGACGAAACGCGTCAGGGTCGTGACCTCGCAGGAAGTGACGCATGCGTTCCATTGTGCGCTCCAGCCACCAAACGACCAGGAAGTAGAGGCTGACACCGCTCTACACATCGATTTGGAGCCCGATTTCCGGCGGACGGACGGGACTAACAGGCAGAGTGCAATTTAAATTGAATTATAAAGCTGATTACTATCTGTTTTTTGGTACGCAGATTTTAATAAGGGGGGGGATTGGATATTACAAATAAAGTGGAATTTTGCCAAACTGTACTACGCTATCTGCACCATTATTTCTCTTCATATGTATGCTGGGTTGGAGTGGATCCTTTCTAAGGCTTGCAGAAGGTGAAGTGGTGACCGTGCTGAGGCGATAGCAGAGTCCTTTGGCTTATGATTTAAATGCCCATTTTTCTCATATTTCTGGTGAGTGCATCCCCAAAGGGGAGTGTGTGCTGCACGCGGTGAAAATTTTGGATATCCGGTGGAAGGTGGATCACTCTAATTTTGCGATTTCAGGCTCACTGCACCATTATGAACTTTATTTTGGGTTACCATGCTGTTTAATGAACTTTTTTAACACAAAAAGACTGTATCTTTAGCGCTGCTGCAATATTTTAAAGGGACAAACGCCTGTCTTTTATGATTTGTGTTTTACCCGGTCTTTTAATATTGCCTTTTATCAATTGTATCGTATCTTATAGTGGCTGCTTTATCAATGCTTAATAGCGATATCAGGTATTGACACGTGTGTCTAGTATTTCTATAGTACATTGAATCCAGGAGCGCGGAGAGATAGGCCCTTTGGACGGCAGATTTTGTGGCACTATCCTTTTCGATTATAAATAGAAAATAGCCTAGAAAAACAATAGAATAAAATATAATATATATATTGTATATAAGGTCGGGTTATTGATGTTTTAGAGGGAGATAGAGATATTAGGACGATTCATTTTTTAACACTTATTGCAGTCATAAAGTTAGCAGGGTGGGGCTAGGTAGTCAGGTAATCAGATAGCTGTGTGTGAAGTCAGTGGAGTAACTGTTTCAGGCAGTGTCAGTTATTGGTTTGAGTAGGACAGGCTCTGTTTTTATGATGGAACCTTCTCAGAGTCAGACTGCTCACACATTGAGCAAAAGCGCTCATGGTACCAGCACAAGCAGAGTTTTCTCAATCCAAATGCAAAGAATTACAAAAGAGTAAAAGCATTATGCTTTAAAGCATCAAACGTTGTTTAACATTGTAAACAATAAACTTGTTAAACTGTGTAAAACTAATGGCTAATTATACAATCACATGGCAGGAAGCAATTCAACTCAACAAAATTGGGCAATAGAAGATTTCAAAAACGTTGCCTGGTCTCATTAGTCCGGATTTCAGTGGCGACATTCAGATGGTCGTGTCAGAAGGTTCACTTTCCTGAGTAACGGGCGATTCTGGTGCGGTTTGATATTCTGCACTGTGGTGAGAGATTGCCTGAAACATATCAAACCGCATTTTTGCGAGTTCCCGGTGCCATTCTTCCTCAAATCGCAAAAAATAAATAAAAAAAATTGTAAATAATCAGCCTGTTGCCTAAGTAACCTATGCATGTTGTTATTTAAGTTTCTTACTTCACCCAGTACAGTCTGCAGCAAACAATCTGTTGTTGGTACATCCGCACTCTGACTTGCTGTAGACTGTACTGGAGAAGACGGTGGCACATGCCCTTCATGACCTCCGATTTTCTCCTCTTCAGCTGCTGGACTGTTGGTGCTGGGTTCCAGCAAAGCCTGCAGCAGTATGTTGTCTCCGTCATAACAACCATTGCCTTCGGAGGATTCAAATAGGGGGGATGCAAAAAAGCCATGGTTATTGGGTCTGTTTTCATGATCTAAAAAGAGAAGAATTTGGCATTGTAAATGATTACATAAATAGAAATAAAATTAATTTTATAATAAAAGCATTTCATTTTATTCTTATGGTAACATACATTTATCAAATACTATTTGCATTCTACCTATAACTATATTATACATTAAAAGCTTGATTAGCGTTATGTTTAACAGTATTCATACATATATTTTGTGTTCATGTCAGTTACTCAACGCCAGAATGCTCATCTTCTCCTATTTGAAGTGGTATGTCTTCTGGGGATGCAAATGATGGATCTGGAAAACATGAATTGAATGGAAAATTAAGTATAATTAGAACAACAAAATTTGATGCTTCTTCAACTTATTGAAATACCTCAGAAAAACTTTAAAATAGAAGTATGTTTTTTTTTTTAAATCAGATTTATACTTACCTAGGTGGATGCTGCATCTCTCCCCAGTGCCTCTAACACTGAGAACCGAAGGATCAAGCACTGCTGATTGCTCGGTTCTCAAAGCTCACTGAGCAGAGAGCTGGTGACTGGCAGTCAGCGGCCCTCTGTTTTGCTCTCCCCCGCGCTCATTACCCCATTAACCACTTAAGTCCCAGACCATTATGCAGCTTAAAGACCTGGCCACTTTTTTCGATTCCACACTGCTTCCAACTGACAATTGTGCGGTTGGGCGACGTGGCTCCCAAACAAAATTGGTGTCTTTTTCCCCACAAATAGAGCTTTCTTTTGGTGGTATTTGATCACCTGCCATTTTTATTTTTTGCGCTATAAACAAAAATAGAATGACAATTTTGAAAAAAATTCAATATTTTTTACTTTTTGCTCTAATAAATATCCCTAAAAAAATATATAAAAAAACATTTTTTTTCCCTCAGTTTAGGCCGATACGTATTCTTCTACATATTTTTTGTAAAAAAAATAAAATAAATCGCAATCAGCGTTTATTGATTGGTTTGCGCAACAGAGCGTTTACAAAATAGGGGATAGTTTTATGTAATTTTTTATTTATTATTTATTCTTTACTAGTAATGGCAGCGATCACTGAATTTTTTCGTGACTGTGACATTATGGTGGACACTTTTGACACATTTTTGGGACCATTGTCATTTTCATAGCGATCAGTGCTTTAAAAATTGCACTGGTTACTGTGAAAATGACACTGGCAGTGAAGGGGTTAAGCAGGAGGGAGCGCTGTAGGCGTTAAGTGTTCCTTATTTGTGTTTATTACTGTGGGAGAGCGTGGCTTAGTGTGTGACATCACTGATTATCGTTACCTAATACAGGGAACAGACGATCAGTGTCAGTCACACTAGGAAGCACGGGGAGAGGTTTGTTTACAATTACCGCTCCCCATTCTTCCTCTCTGTGACCCGATCGCGGGACACCAGCGGCGATCGGGTCCCCTCTACTCGCGTCTTCCTATTTACATCGTGATTGGACACGGCTGATCACGTGGTATAGAGTCTCCGTCAGAGACTCTTTACCTAGATCGGTGTTGCGGTGTGTCAGACTGACACATCGCAACAACTATCACCGCGATGTGCGCCCCCGAGGGGCGTGCATCGGCTTAATATCTTGAGGACATCATAAGACGCCCAGTCAGGATATTGTTTTGATAACTATTTAAAAGAGGTTATCCATTAAAAATGAATAATGAAACATGGGTATGGACGCAAGCAGCTAGACTCACACCAATGTAGGAAATCTGCATTCCCAGCAAAACAGGAGCCCGCTGAGTCCCAGGCGAAGGGGTAAATCCTTTCAACATGGGTTTTTCTTTGACTTGGGAACAGTGTCTACACACTATCAGCATTCAGCACACCAGAGTCGGAAAATAATGTAAATGCTTAATCCATGTTCTCTATTGCATACATTTTTTATTTGGAGTAGGTACTCACTAGAAGATGCTTGGGAGGTTGTTTGGGCCAGGGATGATGCAGATGTTCCTGCTAATGTTTGTTTTATAGCTGGAAAATAGACATACATTGGAACATAGCAAAGTATAAGTATCATTTGGCTGGATGCTAATAACATCAGATGATTTAAAAAGTATAACAGATAATTCTCAATCATACAAAGAACAAAAATATTTCATAGGGACTTTTTATTCAATTGTGAGGTGAGGTATATGCGTTAGGTGTGTCTAAATTTTGATAGTTGTTTGTGGCTTTTTTAATGTTCCAGCGTAGAGGATGTAGATGTTGATGATATGCCCTGTTTAATTTAAATCAACAGCTTTTTTTACTTACTCTGAGGAGGAATCAACCACTGCTTTATCCCTGCCACTGATGTCTAATGATAAAGGCTCTCTGTTAAGGAAAAATGAAAAAGGTAATGTTGTAGATTAAGTAAACTTTTTGGAGGAGGAAGATTGGGACCACTCCATGCATTTTTTTTCCATATCAGTTAACGATTTAATCCATCTATTCACAAATGACTGGCTTAGTATTTTTTTTTAAAGGAGAACGGTCTAAATAGTTCCTACTCTGAGCGGTTTGTCATTTCTGCAGAGAACTGGCCCTGAATACTATCACCATAGTAGCATACTACGTTTTGTTGTACAACAAAAATTGTAAAAATAAAAACATTTGGATTATTTTAGGTACCTACCAGAATGGGCAGATGCTCGACTTGGGCCCGGGAGAGATGAACCTTGGCATTTTGACGATGGACCTGGGCAACAGGGAAACCAAGCAAAACGTGAGACTTATGGACAAGACACACTGTCTGCTAGTATGGCAGCTAGGATCAACAGAAATTCTGTATGAGCATCCTGTAAGAACCAGCTAGTAATTGGGGGCAATCACTGAAAAAGCAACACAGTGGTGGTGGGTGGACACCAGAGGAGGAGGTTTGGGGCCACTACATGCATTTTTTTTTTTTTTCAGATCAGTTGAAGATTGAATTGGTCTATTTGCAAATGACTGCCTTAGTATATTTAAAGGGGAATAGTTGTCATCAGGGTTGTAAACTGCAGAAGAACCCAAATGTAGTATATTTGCCTTCAAAGATAACCATAAGAATGTAGAGTCCCAGGTAAGGGGGATAATGGTTCCTATTCTGAGCGGTTTGTCGTTTCTGCAGAGAACTGGCCCAGAATACGATCACCATAGTAGCATAAAAGGTAAAGGCACTTCGCGCAAATTAATATAATGATAGAGTGGAAAGACAGTAATGATGACTAGATTCCTCTAGGGGCACTAGTCCAAGGTAAAAGATATGTGCCCAGAGATCAAGGAGTGCAGATTAGTGAATATATCATTAATTAAACAATAATTAATATAAGTGATTGGATAATAATGTATCTCAAATCAGATGAAAAGTGTGCATATATAAGAATAATTAAGGAAAAAAATATATATAGTATCTCCAAATGGGTGCACATATGCGTAAAAATAAAGAATGGATCCTGTGTAAATACAATCTTGTGGTAAAATTCAATAAAATGACTTAAATAATCCTGACTTGTGGTAAAGATCAATAAAATGACTTAAATAATCCTGTGACAAATGCGGTAAAAATAAATAGTGACAATACGCATGAAATGTAAGATGGATCCTGTGTAAATACAATCCTGTGGTTAAAAATAAATATAAATCGACTAAAATAATCATGTGACAAATGCAATAAAAAATAATAAATAAAAATAAAAATAGAATTGAAAAGTGACGGTATGTCATGCGAAAATATCCTGTGAAAGAAGTGAAATCCAGTGATAAAACCTCAAAAGGTCCTAAATTGCAAGGTAAAATCAAACCTGCGTAATAGAACAACTAAAAGACATTCATCAATACAAATAAATAGATAAAAAGTGGCGTAAAGTGATAATTGTCCAAAAAATGAATAGCAATGTCCAACTCAATGGGGGAGATGGGACCACATGTATAAGAAAGCCATCCCGTTAAAAAGTATATAGTTCCAGTTCCAAAACAATTTCCATAGATATCGTTAGATAGGGATAATGGTTTCTCTATATTGCTGCTAAATTCATAAAATGCCTTTCGTCTATTTAAATGGGGTAATCCTTTTCTGGTCTCCCAGAACTCTCACCTTAAAGCAGGTCAAATAAGCCTTTCTGGGGTATCCAAGTTAGCCCCTAGGTATGGTGCTCAGGGTGTCCTACAGTATGGTCCAGCCTGGTCCTTCTCCTTTAAGTCCCTCAGTTTAAGTCCCTCAGTGGTTCTGACCTATATTGCTAGGTTACTCCCAGCAGTATGTCATGAATGGGGAAAAAAGAGAGAAAGGAGGGGGGCTCCACTAGTGTAGTACGTTTAAAAAAATGGTAGTTTATTCAAAAGGTAATGTAAGACTCGTACATAAGAACAAAAAAAGATAAGCAATGGGTTAAAATTTCACCACTAGGCGTCCACAGCGCCTACTCGCGTCCTCCTCTGTGTGTTTGCCTACGACCACTCCCTACGCGTTATGACACGGTCACGTGTCTTCATCTGGGGAACCGGATTGGTCAGGCAGTATTAGCTTATATGACGGAAAGACCGGAAGTTCTCGGGCGGCCATCTTGGTTGTGGTCTGTTGTCATACAGACCGCGGCCATGTTTCAGGTGGTTTGTATACTATAGATCGGCGGCCACGTTCTGTACTGGGCGCCGTCATTTTAGTTATTATATTGGAGCTGGAATGTACTAGCGTCTATCAATGTATAGACGGACGGACCGGGAATTCTCCGGCGGCCATCTTGGTAGTGGTCTATTATCATATATACAGCGGCCATGTTTAAGGTGGTATGTGTACTATTGTACGGCGGCCATGTTCTTGGTTTATTGGTATAGTGATGGGCGCCACCATTTTATTGGTTATATTCAGGCTAGACTGAGCTACCGTCTATCATTGCATAATATTAAAAATATGCTAGAGATAATGATTAAAATTTGTTAGTTTATTAAAAGGAGGTCCTGAAATGATGTAAGGACAGTTAAAAACTCACATGGTAAAAATCGTTGCATAAAAGTCTTAAAACAATAATGTTAAAATAATGTATATTTGGATTGGGACGATCGATTGAATAAAAAGTTAATATCTATAATTAGGTGTGGATGATATAATATAGTAATAGAACCCAATTGATTAGATTAACTATGGGTCTGGTAGTGTCATTGGAAGATAATGGTAGGTATTATACTGGTATATTGTGATTGGGGTGCTATGCGACTTCTAAACACTCATAGGTAGAGCGCGAGTAGGCCCCAGGAATCATAGTAGCATACTACTGTTGTAAAACAAAAAATGTTTAATAAATGTTTAACAGTGCTTATTTATCGGTTTTAGGTGCTCACCAGAATGGGCAAGGGCCAGACTTGAGCCCAGGGGTGAGGGTCTGGGAACTTGACATGCTAATGATGGACCTGAAAAACAGGGAAACAAAACAAAATGTGATTTTAACCACTTCAGCCCCGGACCAATTGTCAGCTTAAGGACCAGAGGTCTTTTTTCAATTTCGCACTGCACTACTTTAACTGGTAATTGTGCGGTCATGCAATTTTGTAACGAAACGAAATTTGCGTCCTTTTCTTCCCACAAATAGAGCTTTCTTTTGATGGTATTTGATTGCCTCTGTGATTTTTATTTTTTGCGATATAAACGGAAAAAGAGCGAAAATTTTGAAAAAAAAAGAGATTTTCTACTTTTTGTTATAAAAAAAATCTAATAAACTCAATTTTAGTCAAACATTTGGGCCAAAATGTATTCAGCCACATGTCTTTAGTAAAAAAAATGCCAATAAGCGTATATTTATTGGTTTGCGCAAAAGTTATAGCGTCTACAAACTAGAGTACATTTTCTGGAATTTACACCGCTTTTAATTTATGACTGCCTATTTCATTTCTTGAGGTGCTAAAATGGCAGAGAAGTACAAAACCCCCCCAAATGACCCCATTTTGGAAAGTAGACACCCCAAGCTATTTGCTGAGAGGCATGTTGAGCCCATTGAATATTTTTTTTTTTAGTCCCAAGTGATTGAATAAAGACAAAAATAAAAAATATTTTTTTTTTTATTCAAAAAGTTGTCACTAAATTATATATTGCTCACACATGCCATAGTTATATGTGGAATTGCACCCCAAAATACATTTTGCTGCTTCTCCTGAGTATGGGGATACCACATGTGTGGGACTTTTTGGGAGCCTAGCCGCGTACGGGGCCCCGAAACCCAAGCACCGCCTTCAGGATTTCTAAGGGTGCAAATTTTTGATTTCACTCCTCACTACCTATCACAGTTTCGAAGGCCATAAAATGCCAAAATAGCACAAAACCCCCCCAAATGACCCCATTTTGGAAAGTAGACACCCCAAGCTATTTGTTGAGAGGCATGGTGAGTATTTTACAGCTCTCATTTGTTTTTGAAAATGAAGAAAGTAAAGAAAAAAAAATTTTTTTTTTTTTTTTTTTTCAATTTTCAAAACTTTGTGACAAAAAGCGACATCTGCAAAATACTCACAATACCTCTCAGCAAATAGCTTGGGGTGTCTACTTTCCAAAATGGGGTCATTTTGGGGGGTTTTATGCCATCTGGGCATTCCATGGCCTCCGAAACTGTGATTGGCAGTGAGAAGTGAAATAAAAAAATTACTCCCTTAGAAAGCCTGAAGGCGGTGCTTGGTTTTTGGGGTTCCGTACGCAGCTAGGCTCCCAAAAAGTCCCACACATGTGGTATCCCCGTACTCAGGAGAAGCAACAGAATGTATTTTGGGGTGTATTTCCACATATGCCCATGACATGTTTGAGCAATATATCATTTAGTGACAACTTTTTGTAAAAAAAAATATATATATTTTTTTTTTTTCATTATTCAATCTCTTGGGACAAAAAAAAAAAATATTTAATGGGCTCAACATTGCTCTCAGCAAATAGCTTGGGGTGTCTACTTTCCAAAATGGGGTCATTTGGGGGGGGTTTGAACTGTCCTGGCATTTTATGCACAACATTTAGAAGCCTATGTCACACGTCACCCACTCTTCTAACCACTTGAAGACAAAGCCCTTTCTGACACTTTTTGTTTACATGAAAACATATTTTTTTTTTTTGCAAGAAAATTACGTTGAACCCCCAAACACTATATATATTGTTAAAGCAAAGGCCCTACAGATTAAAATGGTGGGTGTTGCATTTTTTTTTTCCACACAGTATTTGCGCAGCGATTTTTCAAACGCATTTTTTGTGGAAAAAATACACTTTTTTTTATTTTAATGCACTAAAACACACTATATTGCTCAAATTTTTGATGAAATAAAAAATATGATCTTAGGCCGAGTACATGGATACCAAACACGACATGCTTTAAAATTGCGCACAAACACGCAGTGGCGACAAACTACATACATTTTTAAAAGCCTTTAAAAGCCTTTACATGATACCACATTAGATTCACGGAGGAGGTCTACTGCTAAAATTACTGCCCTCGATCTGACCTTCGCGGTGATACCTCACATGCATGCTGCAATTGCTGTTTACATATGACGCCAGACCAACGCTTGTGTACGCCTTTGCGCAAGAGAAGGGGGGGCAGGGGTGCTTTTTTTTTTTTTTTTTTTTAGTTTTTTTTTTATTTATTTAGCTTTTTTATTCTATTTTTAAACTGTTCCTTCCATTTTTTTTCTTTGTTATGATTTTTATTGTTATCTCAGGGAATGTAAATATCCCCTATGATAGCAATAGGCAGTGACAGGTACTCTTTTTTTGAAAAAATTGGGGTCTATTAGACCCTAGATCTTTCCTCTGCCCTCAAAGCATCTGACCACACCAAGATTGGTGTGATAAAATGCTTTCCCAATTTCCCAATGGCGCGGTTTATATCCGGGAGGGGGGACATTCCCTCCTACTGCTTGTAAAAGCAGTCTAGAGGCTAATTACCCGCTAGAATTGCTTTTACATGAAAGCCGATCACTGGCTGAAAAGAATGATACCAAGATGATACCTAAACCTGCAGGCATCATTCTGGTATAACCATTCAAAGTCCAGCAACATACTGGACATATATTGTAATCTTTTTTTTTTTCATGCAGCCTCTTGGCTGAACGAAAAAAAGAGATTGATTGGTGGGTATGCCCACCATTAGAATACCTCCCTTCATCCACCCACTTCTAATGATGGGCATACATGCACCATTTATATATGCCGATGCATGGGGGCATCCTCCCGCAAAAGTTATGCCGTGTACACACGGTCGGAATTTCGACCGTATGTACGTGGCATTAGGAGCCAATCGCTCCTCCGCCCCCCCTGCTGCCCCCATGCTTCGGCACATATGCTCTTTTTTTTTTTAACTGTGGTGGTGAAATCACCTCCTACAGCGTTGGAGTCGCGGCTTTATGTATCGTGGGAGCAAACGCTGTTGCTGTCAAGATAAATAAATCCGCGCTGCAACTGAATGGCGCACCTGAAAACAAAAAAATGCTTAACACTAAAACACAGTAAACAAAATTACATACCTGAAAAGCAAGCATGATAAAACATGATAAAACATAATAAAACATTGCAGAATAGAATGGAGTAAAAAAAGAGCAACAATAGAGAGAGAGAGAGAACAATAAAACGACAACTATTTTTGTTTTTTTTATTTTTTTGAGATTCACAGGTAAAAAAGCTCCTGACTGTTAGCGACTGAATCAAAACGCTACCACAAAAAAAATGTTAGCGATCGCAGGGATCAGGCCTGACTCTGCGAACACTGCAGTTATGTGTGCTTAGTGTTTTGTAAGTGACAGTGATCGATCGATACTGCACTTGGGTGGGCTGGGCTGGGCGGAGGGGGAAAACGCAGGTGCTAGCAGGTATCTGGGCTGATCCCGCTAACAATGCGTTTTTTTGGAACCCTAAACTGCTGGGACGCTAGTATAGATCTGATCAGATCAGATATTGATCTGTTCAGATACTATACCACTAAGGGAGGTGTATGCTTTGCGCGTGGGTGTTTGCGGTACTGGCACTAACCTGGGGCGACGCAGACCTTATTTGACCCTAAAACCTAATTGATATCACCCGCCGGGCGATCAGGGGGTTAAACCGTTATTGGGTAATAAATGGCGGGTGCCCTGACAGTATAAAAAACAAGCTAACTAACCAGCGTCACCCGTAACAGTAATACAAAAAAAAACTGGTTACCTAGCGACACTAATGCAGGGATCAGAAAAACGATCGCTTAGTGACACTGGCAAAAGGGGGTGAAAGGGTTAACTAGGGGCAATCAGGGGGTTAAACCTTTATTAGGTAATATATGGGGGTACCTGACGCTATATAAAAACCTGACGGGGAACCTAAATAACGAAATAACTAACTGGCTAACCAGCGTCACCAGTGACATTTTATACGGTGATCACTGGTGAAAGGGTTAACTCTAGGGGCAATCAGGGGGTTAAAACCTTTATTTAGGTTGTAATATGGGGGTACCTGACCTATAAACCTATTTATGAACCTATATAAACATGGCGGTTAACCTAAAAAAAAACTGGTTACCTAGCGACACTAATGCAGCGATCAGAAAAACGATCGCTTAGTGACACTGGCAAAAGGGGGTGAAAGGGTTAACTAGGGGCAATCAGGGGGTTAAACCTTTATTAGGTAATATATGGGGGTACCTGACGCTATATAAAAACCTGACGGGGAACCTAAATAACGAAATAACTAACTGGCTAACCAGCGTCACCAGTGACAGTTATACGGTGATTACTGGTGAAAGGGTTAACTCTAGGGGCAATCAGGGGGTTAAAACCTTTATTTAGGTTGTAATATGGGGGTACCTGACCTATAAAACTATTTATGAACCTATATAAAACATGGCGGTTAAAATAAAAAAAAAATGGTTACCTAGCGACACAATGCAGCGATCAGAAAAACGATCGCTTAGTGACACTGGCAAAAGGGGGTGAAGGGGTTAACTAGGGGCAATCAGGGGGTTAAACCTTTATTAGGGGGGGGTAGGGGGCTACCTAGGACCTAAAACTAACTGCCCTGACAGTTATTACAGTCACACTGACACTAAATGCAGTGATCAGTAAATAAATGATCACTGCAATTAGTGACACTGTGACTGGGGGGGGGGGGGGGTGATCTGGGGGGTGATCAGGGGGTGACAGGGGGGTGTTTTGTGTGCCTAACTGTACTGGTGTCAGTGTACTGTTGTGCACTAACCTTAACATGTTCGCCGCTCGGCGTCTCCGGTCACATAGACCGGCGCACCGAGCGTGACATCACTTCCGCCTTCCTGTCTATACAATAGACAGGAAGGGGAAGCTTTTCATTCGCCAGGAGCGATCGCGAGGGGGTGGCCAGAAACCACTGGCCGTCCCCTCGTCCCGGATCGCTCCTGAAGCGATGCCGACCGTCCCCGCCGGCGGAGGGGGGTCCGATCGGACCCCCCAACCGCCTAAAGAATGGCACGTACAGGTACGTGGTTCTGCCTGTACGTGCCATTCTGCCGACGTATATCTACATGGGGCGGTCGGCAAGTGGTTAAGAGTTCTTAGCTCTCACGTGGATACACTGAGCAAGCTAGAGAACAAGCCACAGGGAGCAGAAAGAACTTTGTGTAACAATGTAATGTAACTTTAGAAGAATGGAAAAGGATATCAAATTATATCCAAAACCTTGAATACGCCAGTCAGTTCTGTACTGTTCAATCACTTAAGTGTGAAATTTGGGGATCTCTTGATTTATGAGTTTGATATTATGAGTTTATGAGATTGAGTTTATTTATATGTTTTTTTTTTCAATATGTTTAGCGCTGCACTCATTTTTGTAATTTGTCTTGTTTAGGTTTTTTATTGAATTTATAGGTGCTGGCTGCTCTTTTCTATTTTTGATTTAATCTGTATTTATTATCACAATCTATTATCACAGCGTGAGTGAGCCCTTCGGCTTCTTTTTTATATAATCATTTCTACCTACCGATGACGGATGCAGTCTGGGGCACGCTCAATCTCTCTTACAGCTTTTACCGCCATGGTGACGCGAAACCATGCAGCATTCTTTTGGTTTGCTGTAGAGAATGTGGAGAAAAGGATGCCTCGTTCTTTGGCCACTGCGTTGCAACGGCTATATTTTCTGCATCTTTGAAACAAGGGCTCCTTTTGCTGGACTTTTTGGCGGCAGCATCAGCCATGAATTTTGATTTTGAGGTCATCAATGGAGGAATCATTCTCCTTTTTTTACGTCCTTCATTCCTCTTAGTTGAGGTGGAACGCTGTTTCTCCTCCCCTATCTTATGCCTCTCCCGCCCTCTCCTCCTCTCATTCCTACTTGCACCACTCTCCAACGCACCCACACCAGTGACACCACTTCCACACTCCGGCTCCGCACCACCACTCTCAGCAACACATTCAGACTCCCAAAATCACACACAAGCTCCTGCAGATGCAAAGACACATCACCAACATCAACATCAGCATCTGCATCATCCACATTCTTCTCACCCTCACACACACCTACCCTCTCCTCACCAGACATCCTGCACACCAAACACACAGCTCACTGTCTGCAAACACAAAAAAACGTAATAAAATGCAGTACAAGATTAAAGTGACTAGTAGCAGCTAGCTTAGCTATATCTCCCCTCTCCTTCACACAAAATGTCTGACACAGGTGTCCTTCTCCGTCTGCTGTCACTGAAGCCGCTGCCAGCTGTGGCGTAACTGGTCTGACCTCTGATTCTCCTACACTAGCGGGGGGGTAACCAGGGGCTAACCGGAGCCGAGGAGCCCCATCCTCTAAGCGGCGCAGAAGCTCCCGGAGCAAATCCCACAAGCCCCCCTCCCCCCTGTTCTCTAGTGACGTCTGCACACTAACCCCCCTCCCCCCTATGGCATGTAACCCCTGTGTCAGTGCAATAGAAGAAGGTGAAGTTAGCTTACCAGGCTGTCGCAGGTGAGCAGACCCTCCAGCCGTCCTTCCTGGCACCAACGCAGCCTCCTGGGGATCTTCTGTCAGCTCTCCCTCCTCGCTGCTGCTGTCCGCTTGCACATTCTGCCTCTGAGAGCGCCGCTCATCTGTCGCCATGGATCCCGGTCTGGACACTGCAGTGCTGTGTTGTATGGGGAAGCTGGCTTCCCTCCGAGGGCTCCTTTTGCTCTGTGTCCTTGTCGATGACGTCATCAAGCTGCACCGCCGTAGCGGCCAGCGCACAGGCACTCTTGTGGCCAACCCTCCCAGGACCCAAGCTGATCCTGGAGGGGGGGCCTCCCGACCACCGCTCTCCAACGACACTCTGCACGGCTCCCCCACGTGATAAGATGGCGCCGCCACGAGGCAGGCAGCTTCCTTGGCAAGGCCAGCGCCCGACAAGCTGTGTCTCCCCCTCCGACCGGAGCATCGCCGGAGGTGGCAGCCGCATGTATCTCTACTTGTACTGTCCTGGAGGTGGGATGCCTGGCGGGCCTGCTGCCACCCCCTTAGGCGCTGACGCGGATTCCTCCCAGGCCCCCTGCCCACCAACTGAGTGGTCTGTTTGGCAGGGGGGCCTGAAGGGGCTCGACTAGGACTCCTAACTCGTCGCTGGGACCTGGGGGTGTTATTCGGGCTCAAGCGCTCCAGAGGAACAGACCTCCTAGCACGCGTAGATGCAGGCCTTGCAGTAGAAAGACCCTGCCTGACCCCTTGCAGCGTGGAAGAAATCTGGCTTTGCAGCCACTCTGCCCTCTGCTGACCTCCAACAGCTGACTTTGCTCCACCCAGACTGAAAACAACTTGTTGCACTCCTCCCATCTGAACCCTCATCCAATCTGGTAAGTGCACAAACTTTTCTAACCACCACCTATCATTTTAACCCTGTACTTACTTTAAGTTACTAGCACCCTGTCATGGATGTACTATGCCTACTCTGCGATACTGCTGCGTACATGTCTTCACCTCCACTAGAGGCATCAGACAGGGCCAACTCTACAGATCCGAATCAATGGCTCCACGTCCTCAAACAGAAAACTGCCCTGATCGACAAAAAACATGGGCTATACGGATGCATTCCAGCAGTTGCTCTCTAGTGTATTCACTTAATGTCTGATGACAAAAATCTCTGTCATCTGTTGCCAGGAGCGAAAGATACAGAATATCTTCCAGATCCATTTTTTTTTTCTTTTAGCAATAGCAAGTGCCTAGACCCAATTCCCAAGTTGCAGCCGATCTGATTGTATGGCTTCAGAATTCTGTCACAGATGTTATACATAAACATCCAAGCAGGTAGTCAGATCGCTGGGCTGCATCAAGGAATAGGGACACTAAGTAAAATTAAAAATATATATATTTATTAAAGATAAAGACACACGTGCACCACCAAGAAACAGCAACCATAAGCAAGCAAAGAAAATACAAGACAAACCCCAAAACCACCTAACTAATATAATACACAAGCAAGTAAACAAACAAGACATAAAAAGGCAGGGAAAAAAGCAACAAGGGGACAGAACCAGGGATAAGGAAGCGGACCAAGGAGCAGGAAACAGGACTAAATGACAGGATAACAAATGGGGTGCCGGAACAAGGGTTAGCAGAGGAATTCTGAAGCACTGAGCATAGTTCAGGGCGGGTCTATATAGTCCAGCAGACCCATGACAAGTGTGCTTGATGGCAAGTCTGAAGTCCGAGCAGGGAGACACCTGCTGATGGCCACTGGAATTACACCTTTTGGTGCAGAATGTAATAGTGCAACCAGCAGGTGAAACCAGAAATGACACTGTTCCTGACAGGCACTTTTGCACCTTCCCGCCCAGGACAATTTTCAGCTTTCAATTCTCTCGCACTTTAAATGACAATTTAAATTGCGCGGTCATGCAACACTGTACCCAAACTACATTTTAATCATTTTGTTTACACAAATAGAGGTTTCTTTTGTTGTTATTTGATCACCTCCAGTGTTTTTTTTCTAACAAAAGAAAAAAACTGGAGTTAGTACTTACCGGTAACTCCTTTTCCAGTGATCTTCCAGGACAGCCCTTGAGAGATGGAGTCCCTCCCATCGACTCAGGAAACACATTGCCAAATCAGTTCTTAAGGCGGTCCCTCAGGTCCCTGGTCAGTCATTCACCAAGAACCGAAGGATGGAACTGAAAAATATATAAACCACAACAGGTAATAATGTTAGTACATTCAAATAATATAATAGGGTGGGATCGTGCTGTCCTCGAAGATCACTGGAAAAGGAGTTACCGGTAAGTACTAACTCCAGTTTTCCCAAGTGCTCTTCCAGGACAGCCCTTGAGAGTATCCCCAAGTACTTACCAGATTAGGGTGGGACCACGGCTTGGAGGACTTTCCTCCCAAAAGCCTGATCCTGACTAGACATTTCAGCTGCTTTCACACTGGGGCGTCGAAAACCGCGCTAAAAACGCATATTAAAATTAGCGCGGTTTTGCCGCGTTTGCGGTAAAATTAGCGCTAACACCTATGCGTTTTTAATGCGCTTTTGAAGCGTTTTGCAAGCGTTATCATCAAACAACCCCACCCCATTACATCACTTCCTGTTATTCCGTGAAGGAAGAAAGAGGCCAGGAAGAAGATGGAGTATTTTGAGCTGCTTCTGATGTTTATGTTGTATGTTTGGGAGCATCTTCTTCATCAGAGACCGCAGCGTCGCTATTGGGTTCATCCCATACATCAAATGCACACAGACAGAGGACAATACATGTTGCTGTATCATGACTTGAGATTGCATCCAGATAAATTCAGGAATTACACTCGGATGAGCATCGCAACATAAGTGGCAATATCCCAGTCATCTACACCCACTCCTACGCACCCACCCTCCATACACCCAAAATTACCACGCCATACTCCCAAACACCTAACCCTAATCCCACTCCCCATACCCCTAAACTCCAAACCCTAACCCCACTCCCCATACCCCCAAACTCCTAACCCTAACTCCACATACTCCCAAACTCCTAACCCTAATCCCACTCCACATACTCCCAAACTCCTAACCCTAACCCCACTCCCCATACTCCTAACCCTAATCCCACTCCACATACTCCCAAACTCCTAACCCCACTCCCCATACTCCCAAACTCCTAACCCTAATCCCACTCCCAAACTCCTAACCCTAATCCCACTCCCCATACTCCCATACTCCTAACCCTAATCCCACTCCACATACTCCCAAACTCCTAACCCTAACCCCACTCCACATACTCCCAAACTCCTAACCCTAACCCCACTCCACATACTCCCAAACTCCTAATCCCACTCCCCATACTCCTAACCCTAATCCCACTCCCCATACTCCCAAACTCCTAATCCTAATCCCACTCCACATACTCCCAAACTCCTAACCCCACTCCCCATACCCCCAAACTCCTAACCATAATCCCACTCCACATACCCCCAAACTCCTAACCCCACTCCCCATACTCCCAAACTCCTAACCCTAATCCCACTCCACATACCCCCAAACTCCTAACCCTAATCCTACTCCACATACTCCCAAACTCCTAACCCTAACCCCACTCCACATACTCCCAAACTCCTAATCCCACTCCCCATACTCCTAACCCTAATCCCACTCCCCATACTCCCAACCCTAACCCTAATCCCACTCTACATACTCCCAAACTCCTAACCCTAATCCCACTCCCCATACTCCCAAACTCCTAATCCTAATCCCACTCCACATACTCCCAAACTCCTAACCCCACTCCCCATACCCCCAAACTCCTAACCCTAATCCCACTCCACATACCCCCAAACTCCTAACCCCACTCCCCATACTCCCAAACTCCTAACCCTAATCCCACTCCACATACCCCCAAACTCCTAACCCTAATCCCACTCCCCATACTCCTAACCCTAACCCCACTCCACATACTCCCAAACTCCTAACCCTAATCCCACTCCCAAACTCCTAACCCTAATCCCACTCCCCATACTCCCAAACTCCTAGCCCTAATCCCAAACACCTATTATTAACCCTTGTTTATATAATAGGTCAATCGATTATAGTGTTAATAACACATGTATTTCTTTTATTAGATTTGAATTGTCAAGACAGGATACAAATTGCAGGGATGCTATCACACCATGTGAACGATTATTGATAACGCTCAGGTAATTTGAATAATGAATCAAAACTTCTACATATAATAATACCTAAAAACAATCGTTATTTGATAAATGTAAAATTTATTTTTTATTAATGTAAAACAAATATTATATTTGTGTTTTGAAAATAACATAGCACAACGTGTGCATAACAAAATATATTAAAAACATATAAAATGTTTTATTTAAATATCTTATAGATAAATATATAGATATCTATACGCACATATCTATGTAAACATATAACTAGTATCATACATTGTATGAGACAACTTTTTTTCTAAAACGTATTTTTAAGAATCAAAAACATGCCAGTATGCCATTAAACTGTAAGAACTTTGGATTCCCAAACATGTGGTTTAAAATCAACTATAAAAACAATGGAATTATAGGTCTTGATAAGACGGTGGTAGTGGGTGTCAATCCTCCCAAGGTTGATGATTGGTAAGAGGAATATGAGGAGGATGTTGATTTGGGGGACATGTCATAATGCACTGCCTGAAAGTGGAAATTTTATAATTGGGAGGCATGGGAATGTGATTTGGTTGGAAGGACATGACTCTATTTTCATACGATGTTCTGGGTATAGCGTTATTAATATACCCTCCGTGTGCATTTTGCTGGAGAACATCATACGGTTGTGATTGTAGATTCAGAGATCTAGATCTCTCTTGATATGTTTTGATAAGTTTAAACATATCAGAAACTAGATCACATCTCAATGCCGGGTCCACCTTTGCCATTTGGGGTACCATACTTCTAGCTATGGTTGCTAGTTCACCAGTTTCCTGTTTCTGGGAAGCAATTAGGTTCTTAACCATGTCGATAAATTCCTGTGTTTGTTGCGATTTAGTTTTCTGTTTTGATCGTGACGGGGTCCTAGTTGGACGTGGCTCAGGTGCATTCTCGGGTGATTCTTGAGGTACATACTCATCGGCATCATCACCCATGAGCAAATGACTATCGTTCATGTCATTGCCGATTGTCGGGGTATGCTTCTCCTCCTCTGATTCAGAGCTAATATTGCTCTCAGTTCTGAAGAAGAATATAAGTAATTAATAACAATAATATGTGTATCATTCTGTAAACATTTCATGAACAGACATAAAACACAGTATATATAATACTTACTGCCTCAGCTGCATCACAGGCTTCAGAAACTGGAGCTCTGCAAAATGACAATAGACTCTGTTGGTCTTGCCGCTTGACCCACTCTTTTGTTGTTTTGTTAATTCTCTGCGGAAATTATCGCGCATTGTTTTCCATCTGATCCTTAACATTTTTACTGAAATATAAAAAAAATTTCTTGTTACAGATACTTGGCAACTGGAAATACGTACACAACACTACAGTATGAATTCAGAATAGGAATATCTACTGTTGGTGAAATCGTTTAAACATACGTGTGATGAAATATGGAATCTCAAAAATCTATTTATGCCAATTCCAAATAAACAAACATGGGAAGATATTGCACAGCGCTTCTTCACCAAGACCAATTTCCCAAACTGTCTTGGAGCAATTGATGGCAAACATATTAGATTGATAAAACCTTGCCATAGTGGAAGCCAATACTATAATTATAAAAAGTATTTTTCAGTGGTTCTAATGGCTGTTGTAGACTCTGACTACAAATTTATATTTGTATATATAGGATCATTTGGAAGCTGTGCAGACTCCACAGTTTTTCAGAATACTAAATTTGGAAAGCGTCTTACTTCCAACCAACTAGACCTGCCAGATAACAAACCATTGCCGGGGACAGATGGTCCTGACATGCCATATGTTTTTGTGGCTGATGATGCATTTGCCATCCATGAGCATCTTATGAAGCCATACTCTTTGAGAAATCTGGATACTCGGAAGAGAATATTCAATTACCGTCTATGCCGAGCAAGAAGACTAGTCGAATGTGCCTTTTGGAATACTGGCCAATAAATGGCAGATATTGCATAAACCAATTAACTTAAAAGTAGAAAATGCTTGTAAAATTATAAAGGCAGCTTGTGTTTTACACAACTTAGTACGGGAGAGAGATGGCATTAATTTCGAGGATACATTATCACATAACATGGAACCTGCAGAGTTTCCTCATGTCCGTGGCCCAAGAGTAGGGTTCACAATAAGGGATGTGTTTGCTGATTATTTTTTGAGCCCTGCTGGTGCAGTCAGTTGGCAAGATGATATGATCTAAACCCTTATACGATATAAGTATTTTAAGGGCTTTTTTATGTTTTCATACTGAGCATGTTTGTTATCAAAAACATATTTGATGTAAAATTAAGTTCATGTTTATGATGTTTATTTTTGAAGATTCTGCAATCCATGATTCAACATTTTCCATTTTCATTTGTCTTTAATTCTTTTTTCGCAATTACCAATGTTATGTTTATATACTTTCGAAATTCCATAATTTATTAATTTATTAACGTGTAATGATAAATCACTACATCTTAATTGGAATTATTTTGTTTACTTGTTTGCTTAGATGATACTCTTTGATTATCACATGTGATGCATACATTTTAATACTGTTACATTTAAAAATAAATAAAATTAATAACCATTTTGTGAGTCATCACTAATAAACTATTACAATTGGGTCTGATCATGTCTTTTTGGACTATGAGAAGGGGTATAAAGGTTAGAAGTTTGGGAGTATGGGGAGTGGGATTAGGGTTAGGAGTTTGGGGGTATGGGGAGTGGGATTAGGGTAAGGAGTATGGGGTTAGGAGTTTGGGGGTATGGGGAGTGGGATTAGGGTTAGGAGTTTGGGGGTATGGGGAGTGGGATTAGGAGTTTGGGAGTGGGATTAGGGTTAGGGAGTGGGATTAGGGTTAGGAGTGTGGGGTTAGGAGTTTGGGAGTATGGGGAGTGGGGTTAGGTTTAGGAGTTTGGGAGTATGGGGAGTGGGGTTAGGAGTATGGGGAGTGGGATTAGGGTTAGGAGTATGGGGAGTAGGGTGGGGTTAGGGTTAGGAGTTTGGGAGTATGTGGAGTGGGATTAGGGTTAGGAGTTTGGGGGTATGGGGAGTGGGATTAGGGTTAGGAGTTTGGGGGTATGGGGAGTGCAGTAAAGGTTGGGATTAGGTGTTTTGGGACTATGGGGAGTGCGGTAAAGGTTGGGATTAGGTGTTTTGAGACTATGGGGAGTGGTAGTAGGGTTATGGTTGTGTTTTTGGGACTACAGGGACTGGGATTGTGGGTGCTTGGAACAACAGGGACTGAGATAGGGTTTTGGGACTACTGGTACTGGGTTTATGGGGTTTGGTCATAGAGGGAATAGGTTAACTTACTTTTTGCAGTTCTGTCCTTTTTGTTCCGGGAGGCCCAGCGTGGTATGTGCTGGCTGTCAACTGCATTCCATCCTTCTCTAGTCTTTGTCCTATTGGAATACCATGCACTCTTCTTATCCCAGAGTTCTGGGTGTTCCCTCATTGTTTGAATGAACTGCTCTGGCTCAATTGAGGCAGAGGCTCTCCCTGATGAATCTTCATCTCTGGGCTGTACCTCCTGGCTTGCTTCAGCATCCATGTTATTCTGCTGTCTGTCTCTCTCTCCTCTCTCCACTTCTCAAACCGGATTTCCTGGTATCCTAGCATCCCTCACTGTGATGCGGTCATGTGACCTTCACACAGCATCCAGGGCATGGTTTTCAGGCGGTTTTGGCTTATTTCCAGGCGTTTTTTGAGCGGTTTCAATGTATTCCTATGGATATAGGCGTTTTTCAGTTGCTATTTATACCGCACAAAACATGCTCCAAAGATGCTGCTTGCAGGAGTTTTTTCACCGCACAGCCAGCGCAACGCCTGTGTGTGAAAGCTTGTATTGACATACATGGGAGGGAATTTTCAAGCGATATTTTTAGGCGCTATTTATAGCGCTAAAACGCCTTCAAACCGCCCCAGTGTGAAAGCAGCCTAAGTCCAGTCCATAGTGCTTTGTAAAGGTGGAAAAGCTTGACCATGTGGCCGCTTTACATATCTGCTCCGGGGTGGCACCAGCCCTTTCTGCCCAGGATGCCGACAGTACCCTTGTGGAATGAGCTTTAATACCCCCAGGAGGCTCTTTACTCAAAGCTTTATACCCCTCTGATATAGCTAGTCTAATCCATCTAGCTATGGTTACCTTTTGAAGCCTTTTGCCCTTTTATGTTTTCCAGAAAAAAGTACAAAAAGTGAGTCAGAGATTCTAAATGTATCCGTCACTCTTAAGTATTCTAAAATACATCTAACAAATGAAAACGACTCTCCTTCTCATTTGATGCGTTCTGATAAAATGACGGTAGGACAATATCCTGTGACCTATGGAAACTAGATGCTACTCTTGGTAAGAACCCAGGGTCTGTTTTTAGAATGACTCTGTCGTCCAGGATCTGCAAGAAAGGTTCCCTCATGGAAAGGGCTTGAATTTCACTGACCCTTCGAGCTGACGTGATTGCCACCAGCAGTACTGTTTTTAGAGTAACTAGTCTTAGAGGGGCTTCTGAGATTGGCTCGAAAGGTGACCCTAAGAAAGCTTTTAACACCACTGCAAGATACCAGGATTGAGCTCTGTTGAGTCTAACTGGCTTGTGTCTAGCGACTGCCTTACAAAATCTAGAGATGAAAGGATCTTCCTGTAACCGCTTGTCTAGATATACACTCAAGGCTGCTATCTGCACTTTGATAGTACTAAGGGTTAAACCCTTGTCTATCCCCTCCTGGATAAATTGAAGAATGTTTGCGATATCCATGCTTTTCTCCCCACTGTTATTCAGCCAGCTATTGAACTTTTTCCAAACCTTCTTTAAAATAGCCCTGGTGACCGGTTTGCGACTCTGAAGTAAATAACCCTTTCAGTTAGACCCTTACGCTCAGAATTTCTTCCTCAGTAACCATGCTGACAGATTCAGCATGGCCACCTGAGGTTGAAAAAGAGGTCCCTGCGACAGGAGATCCTGTCTGTGGGGAAGTCTCAGAGGAGGGTGGTCTGTTAACTGTAGAAAAGTTGTGAACCATGGTCTCTTGGGCCAAAACGGTGCTACCAAAATCAGACATGTTTCTTCTGCTAGAAATTTTGCCAAAACCCTCGGAATGAGGTGGAGAGGAGGAAATGCATACGCCAGGCTGAAAGTCCATGGAGTCTGCAAAGCATCCACTGCCAAGGGCTGATCTCCTGGGTGTAGCAAGCAAAAATCTGGGACCTTTGCATTCTCTCTGTTTGCAAATAGATCCACTATTTGATTTCCCCAATGGGCTGTTATGAGATCGAATACCTCTGGGTGCAGAGACCATTCCATATTCGAGATCCATTTTCGACTCAGAAAATCTGCAGTATTGTTCAGCTCCCCTTTCAAGTGTATTGCTGAAATTGACCCCAGATTTGCTTCTGGCCACTGACATTAAACGGGGACTTCTGGTACCTACCTGTTTGTTTAAATATGCTACAGCCGTCATATTGTCTGAGCGGATCTGTAGATGGTGACCCTGTATTTTGTTTTGAAAGGCTAACATAGCTCTTAGTATCGCTGTTAGCTCCTTCCAATTTGAGATAAAACTTGTGGCCTTAAATAGCATGGGGAAGGTTTTTAAGAGCTCCCCCCTAGGAGTACCTGCTTTTAGGTGGTCCTGCAATTGAGATAGCCAAAATTCCAGATTTCTAGCCACACAGGATGTGGTTAGAGCTGGCTTCAAACCTGCCATAGAGGCATCCCAGGCCCTCTTTAAGACTATATTTGTCTTTCTATCCATTGGGTCTTTTAAATGCCCCATATCCTCAAAAGCCAGATCAGATTGCTTTGAGACTTTGGACAGAGGGGCGTCTAGCTTGGGGTTCTTATTCCATACCGCCTCTGGGATCTCATCAAAAGGAAACCTTTTGAAGGAATTAGGAATGAACACCCTTTTTATCTGGCTCGGACCACTCCTTGCAGATAAGGTCAGAAAGTACCCTGTGAATTGGGAAAACCTTAGCTTTCCTTTCCCCCAGAGCCTCATACATTTTGGCATGTCTGGTCAATTGAGTTTCCTCTTCCTCAATTTCCAGTGTGTCATAAGTAGCGCTCAACAGCTCATCTACCTCTTCAAGAGAGAGCTTGTATCTTGCTTGTATCTTGCGATTTTGTTAGTTACAGCCTGGTCCTCATCCTGGTCAGAATCTACCTCAGAGGATTCGGGACTAACTAACACGGGGCTCTGCTCCCTGACTATACGGGGCTCTCCCAAGCTGGGTGTTATAAGGCCTGGTGAGGAGGATATTGCAGCTCTACTGGTGGAAGCTGTGCCTACATCTGTAATTAAATCTGAGAGATTTAAAAGTGGATGCCATTTCCTCTTTGAAGGAACCTAGGAATTTTGCTAAGGGAGAGTCTGCCTCTGTTTTCAATAAGCCTGCAATACACTGTTTGCACAGAGCTTTGTTAGAGCCAGAGGAAAGCTTATTACCACAGTTAGGACACTTTTTTCGCGGCCTGCCTTGTCCTCCCTTGGGGCTTCCTTAGCCTGAAAATAGAGAATAAACACCTTTAGCCATCTAAACTTGTATCCTCCAATAGACACCACGTGCTGCCCACCACTGCATAATCCTGGACTGTGAAACAACCACCATGGGGCACTACAGGTCCCAGCCTTACCAACCACCACCACAACAACAAAAAAATGCCAGAGTAGTAGCCTGCACAGCGGCCTACCTGGGTCTGGCTGGTGCCTACATCGACCGGAGTGTCCTGGGGATTAGCCTCTATGGTTTTCCACGTGCTCCGGATCCCGCCGCTAGTCCGGTGTGGCTGGATGCTGGCGGGATTTTGTAGGCCCAGCGTGGGCTTTTTCCCCTCCTCCATGTGCGTCTGAGACCCGGAACCGGAAGTCTCGGCACGCAGCGATGACGCGGTTCCGCCGGAAATGACGCTCAGCGTCTCCGACCCCCACACAGGAAGCTGAGCTGGAAGAAACCACTCACCGCTCCGGGGGGAACCGCATCATGCTGCCACAGGCACTACTCGGCACGGGATGGAGGGGGGCTACGGGTCTGCTCCGTTTTGCTGGACGGTACCCGGCCCACAAACAAATAAGGTAGGACTTTAGTCTGAAGCCGCTAGATAGGACCCAGTCCCCTTGTGCGGTTTCCTACTCTGCAGGCAGCCCCTGAGATGAGTCCTTAATATGGCCGTAGCCCAGGTTCCTGGCAACATGTTCCTCCGAGGGAGGAAACACAAATGACTGACGATGGACCGCCTTAAGAACTAATTTGGCAATGTGTTTCCTGGGTTGATGGGAGGGACTCCATCTCTCAAGGGCTGTCCTGGAAGAGCACTTGGGAAAAAATATTTTTTGGAAAATAAAATTTATTTTCGGTTATAAAAGTTGGTTTTCTCCTTCACTTATGGGAACTGATGAGGCGGCACTGATGGGCATTAATAGGTGGCACTGATGAGGATGCATTGATATTTATAACTTATGGGCACTGATAGGCGCTGACTGTCGGCACTGATGGGCGCTGACAGGCGGGACTGACCGTTGTCACTGATGGGCAGCAATGATGTTGATATACTGACATGCACTCTGGTGGGCACTGATTAGCACTGCTATGGGACTTGATTGGCATTGTGAGCTGCGTTTTTGTTGGGCACTGACTGACAGCTTATGGACACTTTTAAAGTTGCTGTGGCACATATGAGGGGACTGTGCTGATAATCAATGTGCTGATTATCAGCACAGTTCCCATCTGACAGGGAGAGACGCAGATTGGCTGAAATTCTGCTCACCGGCACACCATGGTTTACGCGATGATCAACTGTGATTGGGCAATTTTAATTTAAAAAAAAAATATTAAAAAAAATAAACGTTTAAAAATATTAACTAAATAAAAATATTACCTATTGGCATCACGAATATACTCTTTGTGAGCATTTACTGATTCCATTTGTATTTGATATTCCAGGATTCTTTTGGTCAGACATCCTTCTACAAATTCATCGGCTAGTGTTAGACATGTCAGGCCATGCTCCATGAAAAGCTGAACTTCTTCCAATGCTTTGCAGCATTTACATTCTTCACTTGTTGGCATAGGCCTACATTGTGCACAAGACCACCAGTGTGTATGACCTAGCAAACTCTCATCATTCTCTTCATCATCTAAATTTTCCTCATTTCTTTTTCTTTTTAATGGATTGATGGGAAAAGCTAGTGGTTCCTAAGTGCCAGGGTTTTGATATTTTGAGCGCAGTCTAAATCTGAGATTGTTTAAATCCTAAATTGAAATGAAAAAAACATGATATCATTAATGTCCCAAAAAAATAAAATAAAAATAATATTCTTATTGGCAAACGTTTATAAAAAAAAAAAATGGATTAATATGTTCTATGAATTTTTTAAATAGATCTTGTCCAATTATATTATTATAATGGTCCACTAAACTAGATCTAAGACACACTCTATAGCCAAGTGTCAGTTGCCCATAAAGCTGGTGCTCCACATAGTCTCTACCATGCGTTTACAAGCACAGAGAGAGACTTGATTTAACACAAGTTGTCTCTCACTTCTATGGCAATTTCTTGGATGAAAATTAACAGACAAGGGTTAAAGTGTTTGTGAAGGTTATTATATTTTTCACCTTAATGCATTCTATGCATTGAAGGGGTTGTATGTGTATGTTTTTTTATTTTAGTTTTTATAAAACCAAACATGTTATTCTTATCTACACTGTGCATTGTCAAAAGCCACAGTGACAAATTGGTTTGGGCCCTGCAGATTCAGTTTGTTCAGCACCAGTGTCAGCAATTAAAAATGCTAAGTCCATGATCCACTTGGGACCATCAAGTTCTGCAACATCCAGTCTTCCATCCATCAGAAATGTATTGATTTCCTGCCTTAGTTCAAAAAACCTCTTTAAGACATTGCGTCTGCTCAACCAGCGTACCTCTGTAAGGTACAGGACATCACCATAAGCTGTTCCAATTTCATCCAAAAAAGCACAAAATTGGTGGTGCTATAAGCCCCTTAACCTGATGTAATTAATACATTTCACCACAACTGGCATAATATTGTCAACTTTTAAGTATTTGCTACAAAGTTCCTGTTGATGAATAATGCATTCTTCCAGTTTTCTTTGTATCAGCACCACTAGGCCATTTCTTTTCCCGGTCATTGATGGCACCATCTGTGGTTATTCCAACCAATTTATCCCAAGGAAGGGCAGCACGATCAATTACATCACAGAGATACTAAAATATATTGCTGCCTGTAGTCTGTCCATGTATTGCAATTAAACAGACCAACTCTTCAGTCACTTCAAACTGGTCATTAATTCCTCTGGCAAATACAGCAAGCTGAGCAGTGTCACGTATGTTGGTGCTCTCTTTTAAGAAACAGAACTTTGTACCTTTTATGGCACAATTGATCATATATGTTATCTGACAACTCAGTGGTGGCTGGTGCTCCATAGAGAGAGAGAGAGAGAGACACACACACCTGTACAGGAGGACGCAGTACTGGGAGCCCTCGTGTCATACACATACAGGAAATGTGTGATGAAGGCTCCAGCAGATTGTTGGGTGAAGGGCTGGGGCAGAGGTGGATTCCAGGCATAGCAGAGGTGAAGCACAGCTTTCTCCAATCACAGAATATATACAGCACAAGGTGCTGCTGTATATGGCTGGAGTAGACAGACAATTGCATATCTGGCTTCTCCATTCACACAGAGCCGAAACAGGAAGTGACACGCCGCTCTGAGGACAGCACCGCCCAGACATGGATACATGAAGGAGAATGCCCCAATGAGCGTCACAAGGCACCAAAAAACAGCACAAATGAAGTGTCTTGCCTGCAATCATGGGATTGCATTGGCATGACGCTTCCATGGGGTATTGTGTCCGCCGTGCACAGTGCACTTTAAGGACCCCTTTTTTTTTTTTTTTAAGAGGGACATTTTTTTTTCTTGTGACTGTCTTGGGGGGGGGGGGGGGGGGGGGGGGGGGGGGGGGGTTGCGCCCATGCGCCCCCTATGGACGGGCCGCCACTGTGACAACTCACTGATCCTCTCTGCCACTGTATTTGCTGATAGGCTGATGTTTCTAAACAGACTTGCCTTCTCAGGACTAAGGATATCGGCAACCTTTACCATGCAACCTTTAACCACTTGTCGCCCGCCCCGTGAAATGACGGAGGGACGGTGTGGCTCTCATTCTGGGTGGAGAGAACAGGGAAGGTATTCAGTGCCCTGATTACAGGAAAGCTGCAGCAGTTCCACCAATCAGTGCCTATCAGTGACACAAATCAATGCCCCTTGTGCCAGTCAGTGCTGCCCTTTAGTGCCTGCTCATTAGTGATGCTTATCAGTGCTCATTAGTTCCACTTATCAGTGTGGCATAATAGTGCCTCCTCATCAGTGCCACCTAATCAATGCCCTTCAGTGCTGCCACATTAGTGCCACCTCATCAGTGCAGCCTTTTTTTTGGTACCTAAAAAACCCAGCAGTGATTAAATACCACCAAGAGAAAGCTCTATTTGTGTGAAGAATATTATTAAAAATGTCATATGAGTACAGTGTTGCATAACCACGCAATTGTCAAAGTGCGACACTGCTGAAAGCTGAAAAATGGCCTGGGTAGGAAAGGGGTGAAATTGCCCGGTATTGAAGTGTTTAAGAAACTGCCCTTCAGTAAATGGCTTTCCAGCTTTTGCAACTTGCTCACACACCACATAACTAGCTTCAACTGCTGCATCACATTCCTTTTTGCTGGGTAAAAAATGTCCTACAAGCAGGATCTGTTGGGGCAGGTTGGGAGCATTGTGTACTGTGTTCACATACAGCTCCTGCCCATTGGAATCTTGGTCCTTAAAAGCGATTTGAAAGCAAAGCGTTATGGGCAAAGTGGATTGCCTTTTGTAAATAAAGTGATTTTAATAATAAACTTACCTTTTAAGAAGAGGCTAACATTCCAGTGTTGCCAGCTGTTGTTGGCCCAGGCAGAGTGCATTTGGTATCACTCCACCTGTGACAGGTGCTGACGCTATACAGTAAGCAATGGCTCCCACTGATGCTGTGGGATAGAGGGGTTTCAAACCAAGATCTGGCCTTGCCAATCCGCCATCCCAGAGCAGGAAGTTGTGGCACACATTATAAGACTCTGTGGGCCACTGGTTGGCCACCCCTGGTTTAGACCTTGTCCAAAGTGAGCCACATTTTGCTAAATCAAGCCTGCTTTAAAAAAAGGCTAAGTTGGGCAGCATGGTCCAGGAAGAGATGTATGGCTGTTTTGAGTGCTTTTGCTTACTGTGTATTTGGCACAAAGAGCAGTGAGTTTAATTTGTGCCAGTCTGCAAAGCAGGTCCACCCAGAAGTAACCCCCTCAAACAATACTTACAAAAACAAAAAAAAACGGAGTTACTTACCGGTAACGTCCTTTTCCGGGAGTCTTTCAGGACAGCACCATAGAGAGACCCTGGCTCCTCCCCTTTCAGGAAACACCGCCTTAGATTTTGAAATTTAAGCCCCCACCGTCCTGCCAGTCCCTCAGTTCTTCAAGAGTACCTCCGGCCAGCTGGGGAGACACAAGAACACGTCATAATAACTTATATCTCTTACCTGACGGTCTCATGCGATGACTTCTTCCATGTCCACAAATTAGGGTGGGTAACTTGTGCTGTCCTGAAAGACTCCCGGAAAAGGACGTTACCGGTAAGTAACTCCGTTTTTCCCCATCCGTCTTTCAGGACAGCACCATAGAGAGGATAAGCGAGCACCTTACCTTAGGGTGGGACTACTGCCTGCAGAACTTTACGCCCAAAGGCTTGGTCCTTTGCTGACAGCAGGTCCAACCTGTAGTGCCTTACGAACGTATCAAAGCTGGACCATGTTGCCGCCCTACAGATCTGCTCTGGAGAAGCACCAGCCCACTCAGCCTGCGAAGTCGCCACTGCCCTGGTGGAATGCGCTCTAATCCCATCCGGGGGCTCCACTCCCCCCGCTACATAAGCCTGTCTGATGGCTAACCTAATCCATCTGGCTATCGTCCGTCTAGAGGCTCTAGACCCTTTTTTAGCTCCTGAAAACAATACAAAAAAGGAATCAGACTTCCTATAATCCTTTGTACTCTCCAAGTACTGGAGGACGCACCTCCTAACATCCAACTTATGAAATGTGCGTTCCTGTTCCCTCACAGGGTTTACACAGAAGGTAGGCAAAATTATTTCTTGGCCTCTATGAAAACTTGAAGCCACTTTAGGTAAAAATGCCGGATCAGTTCTAAAAACCACCCGATCCGGAAATATCTGAAAAAAAGGTGCCCTAATGGAAAGGGCCTCGAGTTCACTTACTCTTCTTGCCGTGGTGATCGCCACCAAAAACACCGTTTTGAGGGTGATCGACCTCAACGTACAAGCCTCCAATGGTTCAAACGGTTCACCAGTGAGGGCTTGTAACACTAAAGAAAGATCCCATACTGGAAAAGAGGATACTCTTACTGGCCTCTGCCTGTTCAGAGCTTTAAAAAACCTAGATATCCAGGGATCTAAAGCTAACTGTTTTTCCAAATATACACTTAAAGCAGACACTTGTCCTTTCAGTGTGCTAACAGCCAACCCCTTGTCTGCCCCCGCTTGCAGAAATTCCAGTACCGCTACCGGACTGCCTGTGTCGAAGGAACTATCCGCACACCAACTATTAAAGCGTTTCCACACTTTCAGGTAGATAGCTTGCGTCTCCTTTTTTCTGCAACTTAGTAGGGTTGACACCAACCGATCTGAGAACCCTTTGCCCTTCAGCAATTCCTCCTCAGTAGCCAAGCAGCCAGGTTCCACCGCTCCACCTGAGGACAACAGATTGGACCCTGGGACAGAAGATCTTCCTGGAATGGCAGAATCCACGGGGGTTCCACTGCCAGACTCTTCAAGATGGAAAACCACGGCCTCCTGGGCCAATGAGGTGCTATCAGAATGAGAGTTGTGCTCTCCAACTGTAGCTTCCTCAGTACTGCTGGAATTAGTACAGGAGGGGGGAAGGCATAGCACTTGGAGAACTCCCAGCTCTGAGCCAGTGCGTCCACTCCAAGTGCTCCGTCCCATCTGCTCAGGGAGAAGAACAGATCTGTTTTTCTGTTTTCCCTTGAAGCGAAGAGGTCTATACAAGGCATCCCCCACCTCTGGGTAATTGCCTTGAAGACATCCTGGTTCAAAATCCAGTCGCCTTCTCTCAGCTTTCTCCTGCTGAGAAAATCCGCAACCTGATTTTGATCCCCTTTTAGATGTACCGCCGACAGGGACAGAATATTTGTCTCGGCCCACCTGAGAATGGTGCTTGTCAAGCTCCACAGAGACCTGCTTTTGGTACCTCCCTGCCTGTTGAGGTATGCTACTGCAGAGGAGTTGTCTGACCTGACTCTCACGTGTTGACCCTGGAGTTCTTCC